>CM019740.1:21226970-21792900 GCA_009761775.1 Ficus carica
CACTGCTAAGTCCTAGCGGAACATCCTCATCATCCTTCTTACTTTGTCCCTTTCGGAACTGATAAGGTGAGGACAGAGACGTGCTAGCTGCTCAAACTTTTTGACGGCTTCGGCTACCGACAGATTTCCTTGGCGGAACTTATCGAACTCGTCTTGTTGAGCCTCCATGACCTCCATGTTGAAGTATTGCTCCTTAAATTCCTCCACAAAGTCCTCCCAAGTCATCTGAGTAACATCTCGCCGGATCTAGACTGTTTCCCACTAGAGGCGAGCATCTTTCCGTCATAAGGATGCACATAGGACTTTCTCCTGATCATTGAGTCTGAGGAAATTTAGGGCGACCTGGAGGTCAATCAACCAGTTGTCGGCCTCAATTGAGTTTGTGGACCCCTCGAATTCCGGTGCCTTCATGCGCCGAAATCTGTCATATAGTTCTTCTGGAGTTCGAACCAAAGGTGCTGGTGGTACAGCTACAGGTGCAACAGGTATTTCGGTGGCTATGGGGTTCTCTGGGATCACTGGGTCAACATCAGGAATTTCCGTGGCAAGCTGATTTATAGGTGCTGGTGGTACCTCAGCATCAGGAGGTCCCTGGTGCTGCTGAGCTAACTGAGCTCTAAGCCCCCTATCTCTTGCTGTTGGGCTAACATCATTTGCCTTAGCTCATTCAGCTGGGCCGCAAGATCAATGTCCTGGGTCGGTACTCTTCTACGCTTTGGTGGCATGGTTCTATACGGAAAAACAATGAAATAAACTTAGCTTCTTGTTTTACAAAATTAATGAAATCATGCCTTTTATATAAAACCATAATCTTCATTCCATATAAAAGCATAACATGAACATATCTAAATTCATCATGTTCTTGTTCGTATCTCCTTCACAACAGGAGTACGTAACCATAACATTTGGGAAAGATGTAAAGCTTTCCCATCATTTCCGTACGTCACCTAGTTGCCACCACCAAGCTAAGGCACCACCCGACGTTATCCTTGTGTCCAACATTTTCCTTTTTTGGCAAAAATTCCATAATTATCACATATAACTTCCATAATGTTGATCTAATTCTTTCGTACGAGAAATTCTCAGCTATCACCATACCAGGGTGAAGTAGTCCCTTCAAAGCGTTAGGAGTATCATTTTCCATCATGGCCATATAGGATCTTAACTAATTCTAATCGTAAAAAAAAAATAACTTAACTTACTTGGGCCATTGCAGAAACGATGTGAGGCGAAGTGAAGTAGGCCGGCAGGATACCGCTCTGATACCAACTCCACGACGCCCGACTTCCCAAGCCGGGTCGACACCATACATACTTGTACTTAACTTACTTGAAAATTTGAGACTAAATTTTTTTTTTTTTTTAAAACATAATTATATAGATTATCTTGTAGGGAAAAACTTGTCATGCATGCATACCAAACTGAAAATACATTCTCATGTCTTCAAACTCCATACATATAATCAAACATAATTTACTTTTGAGATATATACGTTTTAACTCAAAAGTAGTTGCGAAAAATTTTGCGTAGTGATATCCCACACCCCTTCACCCACCGCATCGTCCGCATAGCCCACCACTTAAACTAGGCTTCTTACCTACAGTAAAAATACAATGAGTTTTCGCCCAGCAAGTACAAATAAATCTCACAAAACATTTCAAGCACCTTAAAAACATGTCAATCATCATGTAACTTATGCATGAACCATTTATGATTAATTGAATGTTTTATGCTTTATTATAGAATCAATCTTGAACTTATTATCTTGTCTTAACATGTGGGCCCATAGTGTACGTACCAAAAGCGCGCAGCCTCCAGACAAAGCTAGGGTTTGCAAGGCCCTAACAGTTCTGGAAATCATAAACGTGACCCTCACGCATCAACGAGAGTTTAATAATCATAACTTGACTTGAACATATATCCTCCACGATCACGGGAGGTTGGTACAACACCTTGCTTGTCTTATCTTACCATGTGGTTTCATATTAGTGAACATGCCTCATGATGTCACTATCATATCATACTTAACATTTGCCATAACATGGCATTCTTGAAATATGGCATTCTTGAAAACATGGCATTCTTGAAAACATGGCATTTTTGTAAACATGACATTCTTGTGAACATGGCATTCTTGTAAACATGGCATAACATGTCATAGCATAACTTGGCACATTACAGCATGGCATCACATATCATAGCATAACATAACATAGCATGTATACTTGAAAATAGTATTTACTATTTTCTATACTGTAGGTGAGGTCTGTACTTGCCTATTATGCTATATCTTGGGTTTCGTTGCTCTCGAGGTTGCAACTGTAGGTTACTTCTGGCTATTATAAAGCACATAGGATAAGGATCCTATAAAATGTTGGTGACATATCCAACATTCATACACAATCTTAGTTATATGTCCCCCAATTATACACATGATATCTTATTGGGTTACATAAGGTAACCCTTGAGGTGGTCAAACTTAGTCAACCAAAATCAACATTCTATGGTTAGACTTGGGCTTTTAAGCTTAGTAACTCGGGTATCCTTCCCGGTTACTATCCGTCTTTGTCTTGTTACTTAACTTTGGCTTTTAAAATCCAATTTGGAGAATTTGGCCAAAAATCTTTTGTTTAACTTAAAAATTCGTGGTTTTTAAAATGGAATTTTATAAAAATCACTAAGGGCAGAAAACTACTTTTGGAACAGTTTCACAGTCAAAACATTGGTGTTGGTGCAAAAATACAGTTTGTCTGCATTGCTTTAGAAAATCCTGTGCGGGAATTCCTGTTCCCTGCACAGTATTTAGAAATCCGTTTCAGTTTAAAAATCCAATTTGAATTTGAAAAAGTTGTCTTCACAAAAGTTTTAGCTCTCGAAAAATTCTAAAACTTTCATGTTTTACGAAAAATTTAATTCGGAATCTAACATGTTCATATTGCCGTTTGAACTCACCTGGCCGTGCATAAATCCTGGGCACGGTCAGATTCGGGTTTTTATAAAAACGAAGGCCTTCGGAGCCTTATTTTTGAAAACTTTTGACGTGACCACCCCATTCGCACCACACCACCAACCCACGCGACCCCACCCCACCACCCCTAGGAAAATCCCTTCTCTATAACTCTTATGTTTTACATTTTACCTGTTCGGTTCGGCCACTAAGGGCCTCAGAATCATCTTTCTAGAAAACTGGCCAGTTTTACCCGAAAACTGGCAGTTTTGCTCTTAACTAACTCGGTTTTACGTCCTAATATGCGCACACTACCTCAACCGCCCACAGCGGGAGCCTAATATCAATCATGCAGTGGTTTCTAACATTCCATACCATCATTACATAAACATTCATTACATCAAACACTTGGCATGCATAATCAAGCACAAACTTAACTACTTGGGGACATATAACCTTAGCATGCAACCAAAGCATAAAATCATGCATGACTTAGTAAATAAAACCACCTAAACCATAAATTCAAGCACCAACCAAAAAATTCGAAATTAGGGCATAAAATTAAATTGAGCTTATGCTCTTATATCCAATGCTTGAAATACACTTAAATTTCTCAAATTGAAGCTCAATTTAAAAGCTTAGGGTTAGGGAGTTACCTTGGTGCAACACAAGGCTAATTGATCAAAAAATTTTCTCCCCCCTTGGTTCCTCCACAACCGGCCACCCTAGGTGAAATGGGTACCAAAATTTTCAAATCTTTGGCTTGTGGTTCAAGCTAAATCCGACCACCCTATTAGCTTGCTCTAGGGTTTATATTTTTTTTTCTCTCTTGGCTTAGGTTCGGTTTTGGAGAGGGAGAGTGTGAGAGAAAATTTTGCAAGAGTTTGGCTAGATTTTCCCAATTTTTGGTCCAAAAATCACCCCCCCCCCCCCCCCCCCCCCCCTGAGGTATTTATAGGTGAGAATTTGGGTCTCTTTGCAATTATTTTGGTTCAACTTTTGCTCATAAATCCTTGGAGCAAAAATTGCACAAATTTTGCTAAAAGACCCTCCAAGTGGCCGGCCATCATGGTGCTAGGTGGCAAGAATTGGATTTTTTTCCCACAAAATTTTTCTTTAATCATAAATGATGTCATAATTCCAAGCTTGGGGCTGTCATCATAAGGCCTTGTTTGGCTTGTACCTTAATATGCAGTCCATTTTTAAGCTAACACAGATATTTTCAATACTGTGTTCACTAATACACAGTACAATTCAGTACTGTTATACTGAACTGCAGTCCAAAATTTATCTGTGTATTGTTGGACGTATAAAAATTTTTCTTTTATTTAAAGCCCTTTGGCCCTTAATACCCTATTTTTGGTGCTTGATTTTTCTATGGTGGTTTTAAATCTTAATTATACTATCTTGTCCGTAAAGACGGTTTTCGCAGTATATTTCCCATACTGCTTGTCGTATTACAGTACCGTCTATCTTGACTTTTCTGGTCAACCTTGACTTTTTCAGTCAAACTTTGACCAAAATGAATTCATGAAATTTCGTCATGCCTTTTCCTTAAAAGGCCTATATGGAGTCTCGTAGTTAATTTACTGAGAACTCAACCCTATACTGATAAAATTTGAATTTTGTATTAGTATTCATAATTTTCATAAAATTGTACATAAACACATAGTACGAACTTTAGATTTCTTATATACAGAAAATCATGAGTTCGTGAAAATTTTGGTCATTACAGAATTAACGTTCAAATGTAATTATTAATCAAACAGGCTACTAATTTATCCTAGAAGTAAACTAGCTATTGCATGTAAATTTATCAGGTAAGTATATATTTCTTTCTTTTCTTCTTATGTATATATTTAATTTATGTTTTCTGGGTTTGTTCTATAGGGTTTTTTCAGTAAGTCTTTAATTAGACATCCATTTGAAATTTCCCAATGCATCATGTTGGGTTTTTTATTAAGTATATTCCATCTGAAATTTCCACCTCAATTAGTAGATCATGCTTTTGCTGGCTGTGCTCAATCTGGAAGTTTATGTTTGCAAGCTATTTTCCCTTGTTTTACGTTTGTTTACTCTCTTGAGTTAGTTTTTGTTATTTTTGACACAGTTTCTCTTCTGGGTTGTAATTGGATGTTTTTTTTTTTTAAGTAGAATCAATAGATCGAGGACCAAGATATCTTGAGATTAGTTTAGTACTCTGTACACCTTCATCATATGTGTGTATGTATTATATAACTTAGAATTGAGACACAACATGTGCCAACTTAAGTTGGGATGTGATCGTATTCTTAAAATTAGTTTTGCTTGTTTCATGTTTTCTAAATTTAGGATTGTTGAGCATATAACAACTGTGTGCAGACGTTAATCTGTGAAGACAAAATATGACAAATACTCAAATATTGGTTTCCACAGATTTGTTATCGAACAAGAAACAGTAAGAGAGAGTAGTGTTAGGAATACCAATTCTAATCCCAACTTTTTTAGTATCATATTTCACTAGTAGATGCAATCAATTAATGTGTCAATACTTTAAATACTTAGCATTAAAAAGAACAACAATATGTCACATAGGATGGTATTCAAAGTTAGGAGAGTTGGGTGTCCCTAACATTCCGTTCTTAGTATATGCTCACCTATTAGTTGACATGGATCTTGCTAGAGACCTTGAAGTTTAGTGTGAAATTTTTTACTTGCTAGTATGAGTTGAACAAGTAATAATGTGATGAATATAATAGAGTATCCTTGGTGATACTTTGTTTTCGAAGCTGAGCTTTGGGCCATCATTAGTGTAATAGCCGTCCCTTTTTGCTGATCATGATTTCGTAGCTAAGGAACATGAAGGTTTATGTGAGATGTCTGATTTGATTTTATCAGACTATAATTGAGTTCTTATAGCCTCATAAGACTCAATAATAGTTTGCTTAGTTAAGCATAAGGCATTTTGAGAAAAAGGGCAAGATAGAAATTTATGATTTTAGTTGGTCAAAGTTTGACCAATGTTGACTTGAGGTTGACCAAAGTTTGACCAGGACGGTATAGTAGTATAAGCAATATAGAATTTATACAGAAAAACCGTCATTACAGATAAAGAAGTTAAAATTAGGCATGGGATTACTGTAGAAAAATCAAGCATAATATTTCAAGCATTAAGGACTAAGTAGCCTCAAGCCCTAAGAAAAATCCACACGCAGTCCGGTTAAGCGCAGATAAATTATGGACTGTAGTCCAGTACAATTATACTGTTATTAGTTGAAAGCAGTATTTGAAAATCTGCATTAATATGAGGATGGACTGCATATTAAGGAATTTATGGAAGCAAGTGGATAGTTATGCATTTATTGGAAGCCAAGTGGCTCCACCATAGCCGGCCACTCACAGGGACTAAAGTACAAATATTTTGTCCTTAGGGGCCAAAGTGCAATTTTAAGAAAAGTAAGCAATTATGGATAAGTATGAAATTTTTGATTTATAGGATTTATGGATATTCCTAACCAGTCTCCAACTAGGCCAATGGTAGGCCAATGATTGGTTACAAACTTGGTTATATTGGAACAAGATAATAGTTAAAGATAGATATGAAAATTTCTTGGACTCCAAGAAAGCATGATGGCCGGCCACCACATAAGGGATAGATAGCAAATATGTTTTTTTTTAGGTTAGATATGCAATTTTAAGAATAAAAATAATTCTAGAAAAGAAATTTTTTACCTATAAATAGGTGAAGTTTGGTTCACTTTTTGACCATTTAGTTCAACCCATACTTTTCTAGCTCTCTCTCTCTAGTTCACCACCCGTAGGAGCCAAACCCAAAGAAAAAAAGAGAGAGAGAGAGAGGGTGGTCGGATTTTGAGGAAGAAAAAGGGAGGAGAAAATCTTTGATCCAAAACCTAGAATCCATTCTCAAGGTTTAAAGGTAATCCTCCTAAACTTTCTAGTTCTTCAATTAAGCTTGATTCAAGATTTATGTGTATTTCCATGTTTGGAATGTAAGCATAAGCTCACCATTAGTTTTATGCACTAGGGTTAGATATGAATGCTGAATGTGCTTGATTAGGTTTTGTTGGTCCATTTATGATTTGGTGCTTAATTATGATGATATGTGCGATAGCATATGGTATGAGTGTATGCATATTATGTTTGTTATATGTCCCCACATACTCAAGAATGATGTAGCATGAATGAGTATGAATCTGGTTTTGTATGTTGTATGTAGGGTTCAAGAAACCCTAAAAACCCTAGTTTGGTGAAGATTCACCATATGGGTTTCATGAAGGATAGTATGAGTAAAATGAATGCATGGCTATAAAAAAATTAAGTAACGCTGCATGCTTGATGTAGGCTCACGGTTTTAACCGTTCGAGGTAGTGTGTGTGTAATTTTACATAAGAACCAACTAAAACCAAAACTGCCAGTCTCGGGTCAAGACTGGACAGTGATCTGGAAACTGAATTTGAGGCCTTTAGAGGCCGAATTTGAAGAAAGTTAAAACTGAAAAGTTGTATAAAATGGAAAACCCTAAGGATTTCTCGGATGATTTTCAAAATAAGGCTCCTAAGGCCTCCGTTTTTACAGAAACCCGAGCCTGGTCGGCCAGACCTAGTGTGTACGGCCAGGCAGTTCAACAAGGAAAAGAGTAGGTTAGAGGAAAATTTAGCTTTTGAGAAAACACAAAAGTTATAGATTTTTATGTGGTCTACAACTTTCATGAAGTAAAATGTTTCAAATCTAAACCGATTTTAAAGTTAAAATAGATTTTAAAAAACTATGCAGGGTTCAGAAAATTCCTACACAGGATTTGTAAAAACAGTGCAAAAGCAGGAAATTCCTGCATATGCACTGATAATCAAAGTTTATGGACTGTTTTTTTGCCTTTTTTAAAAAAAAGGGATCAAAATTTATCAAACAAGGGTAAAAATAAGATAAGCCCAGTCCTATAGTAAAACAACTATAGGACAAATAGTAACCGAGAAGGTTACTAACTTTAATGGGCCAAATTACTTAAAGTAACCATATAAGAAAACCCAAGCTATTGAGTTGGGCCTAAAACCCATGGTTACCAATAGTAACCTAATGGGGTATGATTTTAAAAGTAACTGGGTCTAGTGACTCGATAGGGTTTTAATCCAAATATGATTTGGGCCTAAAGCCCAGGGTTACAATAGTAACCTAATAAGCTGCTAATTACTATTCAGTCTAAGTACGATTGGGCCTTGAACCCCAAGGTTCCATTAAGTAATCAAACAAGATAATGTTTGATTGGGCCAGGTGCCTTAGGGTTACATCTAGTAACCGAATAAGAGATTATGATAGTATGTGAGAGACATATAACTAGTGTAATAACCCAAAATTTTGATGACTTGAGATTTCCTAAGATACAAGAAGAATCTAAGTCTGAATCATATATGTAGATAAAAGCTTGATCTGAATTGAATATCATTAATGTTTGAGTTCTTGTTTAATTAGCTATGAGACTCAATAATAAGTTATTATGTTAAGTATGTAGGTCTTTTGATAAAAGAGGTAGAATAAGGATTTGATTTTTATTCTGGTCAAGTTTGACCAGGTTGACCTTAGGTTTGACTAAGACAGTACTGCAGTGTAATCAAAGTATGGAAATTATACTGTGAAAAACCATTATTACGGATGAAGAATTAAGAATAAGGTATGGGATTGCTCTAGAATAATCATGAATAATATTTGGAGCAATAAGGACTTAGTAGTTTTAGTCTTAAAAAAAATTTATACGCAGCCCAGTTAAGTAGATGAATTCTAGACTGTAGTCTAGTATGACAGTACTGTTATTGGTTGAAAACATTATTTGTAATATCTGCCTTAGTATGAAAATGGACTGCATATTAAGAGGAAAGCCAAACGGAGCCCTAATGGGAGGACACCTCATCTAGGATAAATATGTGAATTTTGGATTTTTGGAAAATTAGAAGAAATCGGTGGTAGCTTTTGATTGGATAATTAAATTGATGAACATGAAAAAAATTCTTGGCCTCCAAGGCATCCTATTAGCCGGCCACCTCATTGGTTTTTGAGCAAATATTTTGCTCTTGAGGACTAATATGCAATTTTAGGAATAAAATGTAACGATCCGTCTAGCACGAACCGTTACCATACATTCTTACGTACATACATGCTTAACTTGTCTACATACTTATTTACTTAGCAAAATAGCGGAAATTTTTTTTTCCACTATGGAAATATGAGCGTATATACGAGTATTGTCTGGAATGGTTTAAACATAAAATATTAAACATGAATTAACAGAACGCGTAGCGGCTTATCATTCCCACGTTTTATAGTTCGCCCCGCTACACTCCACCATCTTGTATCAGAAATCACCAATAGGTAGTTTACCTACAGCATAGACGTAAGACGTGAGCTTTCGCTCAGCAAGTACAACTATATTATCCGCAACACAAACAATTATAAACTTAGCATAGCATAACCTAACATGTTCTAACCATGCATGATCCGGTTATGCTTCATTATGCTTACTTTTTCATTCTTATCATGCTTCCATAATATACTTTCATTTCTATCTTGCTTATGGGCCCCTTATCATGAGTGTCGGTACTAGGCGCGCAACTATAGAGTGGTTGGGGCGGCCAAACCATTTTCAACTCAAACCATAGTCCAACCCGACCTTGGACGGGTCGGTACGACACAGGCAAGCTTGCTTGCCATCATGCTTACTTGTTCTTATGTCATTCTTGACCTTGTTCTTATTATTTATGAACATGCATCATGATGTCACACCTACATAATTTATGATCATAACTCAGCCATGTAATCTACTTGAGGTGTCATAATCCAACATACATTATATCATAACATACATTATATCATAGCATACATCAGTCATTACAACAAAGGCCTATGCTATAGGCGGAGTTGTACTTACCTTGTCTGCTATGTCCAATAACGGGCTGATCCAATTCAGGATACCACAGCAGGTTATCTCCTGCTATAATAAAGGACATAGGTAAGTATTAAAACTGTTGGTAACACAACCAACATTTATATGTCCCCACCCATAACCATATAATATCTTGTTGGGTTACAGTATGTAACCCTAGAGTTTAAAACTTAACTTTGGTTTTAAAAACCCATTTTCACTCTCTTTTTGGAAAACTTCAAAGCATAAAAATCCTTTGTTCAACTTATGAAAAATTGTAATTCTTGAGTAATATTTGTAAAAATACTTAAGTGTTGGAAACTGCCTTTAGAACAATTTTCCACAATCAATTTTCCAATATATGTGCAGAAATGTCTTTTTCCTGTACTGTTTTAGAAAATCCTATGCAGGAATTTCCTGTTTGTTTCCTGTACAGTTTTTGAAATCTGATTTTTATTTAAAAATCTGAATTGAATTTGAAAAAATTTTCTTTACAAGTTTTAGTTCTCGAAAAACCCTACATCTTTTATGTTTTACACAAAACCTGATTGGACTCTAACCCATTCATTTTCTTGCTTGAACCCACCTGGCCGTGCATGAAACCGGGCACGGTCAGGCTCGGATTTTTGTATAAACCGAGGCCTTTGGAGCCTCATTTTGGAAAAATGCTTTAGTATCACCCTAGGAAAAACCCTTCTCTACAACTTTCATGTTTTAAGTTTTTCCAAATCTACCTCTAAAGACCTCAAAATCTGCTTTTCCAGAAACTGGCCAGTTTCTACCCGAAATGGCAGTTTTTGGTTTTAAATTCATTTTACGTCCTAATACGTGCACTCTACCTCAACCGACCACATCGGGAGCCTAAAATCAGTCATGCAACGTTTTTTTAATGTAAACTTTCTTTAAAACACAACACCAATCAAATCCATGCAAACCATTATCTAAATTTCACCAATTAGGGTTTGCATGGTTTTTAGGTTGCATAAATCATTCATAATTTATTTCTAGCAACATAACATACACATATTCATCATTCTTAGCATATTTGGGGACATACAATATTTCTTTCATCAAACAAGCTAACCCTAATAATCATGCAATCATAAACATTCAATTATGCAAATATAAGCATATAACCATGCAAGCTTAAATCAAACCACCCTTAGACTAATTCAAGCACATAATTAAGTCTAACCTAGGTAAGAGATTAAATTGAGCTTATGCTCATACAAACCCACTTAAAATACACTTAAATTTCTCAATTAGAACTTGAATTGAGAAGCTTAAGGTTTAAAGGGATTTACCTTGATTTTTTATCAAGAAATTGGCTTGGCTTTATTTGCTATTTCTCCTTGCCCTTTGCCTCCTCCAACAACTGGCCACCCTTGGCTAGTTGGATCCAAAATTTTTAGCTTCCCTTGCTCCAAACTCCGACCACCTCTAGACACCAAATCCGGCCAAGACTTGACCTTTTCTCTTCCTTTCTTCTCCTCCTTCACAACCGGCCCTTTTCCACAAAAATGGGTATCAAAATTTTTATTTTTATTTTTTTTATTTTTTGTTGGTGGTCCACTAAAATCCGATCACTCTAACCTTGTTTTTCTCTTGGATTTGCTAAATTTTCTTTCTTTCCTTCCTTCCTAGAGTTCGGTTTTTGAAAGGAAATTTTGCCAAAGTTTTGCTAGATTTTCCAATTTTTGTGAACAATGGCTTCACCTATTTATAGGTGAAGTAGAACTTTTCAATATTGCAAAATGGTCCTTGAAAAAGCAAGAAATTGCTCAAAAAAAAAAACCCTTAGGTGGCCGGCCATGGGAGGATCTAGAACCATGGATTTCTTTCCAAATTTTCTTAATCCAAAATGATGTCATAATTAAAAAGTTAGGTGATGTAATCACCATTAGGGCTTGTTTGGCCTTTTCCTTAATATGCAGTCCAATTCATGCTACACAGATATTTTCAATGCTGCTATCTACAAATAACATTATTTTTGACACTGAATTGCAGTCCAAAATTTATTGTGTAAAATTGGACTGTACAAAAATTTTTCGATAACTTGAAACCCTTTGGCCCTTGATACCCTAATTTATGTGCTTGATTTTTCTATGGTGGTTTCAGATCCTAATCTTGCTATCTTGTTCATAAAAATGGTTTTTTTGCAGTATATTTCCCATAGTGCTTGTCATTTCACAGTATCATCACATGTTTGACTTTTTAGGTCAACCTTTGACTTTTTAGGTCAATCTTTGACCAACATGAAATCATGAAATTTTTCTGCCCTTTTCACTCAAAAGGTCACAGTACTTGGCTAAGCAATAATTTTTTAGTCTCGTAAATCATGAGAACTCATAAATTCAATAAAACCTTAATCAGGCTGTTTCATGAATACCTTCGTGGTACAGCGTAAGTTTTCTTTTCAGTAAATCGTAATGTCATAAAAATTCAATTATTACATAAAAATAAATCCAAAAAGAAATTATTTTTCACCTATAAATAGGTGATGATTTGGGGGGGGGGGGGGGGGGGGGGGTTGGGGGTTTTGATCATTTTATTTGATTCTACCCAAAAACTCTGGCTCATTTCCAACTCAACTCTCTCCATCTCACCCTAGGAGCCGAAGCCAAAGAGGAAAAAAAAAAAAAAAAAAAAAAAAGAGGTTAGTGGCCGGTTGTGTATAGGTTAGGTGAGGAAGAAAATTTTTCAATCCAAGGAGTAGATCCACCACTCAAGACCTAGAGGTAATCCTCTTCATCCTCTAGTTCCTTAATTTAGTTTGATTCAAGAGTTAAGTGTATTTCCATGTTGGTTATGTAAGAGCATAAGCTCACTTTTATTTTCACGCAATAGGAGTAGCTTAGATTGCTTGAATATGCTTGATTAAGTTTTATTGGTCCAGATTTGTGATTTGGTGCATGATTGTGATGTTATGTACTAGATAGCTTATGGTATGTGTGTATGCCTATTAGATGTTTTGTTATATGTCCCCATATACTTAAGAATGATGTAGCATGAATAGAAATGAAAATGAGAATATTTGTTGCATGTAGGGTTCAAGAAAACCCTTAACACCCTAGTTTGATGAAGATCACCATATGGGTTTGCATGAAGTATTGTATGAATGAGAAATGAATACATGATAGTGAAAACATTACGTAACACGCTGCATACTTGATGTAGGCCCACGGTTTTAACCGTTCGAGGTAGTGTGCGCGTAATTTTACGTAAGAACCAACTTAAACAAAAACTGCCAGTCTCGGGTCAAGACTGGGCAGTAATTTGGAAACTGGATTTTGAGGTCTTTAGAGGCCGAATTTGAAGAAAGTTAAAACTATAAAGTTGTAGAAAATGGAAACTCTTAGGGGTCTACATGAACAGTTTTTAAAAATAAACTCCAAAGGCTTCTGTTTTTACGAAAATCCAAGCCTGGTCTGCCCAGATCAAGTATGCACGGCCAGGTAGGTTTAACAGGGAAAAAGAGTAGGTTAGAGGCAAAACTGGGTTTTTAGTAAAGAACAAAAGTTGTAGGGATTTTCGAGATCTACAACTTTTATGAGAAAACTTTTTCTAATTCTAAACAAATTTTAAAGTAAAACCTAATTTTCCAAAACTGTGCAGGAAACAGGAAATTCCTGCACAGGATTTTCTAAAAAAACAGTGTATAAGCAGGAAATTCCTGCACATGCACTAATAACCAAAGTTTAGGGATTGTTTTATGCAATTTATGAAAAGGGTTAAAATTTATCAAACAAGGAATGAAATAAATAAAATAAGCCAAGTCCTATAGTAAACAACTATAGGACAAATAGTAACTGAGAATGTTACCAACTTTTAATAGGCCAAATAATTTAGGTTACTTACAGTAACCACATGAGATACCCAAGTAATTGGGTTGGGCCCTAGTAACCCAATAATGTATTATTCAAATATGATTGGGCCTTACCCTGGGTTACCGATAGTAACCTAATGGGGTATTTTTAAAATTAGTTGGGCCTAAAACCCATGGTTACCAATGGTAACCTAATAGGGTATTACTTGAGAAGTAATTGGGCCTTAGTAACCTAATGAGATAAGTCTAAGATCTAAATAATATTGGGCTTATACCCAGGATTACAAATAATAACCTAATAATTGGGTTGGGCCCTAGTAACCCAATAATGTATTATTCAAATATGATTGGGCTTACCCTTGGGTTACCGATAGTAACCTAATGGGGTATTTATTTAAATTAGTTGGGCCTAAAACCCATGGTTACCAATGGTAACCTAATAGGGTATTACTTGAGAAGTAATTGGGCCTTAGTAACCTAATGAGGTATAAGTCTAAGATCTAAATAATATTGGGCTTATACCCAGGATTACAAATAGTAACCTAATAAGATGCTAACTACTATTCACGTATGATTAGGCCTTGAACCTAAGTTTCTATTAAGTAATCAAACAAGATTTGTTTGATTAGGCCAGTTGGCTTAGGGTTACATTTAGTAACCGAATAAGAGATCATTGTAGCATGTGGGAGACATATAACTAGAATTATTCATGGATGTTGGTAAGGATACCAACATTTATGATTATGATTTATGATAAGATAGGACGATCCTTACCTTACGTCCTTTTTGAAAACATGAAGTTAACCTGCTGTTGCGATTAATAGGAGCAACAAACTCAAGACGTATGTATCAGGTAAGTACAAACCCTCACCTACAGTATGGAAAATAGTAAAATATTTTCAAGCATGATTTGCTTCATATATGCCATGATATGCCATTTTAAGCCTGATATGCCTTGATATGCCATGATATGCAATGTTATGCCATGATATGTCATGTGTATGTAAATGTTATGGTAGATATTATATTATGATATAGTGACATCATGAGGCATATTCACTAATATTAAACCACATGGTAAGAACATGTTAAGTTATAAGATAAGACAAGCAAGGTGTCGTACCAACCCCATGTTGATGCGTGGGGGATTATGTTGTTTAAGAAAATTCTCAGACCTTCTGTTGATGCGGAAGGGTTATGTTTCAAGATTCCTAGAATTATTAGGGAACTTGCAAACCTTAACTTTCTATGGAATACGCGCATTTGGTACGTACACAAGGGGCCCATATGTTAAGCAAGATAATAAGTTCATAATTAAGTCCGTAATGGAGCATAAGACATTCATGATCATAAATGGATCATGCATAATTATATGATGTTGACGTGTTTTGTGAGATTATGTTTGTACTTGCTGGGCAAAACCTCATCAGTATATTTCATATTGTAGGTAAAAAGCCTACAGCTTTACTTTGTGGGCCATGGAGACGATGCGGCAAGTGAAGGGCGGTGTGAGATATCACTACACAGATTTTTCCGCAAACTCTTTAAATTATGAACTAGTACATGTATGATTAAGTAATATGTACCATGTTACGTATGAGATGTATACATGTATGATTAAGTAATATGTACCATGTTACGTATGAGATGTTTGAAAACTCCGGTTTAAAAGGTTTAGGTGTGACCTTTTAATCGGCTTAACAAGTAATGGGTAGGCTTGGTGAAGTTTACCTATATGGATAAGTTTAATTAAGTTACAAAGAAAAAAAAAATTATTCTGAAATTTTCTGAAAGTTCAAGTGTTAGAAACTAAGAAGTATTAGGCTGATATAATCAAGTTCATCTTCTCCCTCCCTTAACAGCCGTTCTCTGCACAAAAAAAGAAAAAGAAAAAGAAAACAAAAGGAAAAAACCCAAACATCAAAACACAAAACTCCATCAACTGATTTCTCCATCATCATAAGACCTTCTTTCCCCTCCAAAACCAAAACACAAAACAAGGCTAAGTATCCTTCAAAAACCCATTCTCAGATTCCAGCCATTAACCATTTTTCCTTGAACCTAGTTGAGCTCAAGGTGGGTTTGGCGTCATTTTTGGAGCCCAAATTGTACAAGCTACCTAAGGTCAGTTTTAAGTAGGGTTTTTAGTGGATTTTGAAGCTTTTCAAAGCTAGAAATGTGAGGTTTTAAGTTGAGATGCTATATGTTGAATGTAAGCTTGGATTTGAACCCAAATGTGAAATTTCTGATTTAATTCAAGATTTTTGATGGTTCTATGTTATTGGAGATGTAAAACATTGTGAGGTATGATTGGAAAAGAGTTTTACTATTTTTAACGTATTTTATGAAGTGGCATAAGAGGTGTTTGTGAAAATGTTTGACTGAATTTTGTAAAACAGGGCACTAGGGTTCCGAAATTCGTTTCTCTGTCTATACCCTGTATTTGAAGCTGATATTTTGTGGAGTTAAAGCAGACATATGAAGCCTGCTCTCCAAAAAATTTCACATGAAAATTCTGTAAAACGGAGTTTTGGTGAATTTTGAATGTTGGGTCCTGTAGTTGGAAACTGGTGGACAACCACTAGGAAGAAATTTTTGTTTGTGCTTAGAAGTTGTCCTAAGGACCTTAAATGGTTTAAAATGTTGAAAGGTGATATTATAACGCATATTTTTCTATTTTATATAATTGGTAATGAATTGAATATATATATTTTTTTAAAATACAAAATGACTTGATCATGGATCTTAGGACAAGCCCGATCAATTTCCTCGCTACGGTGGAGTCAATCTCTCTGCGGGAGTTCAATTTTAAAGAGGTAAGTAAGAATTTTACGTACTGTACATAGAAACTTAAAAATTATATGATATAGCATTTTAATGTTTTTGACAAATGTTCAACATTTCAAATGAGACTATGGATATAATGTTTCCCTTTATTGAAAAGGGTATGATTTGCAAGTAGGAAAGTATTGTTTATTGAAAGTTTTTATGACCTGTTCAAAATGTTTTTAACAGGTTTGTAAAATTCTAGATGTGGCCTATGAAATGATGGGAATATCTACGGAATGTGTAACCCCATTATAATATTGTCATTGGGATTGACTGATGCCCACGGATTGTGTAATACCTAGTTTTCTGACATTACGATCTCTTATACAGAAATTCAAACTGTACCATGAATGTATTTATGAAAAGGTCCGGTTAAGGGTTTTTATTATGTTTTGTGAGCTCTTATGATCTATGAGACTCAAAAATGGTTGCTTAGTTAAGCATATGACCTTTTAAGTAAAAAGTGTAAAAATTATTATGATTTTATGTAGGTCAAAGTTTTGACCAAGAAAGTCGACGGTTGACCAAAAAGTCAACTATTGACCAAAGAAGTCAAATCTTGACAGAAAGTCAATGGTTGACAAGAGAGTCAATTGATTGACCAGAAAAGTCAAAGAGATGACGGTATGGTAAAATAATAGCAGTATAGAAATTATACTGTGAAAAAATCATTTTTTACGAATAGAATAGTTATGATTAAGATTCAAAACCACCATAGAAAAATCTAAGCACATTTAATTAGAATATCAAAGGCCAAATGACTTAAGATTATAAGAAAAATTTTATACAGTTCAGGTTACACAGATAATTTTGGTACTGTATGTCAGTATAATAATGCTGTGCATTAGAGAGCCCAGTATTAAAGATATCTGTGTGGGCTTAAAAATGGACTGTATAATAAGAAAAAGGAGCAAACAGCCCTAAGAGGCTTACATCATCTAGCTTTTGATTTATGACATCATAAGCTTAATTAAACAAAATTTGGAAAGAAATCAAGGGAGCTTCTAGACCAAGGATGGCCGGCCACCTAATGTAACGACTCGCCTATCGTAGGCCGTTACCTACATACTTACTTACTACATATGAAACTTCAGCTAATTTTTTAATTTTTTATTTTTTTTATTTTTATTTTTTAGTTTTTTTACATACAATATAAAATTTGAACTGAAATCTTTTAAATAATACTTACATACATACTTGTACATATAATTAGCTACATATTATAGTAAAGAAATCTTGTACTCAAATATAACATATTAGCGTAGCATAATTAACCAAAAGAAACGTAGTAGTTCCCGACCCACAGTTTCACAGTCTTGTATTGCCACGCTCCCACTTTCTAGGTATCAAGTATTGTTATAAGTTTGCTTACCTACAGCATAAACATGAACTATGAGCTTTCGCTCAGCAAGACAACTATTTATCCGCAATATATCACATATAATATAATGCATGAACCAGTTATGCTTTCTTACTGTTTTCATAAGTTAGCATAATTTTTAGGGCCCTTACCTAACATAAATGTCCGTACCGTGGCGCGGCTGCCATGGAGTGGTTGGGGCGGCCAGCCTGTCCAACTCGAACCATGAACCAACACCCGACCTAACGCGGTCGATACGACATATTGCATCCTTGCTTATCATAATGATGCTTTAAATCTTGTTCTTATTTTGTTTCGTTCTTGAAACCTTATTTCATGATCATAACCAGTTTCTTAACTGAAACTGGGATTTCATATCTTACCGATTAAACTTATCATTAATGAGCATGCTTCGTGATGCCATAATATCAAACCTATTCATCCTATGAACATACATGCTCTAACATACTTCATATATCTCATAACATAAACTTAAAAGCATACAAGCCATACAATTCATCATTTCATGGAGACTACATACATACATTACCATAAACATTCCTTATACACATAGCATCATGACTTGGTATCATACAAGTCATAAGCATTTCATCACACTTGTATCATCATATACTTAAAGGCATACCACAAACAGTTTTGTTTATGCTGTAGGCGGAGTCGTACTAACCTTTACTGCGCCTTGAGTTAAACTTACTTCACTCAAACAAGTTGTTTTCCTGTTTTCAAGAAATCATAGGATAAGCATCATCCTATCATAATTTCATAACGATCCTATCAACTAACAACTACAAATCCTAAAATTCAAATTCCTTTTTGAATTTTTAATAAAACCCTAAGTTCTCAAAATCGGGTTTTTAAAACTATTACATAGTGTTTGGTACTTTTCTTACAAATCCGTTTGAAATTTGGAAAAGTTTCTTCATGAAAGTTGTAGATCTTGAAGTTTCCTAGAACTTTTGTTTTTAACTCAAAACTCAAATCTGTCTTTAACATGCTTGTTTCTGCCTTTGAAAATTCTTCACCATATACTCTAATTATAATTTGGTCTCGGGTTTTTGCAAAAACAAAGGTCTTAGGGGTCTTGTTTTTGAAAACTGTCCATGCTGACCCCCTAGGATTTTCCCTTCTCTACAACTTTACAGTTTTGACTTATTCCAAATCGGCCTCTAAAAGCCTCAAAATCTGGTTATTAGAAAAACCGTTCAGTTTTGATCCTTACTCATGCATACTTAAATCATAGTGCATAAAACTTAACAAACTAAGCTCATGCTCATACTCAATAATCTTATACTCAAACCCTAACTGAAACTTAAATAAGAACTAGAGGATTCAAGTATTTACCTCAAGTTCCTCGGATTAAAATCCTTAAACTAGAGTTTTGAAACTTTCCTCAAACTTTCAATACCAACCGAAAACTCTTTCTCTTGTTCTCTCCTCTCTCCCTTTTCTTTCCTTTCTTGTCTCGGCTCCTAAGGCAGAACTAGGGAGTATGTGCTGCTTGTGTGTGTATTGGCTAACAAAATAGAATGAGAGAACCTTCACCTATTTATAGGTGAAGCACAAATTCTTGGAATTGCTCAAAAGTCCCTAGAAGAAACCAACTTTTCCTTGATTTCTTGAGAGGTGGCCGGCCAAGATGCCAAGTAGCCAAGCTAGGGTGTTTACTCATGATAGCTAGGAACCATGAGGTGTCATCTCCCTAGAGTGGCCGGCCTTGGTAAACTTTGTGCTTGCTCTTGCTAGTCAACAAGTAAGCCTAGCAAGCTTACTAAGCTTAGCCTATGGTGCATGAGGTGTCAAGAGCTAGAAGAGTTCAAGAAATCCATCTTTTGTAATTTATACATTGATCCTTAAGGCTAAAATATTTCTCCTTAGTCCCTATGTGTTGGCCGGCCTTCCTTGTCCCAAATTGCCAAGCAAGCTTAGCTAGAATGCTTGCTCATCAAGGCTACATGTTTGATGTGGCATTCTCTTGTGATGGCCGGCCCTAGGGTGAGGTGTGCAAGCCTTGGCTTGTCAAGGGGGCTAGGCTAGGGAGTCTAGAGTGTGGATTCATCAAGGCTAGGCCAAGTGGTGTTGCTTTCTCAAGTGGCCGGTCATGGTGTGGCTTTGGCAAAGCATGAGCTTGCCATGTGAGCAAGACTAGAGATGTTGCTCACCAAAATGGATCCATGTGTTGCTTCCTTGTGGTGGTTCCTTGTTGTGGCCGGCCCTTGGTGCTTGGGTGTGCAAGCTAGGAGGGTGACTCATGCTAGCTAAAGGCTTGAGGTGTCTCACCCTCATGTGGCCGGTTTTGGTGATGCCATGTGAGACAAGGTTGCTAATTGAACCATAACACAAAATCAACCAAGCAAATCAAAGTGCTTAGTTACTAAACTCAGGGTATGATTTGTAAACTTTTAATGACACTTAAATTCTTCTAATTTGCATAATGCTCCTCAAAAACTAGATCCCTTGCTCATAAGGCCATGATGTGGCGGTTCCTATGGTGACACATGGAACATTATGATTGGTTCTAGCTAGAGTTATTTAGTTCAATCTTAACTTGTCTCCTTGATTTCCAACCAATCTAAACCGAACTTGAAATGGATCATTAACTTAATTGACTTAAGAAACTGTACTTAAAAGTCCCTGGTTCAAAAATTTACATAATTACTGATAAGTCCACAATTTTTCCCAAAATTACACTTTAGCCCCTAAAGGAAAAAAAATTCTAACATACATCCTAGCATACCTCATAGCATCAAACATACTAGGAAAGTAACACAACAAAAGCCTATGCTGTAGGCGGAGTTGTACTTACCTCGTTTGTTATGTCCGATAATGTGCTGCTCCAAGTCAGGACACAACAGCAGGTTACCTCCTGCTATGATAAAGGACATAGATAAGGGTTCATAATCATAACTATAAAATGTTGGTGACCTAACCAACATTCATACATAACCTTAGTTATATGTCCCCTACATAAACACATGATAACTTACTTGGTTACAACAAGTAACCCTAGTGTTCAAGGTCTACCACACTTGGATTATAACTTATTAGGTTACATAAGGTAACCTTAGGTACTAAGTCCACATACATACAAGTAGGGTTAGGTTACCATCCCTAACCTTGGGCCTAAACCTCATCATACTTAATCCATAACCTGCTGGATTATTCCAAGTAACCCTAGGTTTTAGCCCATTATTAAACTTAGTATCTTATTGGGTTACATTAGGTAACCCTTAGTGTGAACCAACTTGGTCAACCTAGGTTAACTCCTATTGGGTCACTAAAGCCCAATTTCTTAAGTTGGATCCTATTGGGTGACTATGGGTAACCTTGGGCTTTGGGCCCAGTCCAATAACTCGGGTATCCTTTCGGTTACCATTAGTCATCATCTTGTTTCCATATTTTAAGATAACTTGATCCAAAATTCTCTTTGGCTTTTCTTTTGGGAAAAACTTAACATTTTAAGTTCTTTTTATACAAAAATCCTTTGTTCAACTTATAAAATTTGGGACTCTTAGAGTGGGGTTTGTAAAAGTTATTAAGTGTTGGAACTGCCATTGGAACAGTTTTCACAGTCAATTTATCAGTGTTTGTGCAAGAATGTCCTTTTCCTGCACTGTTCTAGAAAATCCTGTGCAGGAATTTCCTATTTCCTGATAGTTTTTAGAAATCCAATTTTATTTAAAAATTTGGATTGAATTAGAGAACATTGTCCTCACGAAAGTTTTAGATCTCAAAAATCCTACAACTTTCGTGTTTTACACAAAACCCAGTTCAGACTCTAACCTACTCGTTTTCCTGTTGAACTCACCTGATCGTGCATGAAGTCTAGGGCACGGTCAGGCTCGGATTTTTGTAAAAAACCAAGGCCTGTTGGAGCCTTATTTTGGAAAACTGTCCATGTTTTCCCTTAGGAAAAACCCTTTTCTACAACTTTCATGTTATAAGTTTTTCCAAATTCGGCCTCTAAGGGCCTCAAAACCGACTTTCCAGAAAACTGGCCAGTTTTACCCGAACTGGCAGTTTTCTTGCTTTAGTTGGTTTGTGTCCTAATTGCGCAATCTAACTCAACCAGCCACCGCGGGAGCCTAAGATCAAACATGCAGCGCTTTTCTAACGTAAGTTTCATTAAACACATCATCAATCATGCACATGCAAACCATTATTGATTTTGTACCAACTAAGGTTTGCATGAGTTTTAGGTTGCACAAACCATTCCATACATCTCTAGCAACCTAACATGCACATTCTCCATCATACTTAAACATATTTGGGGACATACAACCTTATCAAACATCAAGCATGCAAACCCTAATAATCATGCAAGCATAAGCACATAACCATGCAAAGCTCATAAATCAAAACCACCCATAAACCTAATCAAGCACAAAACCTAAAATCTAATCTAGGACAATAAATTAAATTGAGCTTATGCTCTTACAACCAACTTGAAATACACTCAAATTTTCAAATTAAAGCTCAATTTAAAAAGCTTAAGGCCAAGGGAGATTTACCTTGGTCAACACAAGAAATTGGCTAGGATTTGATCCAAACTTTCTCCCCCCCCCCCCCCCCCCCCCCCCCCCCCCGGTCTCCTTCACAACTGGTCTCCCTCCAATGGGGTTCCAAAAATTTTGGCCACTCCTACTCGGTTTTCCAAAAAAATCCGGTCACCTTGGACCTTCCCTTTCTCACTTTTTCTTCTCTTTTTCTCCTTCCCCACAACTGGCCTCCCTAGCCAAATGGGTACCAAAAATTTTCCAATCTCTTTGCTTGTGGTTCTAGCTAAAAATCCGACCACCCTAAAGGCTTTCCCTTTGGGTTTTTAATTTTTTTTCTCTCTTCTTCCTTTCTTCTTGAGTTCGGTTTTTGAGAGGGAAAAGGTGAAGAAAATTTGGGCATAGTTTAGTTAGGTTTCTCAATTTGTGAACCAAATAGTCCACCCCCCTCCACCTATTTATAGGTGACTTGAAACTTTTTAAAATTACCCATAAGTCCTTGAACTAGGATTTATTTACCTAAAAAGGTTCTTAGGTGGCCGACCACATGCTCTAGAACCACCCAAAAATTTATTTCCATCATTTCTTTTAATTAAAGAAACGATGTCATTAATTTGGGATTAGGTGATGTAAGCTTCCTTAAGGCTTGTTTGGCTTTTTTCCTTAATATGCAGTCCACTTTTAAGCTAATACAGATATTTCAATACTGTGCTCACTAATACACAGTATTGTTATACTATACTGCAGTCCAAAATTTATCTGTGTAAAAATGGACTGTATAAAGAAATTTCTTATAACTTAAAGTCATTTGGCCCTTGATATCCTAATTAATGTGCTTGATTTTTCTACAGTGGTTTTAAATCTTATTCATGCTATCTTGTCCATAAAGACGGTTTTCGCAGTATATTTCCATATTGCTTATCATATTATAGTACGGTCATACATTTGACCTTTCTTAGTCAACCTTTGACTTTTCCGGTCAAACTTTGACCAACATGAATTTATAGAATTTCTCTTCCCTTTTTGCTCAAAATGTCACATGCTTAGCTAAGCAATCATTTTTTAGTCTTATAAAATCATAAGAACTCACAAAACTTAATAAAAACCCTTAATCAGGCTCTTTCATAAATACCTTCATGGTACAACTTAAAATTCTTTACAAGAAATCGTAACGTCGAAAAAATTAGTTATTATAATTTTAATAATAAAATGGTAGTTTATTGATATATACCACAAAATATTTTGTGGTATATATACCACAATATTGTGTGTGGCTACATGTATATCATAGTACATATATATATATATATATATGTATGTATTTATTTATTAGCTTTCATGACAATCAAATCTGTTATATGTACGTACCATAAAATTTCATTCATACACGCTTCAATTTTTTATTTTGCCTATTAATTGCACGAGAAAAGTATATACACATGTGCTTTTATTAAGAGAGAGAGAGTAGACACATGCATCCCTCCAATAAAAATTTAAAAAAAAAAAAAATTGGTCACATAAACATGGCCACAGCGAGTTACGTCTTCTCCGGCGGATCTTTCGTGACCACAGCCCTTCATCTCATCACTACTCTGCGAGAGTAGATCTACGACACTCTGGATCTTCATAGATCGGTTCTAGTTGGATATGATTTTTATTCGGGTTATTTATATAATTATCTAAATTAAAGACCATGATTAAATAGATATCTACTTTTTATTTTGTTTGCATGAATGTCTAAATTGATACTTATAAAAATTACATTGTCCTTCAATTAAGAATTGAAAATAAACAAATAAAGAATTGATAGAAAAGGGAAAGAAAAAATCTTTTTAAAAAAAAAATGTCATACTAGACAAATTTTTATAAACGAAAAAAAAAATCATTTTAATTAATTTATTATAAATTAAAAAGAACCAAAGCAGATATAAGTTGTATGGTAGAGTAGAAAATCTTTATAATAAATAATTGATTATTAAGAGAAAAATGAAATGAAACCAAGCAAGTTGGAGGAGGGACTAAGTAGTGAGCAACAAATAAGAAGAAAATCTAATCTTGATGCGTGAAGTTACAAAAATACCAAGTTTTTCCTTCTAATCTTGGATGTTTAAACTCCTCCTTTCCTTCAAACACAAACGAATGATCTAATTCACATGTGAAACTAAAGGACCTAGTAAACTCGCCACTTTACAAGATAGACTTTGGGTTTTAATTGGGCAATTTCTGATGGGTTTTTAAAAGAATATGAACTGGGCTTTGAAGAAGTGATTAAAGTAGGACAAGGCCCAACAATAAATTTTAGATGTTCGAGTGTTTTTCTGCACTCTTCTGTTCTTTTTTCAACAAACCCCATTGGGCCAAACACAACCCAACCGGCCTGCACGCCGCCCACAAACCGCCCGCACCCACCCGCCCTTACTTGGGCGGTTTGTGGTTTCTACTCATCTGAACCCGACATGCAGAAAACCCGAACCGGCCCCCACGAAACCGCCAACCCACCCGCAATGTTAAAGTTTGGTATGGGTGAGAATAACCTAATGGTTACAACTACACCATGTATTTTATGTTTATTCAAAAATCTCACCATCCATTTTGAACCTCGTCATATATCTATTAAGACATTTGAATTCTGCATCAAATTCATATCATACAGGTACCAACCACCACAAAAATCATAGCCTTTCTCGTTTGTTCTAGGCAGACGAGAAAGATATTTCTTGTCGGTTGAGTGACCGACGAGAAATCCGGGAACGTTAAAGGTCCCAGTCTTTTCTCATCGATATAAAGGGACGAGAAAAGGCATACTTTCTCGTTGGTTGCTATTCCACCGACAAGGAAAGGCTTTTTTTTTTTTTTTTTGTCCCTTTTTTCCAGCGGTTTTTTTTTTTTTCCGTTTCTTCCCTACCCCACCCTCTTTTTAGTTTTTATTATTATTTTTTTTTTTTTTTTTTGGTTTCTCAAATTATAAATGATTTTCCCATAATTAAAAAAAAAATCAGTGCCTAAAAATATTACATATTATCATATACAAATAGCATCTAATAATATATTATATAAATATATCCAAAACACAAATATTGTAATTTGTACATAAAAATAAAAATAAAAAAAAATAAAAACCTATGTTTTGAAAAAAACTAAAAAACTAATAATTGCTAAGTTGTTCAACTAATAAATTGCATCAATTCTCTGGCCCATTCATCCCGAACTACGTCCAAATCTTGAATTGTGTAGCTCGCTTTTTCCGCAATCTACAAGCAAACAAATTCGTAAAGGCAAATACCATAACTTAATCTCACATATTAGAGTCAAATTGTAACATATTATAGTGAAATTCCATAAAGCATAAATAACCACAAATGAAATGCTTTTCGAATTACCTTCTTAAAAAGCTCAAGGATAGTACGCGATTCAACTACGTCTTTCATGTACCTTAATGTATAGTATCCACATTCCCAATGGGAAGGCTGCATGGGAATCTTATTATACAAAGCAAATCATTAAGTAAAATTAACAAGAATAGGCAAATCATTTAAGTTAATAAAATAATAAATCCACTAAATCAAATATCGGTATAAGAGGAATGTGTTTTGAGTGGTTACAACAAAAGAACATAACACTCAAAGCCTAAAATACATTATATATATTCGGGTCACTTTTCTCTTACAATATTGATTGATTCTAACATGCTATGTACTTTTAAAAATCAGGGTTAATATTACCTTAATCCTTTTCTAAATTTGATCAGTAAAATTCTTTCCTTTCCTTCCCACTTGAGCATTATAAATTGCAAACGCCCTTCAAATAATATCAAATTTCATATCATGTTTTAAACAACTATGTAACTTATCGAAATAAAACACAGTTTGTTAAAGACTTACTCTTTGACCCTTTTTTTTTTTTTTTTTTTTTACGTCATCGGGGATTTCGTCTCCACGTGGATCCAGAAAATATGCAAGCTCTTTATGTGGATTTATAAACATTAACATCCAATGATATCTAATCCAACATAAAAGAAAATCTAATGTTTAAAAAACAAGAGTAATTACTATAAGTTATTAATCACGATAATTAAATCATTTTTCAATCATACTGTTTTCTATAAAAAAAAATAAAAAAAAAATCCTATACGAATGTATATTTATGTTCACGTTCTTGTAATCATGGCCTTCGATCATTTTCATTCATTCTTTAAGCAATGAAATATTAGAGGATAGTGAAGAGACAAAAGAGGGAGATAACAGAAAAACCATGAATGAAGAGACTAGAAAACACTTATATATCTAATCTTAATATTTTAAAAATAATAATAATAATAATAAGATATATATATTTATATATATATATATATATATATATGTTCGTGTATCATTAAACAAGAAAAGAGACTGCTAAAACAACAAAACTAAAATAAAAGCAAAATTTTGAGAGGGAAAAACAAAGGATATGCTTTTCCCCATTATTGATCTGGAATTGGAACTCACTCTATTATCAATCCATATGCCTTCACCATCTTCACTTGTGTAAAGGTTATGCATGCTCTTCCAAGTTATTGTCAATATCTAAATCAGGAAATCCTTGTGCAACTGTTTGATGCTCAACTAGCAATTCATCATCATCATCTTCAAAGGTCCTATTATGATAGTCTTTTTGCTTTGTTGCAAGTACAACTGACCGCTTTGCTGGATGCTTTGGATCTTCCATGTAGTAGTTAGTACACTTATTTCGCTTCCGATGCCACAATAAAGGATCATTCGTGTGACCTAGTCTATTAAGGTTGACTCGAACACAATTATTGCTTCCAACCCAATCATTAAAGAACACGGGCACTGTTAACTTAACATAATCAAGCACCCATTTTTCTTTTATAACTCCGTAAAATAGGATTTTTGTCCTTAGAACTTGAAAATTGCATTGTCTTTGCAACAATTAATAGTATAGGCTTCATATTTTATATGAAGACAAAATAAAGAGACTAGATTTTTTAATAATATCAAAAGAGAACTCTCCTTTTATAATATAATTATAAACATCTCATAAATCTTAGGGCCTGTTTCGTGCATAAGTTCAGTTTTGAGTTGAGTTGAAATTTTTAAGTTTGAATAGTAATTTTTGTTGACTTTTTCAGAAAAGACAAAAAAAAATTTCAGAAAAGATAAAAAACATGATAAAAAAATACAATTTAGTTTAAACAAAATGTATATATCAAACAAAGCCTTAATTGATATATATTATTCAATTATAATACAAGAGTATTCAAATAATCTTTTTTTCTTTCATTTTACGTATTCCCCCTCCCCTTTCTCTCTTGCCCAAAAAAAAAAACTCTCTCTCGCTCTCTCTCTCTCTCTCTCTCTCGAAAAGAGAAGCAAAAAAATAAAAAAAACAAAAAAAAAGGGGCTCTCACTCTCTCTCTCTCCCCGAAAAAAAAAAGGAAAAAAAAAAAAAAGGAGAGCTCTCTCTCTCTCTTTCTCTCTCGCTCTTATTACTACTTATAAACGGATGTAGTTCACTGAAATTGACTGATTTTTTTTTTATTACTTTTTTTTTTTTTTTTTTTTTTTTTTTTTTTTTTCTGTTGTGTTATTTTCTTTGTCTTTTTCTCTTTCTCTTTCCTACCTTTTTTTCCCTGTTTCTCTCTCTTTTCTGCGCACGTCTCTCTCTCTCTCTTTGCCTATTGTTTTTGTTTTCTCTTCTTCATCTATCTGTCGCTCTGTCTCTCTACTTTTTTTTTTTGCTTTACTGTTATGATGCAACGGTTGTCAAAACCTTTGACGACGATGAATCACAAATGTTATTGCCTGCACCACCAATCGAATCCCCAAAAGATATCCCACCACCATTGGCATCTTTAGATCCTGAAACACCTCTACCAGAAACAAAAAAAAGTATAAAAAATAGCTTTTCGTCACCGTATCCATAACAGAGGAGATTGAATCAAGGTACATTACTATCCATAATTTGTTTTAAAATTTTTGTATTATTTACTACAAATAAATATACATACATTACAAACAATTAATAATTATACTTATCATTATTCAGTCCCCAACAACATCATTCATCAACAGAAATTCAAACACCTTCTGTTGACCTATCTAGAAAATGAAAAGAATCAAGATATATTTATCTTTTATATATACTTACATATTATATAATTATATAAGTTTCAGTTTTATTTATAAAAATAAATAAATAAATTTTTTCTCATGACATATCCGAGGAAAAAGGAAAGAAGATTAAACACGGTTGAAGACGTTTCAATGCAAGATGTTTGATTTCTAACAATTCTATTTATAAACATAAATCTATATGTTTGCTTGTTATATAAATCCAACACTCTTCGCTCCTCTCTCCCTCGAAAAAAAGTAAAATAATACAACTAAAAAAAAAAAAAATTTACTATTTTCTTCTCCTTCTTCCCTAAAATAGCAAAAAAAAAAGGAGAGCTCTCTTCTCTCCTTGCTCTATCTCACATTTCCCTCGAAAAGAGAAGAGCAGAACCAAAAACAAAAACAACAAAGGGGGCCCCATACGTATTCCCCACCTGGCCTTTTTTCTTTCCCAATTGCATCCCTCCCCTCACCTCTCTCTCTCTCATCTCTTTCTCTCTCACAAGTCATCACCAAAATCAAACAAATAAATAAATAAATAAAAGTGCGTTTTGGACGAAAACAGTAGAATTTTTTCTCTCTTCTGTATATTGTACAGCTAATTAGAACAGGTGTACTAAAAAGAACATGAATTTAACCTATACGTTAATACAAAAACATAATATATATAGTTCAGCCATCAGATATTAGTACAAACATGCTGCATAAAATCAAATTCTCCGAACGGCTGCTCCTAAAGTTTATAACATTTAAACATAAGAATAAGGTACAAAAAAAAAAAAAAAAAAAAGAACCAAGAAAAAATTTGTAGAAACTGGCTATTTCTATTTCTATTTTCCTTTGTTTTATTTTTTTTTTTTTTTCCTTTAGTGCCAAGCAGAAGCTGAAATGAGATTCCTGTCTTTCCATCCCAAAAGCATAGCCCCATCTTTCTCAGCCAAAGTGTAATGCTCAGAGTAACACCTCAACAAGCCCCTGATGACGGAATTCACATAAGAGCTCAAAGGGTACTGCCGAAAACCCGCCATTGTCAACCTCGATTTCCACTTGCCGAACAGCTCGTGCCGCTCCACCCGCTCCTTCCCCTCGCAGGCGATGACGTTGACGATGTCCCGCGCCAGGCAATGCTGCTCGACGTTGATACGGTGCTTCGAGTCCCTCGGCAGCGTCACATCGATGGACTCGAACATCGCCAGGTAGTACTCCAATGTCTCCCTGAACCGGCTGTAGAACGGCGTCGTGTTCGTGTTCGATTCCTGCTCGACGAGCGTCACCACCTTCGGCGACAGCGACTTCACCATCCGGAGCAGCCCGTCGCGCGGGTTGTTCACGTCCACGCTCTCGTCCGGCGTGTGGTGGAGCTGGAGTGGGAAATTCACCGCCAGGGCCTCTCCAGGGCGGACGCCGAGCATTTCCCTCGTCACGTCGGGTGCGAAGACGGGGACCGCGTGGAACTCCACCGGGATGTTGAAGTTGCTGGATATGGCGGCTAATCTTCTCCCCACGACTTCTAGTCCGTCGCCGCGGGCGTATTGATTGACGGGGTCGTCGATGCCCGTGATCCGAACATGAGGAGGTCCATTAGGGCTTGCAGCCAGTGCTTGAAGAAGGGTTAACCATTGGGTGCCTTGAGCAATCTGGAAGTCAATTATGTGAATCCGATCTTCGTTTCGACAAGCTTCGGCTATGGCTCCGTTGGCTGCCATGTAACCAAACTTCAAATAAGGACAAATTTCATACAAGATTTGCATATAAGAAAGTAAGTCCTTGCTCTCGGGTTCTCGGCATCGGAGTGTTCTGTAAATGTTGCCTCCTGAGGCCTCCTTTCTCGCCACCATTCCTTCCACCATGTAGGCTCCGAGGCGCTGGATCGGCTCCCCGGAGATGGAGACCATGCTGCGAGCCTTCTCGATCAGCTTCTCGAACATCTCAATCTTGTTCTCGGCGAGGGCTCTCGCGCAGGCGATCAGGAGTTGCTTCAGATTGCCCAGCGGAACATCCTTCTGCTGCAAAAAGGCCTCGTCCTCGGCCTCGTCCTCATCCTTGTCCTCGTCCTCATCCATCGCCTTGTGTCGCTTCTCGGTTCGTGAAACCTCGCTGGACTGCCGTGGCCTAACAGCGAGCGACGTCTGGCGCTGAATTAGACTCGGTCCTTGGCGGCTATCCTCCCTCCACGACATCGATCTATGAACGGAACTCTGGTCTCCGAATGAAGTCATCGACCGGGTTACTGCCTCATCATTGTCTGGGCTCATCAGCGCGGTTTCTAATTCAAGCAGAGCGTGCTGAAAGTTGTGGGCAGAACTCACATCCTGCAAGAGAGAACTCTTACCGGAGTAAAGCTGAAGCCGGTCACAGAGACCGTCGACAGAAGGGCTCACTTGGGGGAAGTAGCTATCCGTCTCCAGCGGGGAGTTGCAATTAGAAGGACTAACTCCGGACAGATTTTCCGTAGAGCTATACGGGCCTTGGCTGTCGCTCAACGTGGTGACCGAATCGGAATCGAAATGAGGCGACGACGGGGAGTTACCGAACTCGAATTTGAACGATCTGAGGAGCCGGTTATGTAAGGATGTTGACACAGAGGGATGAGAGGAAGATGTGTAGGAAAGAGCTGCACCAGTGACGCCAATTCCGAATAGCTGGTGCGAGTCCATGCTATAGTTTTGACATTAGCTGTGTTTCTTTTGCAATGGCCCAAAAAGAAAAAAAAATTTCCAAACTGATAAAAATTTGACGGTGAAGATTCAAGTTGTGACTTGTTAGCCTTGGAGATGAGAAAACTAAACCTGAAATGTCAAAGCGAAGAAAGATATGAGGACTTGTATGGCAAAGAGAACAACACATGAAATATAATATTTGTTTCTTCATTTTGTTGACATGTTGTTAGAAAATTCTAAGGTAAGTTATACATTTTTTATTTTTCGTATACATTTTTTATTTTTCTTTTTCAACGAATAATAAATAATTTAATAGTTCATAGATAATTTAATAATTAACAAATGAGAACAAACGGTCAAAAAGATATCATTTTTGGAATGGTATGTTTCACGGGTCAAGCAAAGGACTTTCATTTTTTTTTTTTTTTTCCCGTTTCTTTGTGCTGGGAAGGTGAGGGAAAATTGTTTTTGACCTCCACTAATTTATTAACCTTCAAATGTCTATCTTAAAATTGACCCTAATTCCAATAAAATAAAAATAAAAAAATAAAAAAAAAAAACCCCAGAGATGGAGATATTTGCTTGGCAAAACAAGCTCTCAAACCATTAAGAAACCTAGAAATATAGGCACTAAAACTGATTTTACAAAACAGACTTTCAATCGAAATATAACAAAACAATCCAAAAACTTGAGAAATTAATCACAAGTGCCCACTAGATTTTTTCTTTCTGTTCTTCACTTAAAATCAAAATTTCCACTCAAATTAAGCCAAAATTACCAACTACCCAATTCATTTTTCTCCATTTCCCTCAACCCCAAATTAACCAAGAACCAAAAAAAAAAAATCAAAAAGAAACAAAAGTTTTAATTTTCTGATAAGTAAAAAAGAAAAGAAGAAAGAACCTGAAATCTCTCTAAATCTTTCTCGCAGTCTCTGCCTGGTTCTTAAGAGTTCTTGAGGCTTCTTCTTTGACTTTGATTCTGAGCTTTCTTCAAGTTGAATCTTTGTGTGCTTTTTCCCTCTTTTTTCTTCTTCGGGATTTTCTTCAGAGTTTCCGCTTCAAATCCGACGACTTTATTTAAGTATTTCTTTCAAAAAAACAGAGAGCTGACATACGAATCCATTTATAGAGAGCGAGAGAAAGAGAAAGGGTTAGAGTTTGACGGTGGAGTTGTACGGGAATTAACGGTAACGGACAAACGTGTGATAAGAAAATATTTAAAAGCTTATTTTCGTAGATCACGTTTGAATTATTCGTTCAATCTCATATTAATCTCTCACTTGTAATTATAGACATTATACTACTTCAAACTTTTTTACTGCAGTTACACAAACGATCTTGGGTTGGTATTCTGTCAAAACCGAACTGAAATTATATATATTCAGACCAAATGAAACTTAATTAACATTTTTTGAGAGATAACTATCTCTCTATAAAATTTACAAGTCAATTTTTATCTTTTTCTAAAAAGTCAATTTCAGTTTTACTATTTACATAATTTTATAATCCAAATTTTAAAAGTGTCTATAACTTTGCATATACAAGACCAAATAAGATTTTTTTTTAAATTGTATAAAATTTCGAGACGAACAAAACAAGCTCCACATTGATTTTTTTTTTTCCCGAACACATTTCAAGTGTTTACATTTTTTTAACTCCAGCAATTCAAACGCCTCACCAAACGTACAATTTAAATCAATCCCAAATTTTACAATCCAAACCTTAGCACCAAACGCATGCTAAAGGGCCGCGATTTAAAAACAGTTTTTTGTTTTAAAACACTATTTTCGTTCTTTAAAATCAAATCAATATGTTTGGCTTTTTTTTTTTTTTTTTTTTTTTTAGAATAGTTTTAAAAAACAGAGTTACAAAAATTGAAAAATTCAGAAAACAATATTCTGTAGTTTTCAGTGTTTTCTATTACTATGATGCATTTAAAATCAAAAAGAAAAAACTCCACTTGGTTTGAGGGTCTAGGTCAGGAATCGGGATCGAAGTCGAAGTGGCATTCAAGATCACGGACGAGATTCGAGGTTAGGGTCTATGATGGGATATGGGGGTCGAGCTCGAAACTGAGTTTCTGCACGGGGATCGAGGTCAGGGTTAGGTTTTAAGACAGGGGTCGGAGTCAGGTTTCGGGATGGAGTCGAAATCTAAACTCGACCCCCATCCAAAAATCCAACCCCAACTCTTGGTACCAAAACCCAACCAAGAGTCATATTCTGAAACTCAACCCCAATCCCTGACCCTTATCCCGAAACCCGACTCTAACCCCGACCCCGATAAACTATGAAAGTTCAATTTAAAAGTAATAATAATGATAATAAGTTTTTTAAAAATCTCTATCAAAACATGTATATTCTGTTTTTATTTTATAAATCTATTTTCTTAAAATAATTGCCAAATACTATAAATTTTTTAGAATATGTGAGAATTGTTTTTGTTCTCATATTTGGAAACATAATTCTGAAAACTGAAAACTGAAAACTGAAAACTAAGAATATGGCAATACATGCCCTAAGTTTTATCTAATTTGTTTCAATATATTGATAGAAGGACATTAGCGTTACATTTTGAAATAAAAAATAATTATAATGATCATTCATACGTGTTGTATTGTATTATATTATATTTGAATATGATACACAATAAATCTAGTTTTTAAGGGTGCGTTTGGAACACCAGTTCAAACTCAACTTTTCAACTCAAATTTTGTCTTTTTCCTCAAAAGTCTTTGTCTTTTTCCCAAAAATTTTTTTATCTTTTCTGAAAAGTCAATAAAATTTACTATTTCAACTTCAAAAACACAACTCAAACTAACGAACTAAACGAACCGTAAAAGAATCTTAAAAGTTAATTATAATCAATATAAAATTAACTAAATATATAAAAATATTGAGACAAAGGGGGTCGTTGTTGTACAGCAGCAGTTAACGAGGGTACAGAGGGTTGACGGAACTTTGACGGCTGACCCGTCCCACTAACACCACACGTTGTACTTTCAACTTGAGTCGAACATTCACGTTTTTTCTTTTTTCTTTTCTATTTGTTTATTTATTTTTGATAAAGTCATTGCTGAGCTGGCCGTACGCGCTGGCTTGGGGGATGCCACACTGTGGTATTATGAAGCGATGTATGTGGGTGGAACTAGTTTACAAATTAATTAATTAGTTTTTGTTTGAGAAAGTAAAAATGGAGAAAACTTAAAAGAGAGGGAAATTATTTCTTTTTAGATTTTGTTTATTTTTTAAGAAGGGGTTTTGATTTTTTATTCAATTAATACCATTAAATTAATAATAGACATACTCTATCAATAATTCTATATACTACTCTAACATAAGATATAATATTTGAATATCTCATCCTGAATTTAAAATTAAAAAAAAAACAGTACTATAAGAAAGTCAAAAATTGTAATAAATAATTTTTTTTACAAAAATAAATAATACTTTTTAAAATATTGGAAGTAAATTATTATTGTACAAAATATTTAAAATATATTATTTATTTAAATTATTTACTGTAGAAATGTTATTGACTTCTTTCACCTTGAGAGTGAAAGAAACTTTTTTTTTTTTTTTTTTTGGTGTTTTCAAAGGAAAAAAAAATGAACAGTGTAAATAAATCCTGTTGGCTTTAGTTAGTTATTATTTTAATTATTATTATTATTATTATTATTATTATTATTTCTCTTTCTCTTTCTCTGTTGGCATTAGTTTAGTTGATGAAAATAGTGGTTCAAACTCATAGTAGTATTTCTCAAATTTGACAATGCGGTGACGCGAGGATGACTTGATAATTTTGTCATGCCTCATTTTTCTTTGCCAATTTTCGATCACTTATTTATTTAAATTGGTCCCTCTAATATTTTCATCTTGTATTTCTTTCCTTTATCAATAATTAAATATTACAATGCATAGTTTAACAGCAATAATTCCACACTAAGTCAATAGTTTCTAATTTTATATGAGTTCTGTCTAAAAGTTAGAAATTATTTTGACATTAACCATAGTGTAATCATTTCTCAAAATAAAAATACATTTTGTTCAAAATTCACTTAGAGATCTTTAATCATACTAATTTTTTTCAAGTATCTTACAATATATATATATATATATAAAGAGTAATTGATCCAAATAGTCCATAAACTCTTTATAATATGACAATTTGATCCATGTATTATTATTATTATTATTATTTGCTGAGAATATCTTGAACTCTTAAAGTGTTGGTCATTATAGTCATTTACGTCCGAAACCGTTAAATTTCTAAATGAATGAGTAATTTAAAAAGATATTTTAATAATTTAATAATAATTAATTTAATAATAAAAAAAAAAGCTCATAAAAAACCTAAATTTCTCTCTCTCCTCATTTCTTAGATCAGTGAATTGGAGAGGGGGCTTTGGACTCGGTTGGGGGGGGGGCTTCGTGGTGGATCTGTAGGAGATGGTGGTGGAGGCGACAGAGAGGCTTCATGTGGTGGATCTGCAGGAAATGACAGTAAAGGCGACGGACGAGAGATCGTTCTGGTCAGCTTCGTGGGTTTTGGGGATCCGGGGAGTGGGGAATTGGGGAATCTGGGGTTAGGGTTTTGGAGGGATAGGAATCGTAATGGGCAGGAGATTGGGAGTTTGGAGGGGAGATTCAGAAGGTGGTGGAGGGTATTTTGGACTTTCACTACAAAATGATCACTTGAATAAAATTTCGTTAAAAATTTAACAGAATTGGATGGAAACGATTAAGATTATTAATATTTAAAGAGTTTAGGGTCTTTTTGGTAAAAAAAAAAAAAAAAATATGAACCAAACCGTTACCTTATAAAGAGTTCAAGTACCATTTAGACCAATCACTCATATATATATATATATATATATATACACACACGTACGTATGGTAAATTTTACTTGAACATCGACTTTACTCAATTTATCCACATTCATCCCCACCGAACTGAACACAAGAAATGATGCCCAAATTTTGACATTATCATAATACATGCAAAATCGTATGTATGTGATAATATAATCACTGATTGGATTTGTACCGAAAAATCAATGTTTTTATTGTTACATACATTCAAAATTCAAATATATTTTAGTATTGATATTTGAACAAATATTTACTAAAATACGTGATAAAAATATGACGTCGAAAACATATATTAAAATAAATACATATATTTAAATCGAATATCAAAATGTAATAGATGATTCAAACAAACCATATTAGCCTTTAGTAGAGGTTAGTGGAGGTTCTCAAACTCAATATTGAACAGAAACAACCAAGTCTAATTTATTTAATTTATATAAATGACAACGTTAATACATTTCTTAAATAAATAAATAAAACATTTAGACCTCTATCCTGATTGTCAGAGTTATTATTATTTTTTTTTATCTTTGATCAATAGAAAAAAGAAGTAAAAACTGTGATTTTTCAGTTGGAAACAATATTTTTTAAAGTGCTTTTTGAAGTAAAATTTTTTTTTTTTAATTTTCTACTAAGTAGTATGAATATTATAATGAAGATTATAATGTCAATATTAACCTTTTATACAAGTTTTAAAATATATTTATAAGAGCTTTTTTCGAGTCATATTCTCTAACTTTAAAAGAAAATTCTTTTATAGATTAAAAACTCTGCTAATAGATTATTCAAATGCCTTTTAAAATATTTTTTGAACTCAGTAAACTGAAAACAACTTTTACGTTGCATTATCAAACATACTCATAACCATGAGAAATCATGCACAATAATTATAAAAAGAAATTCACATAAAAAGTGTTACTTTACTGTTTTTATATAGTCAAGTAACTGCTCCTGAACTGCTTGATGGTTGCTTCATCTATGTCTAGTTACACCTTCATGTCAGTAGAAATTAAAACGTCAATCTATTGTTTTAATGAAGACATTCATTAAAAGATAAAATTTTTAAAGAATTTTTTTTAAAATAAAATTAAAAGATAAAAATCTAGTATAGACGGAAACCGTATTTGATCATCAATGATTCCATCCTTAAATCGATCTATCAAGAATCGATCAAGATTTGGCACTAGACACCCTAAACAAATGCTAACAATAATGCCCCTCAAAATCATATCATATTATTAATTAAGGAAAATATTACGGTTTTGTTTGTCATTTAAGTTTAATTTCAATTAATCTGTATTTTTTTATTTTAATTTTTATCTTTCTTTTAAAAATTAACAAAATTTATAAGTAGAAAAGTCAATAAATTTTAACTTAAAAATTTTATTTCCAATCAGCAAACTAAACGCAAGCGTTGTTGTTTTTTTTTTTAATTGTTTTTTTAGAGAAGAAAAAAAGGTGAAAGTGCAGAAGTTGGTGACACGCGCCGGAAGGTGAGGGTGAAATGGGGAGTGACAGAGATGCAAAAAAGGGGCGTGTTGGAGGGATGAGAAGGATCACGTGATGCGAACGTGAGAGATGTAGTTGGTTCGATAGCGATGAGACGTCATCAGTGACACTAATGAAACAGACGCGATGCCACATGGCGATAAGATTTCCGCGGTTCCTTTGACTCCTTTGACCTCCGTTGCCCACGCGTTATATTACCACTTGCCATTCTCCGTCTCCTCAATTATTATTATAATTATTATTTCTTTTAAGATTAATGATCCATTTGGACAATAAAATAGAATTTTAAAATATCAATTTTACATCAAATTTCTCTTCTTTATTTATTAAAAAATTCAAATTTTAAAATCCATAACTTTCATGTTTTAAATCGAAATAAGATTTTTTTTATATCAAAATACTCGTAATGATGAGATGAACATGATAAGATCTATTTTGCATATTTTTTCCGAATACATTTCAAATTTTTGTACTATTTTCTATGTCACAGAACTTTACCAAAAATTTTCCCTCCACACATTTCTAACCCAACCACCAAAATACCATATTCAGATGTCCCCCTAAACGCATTCTGAACCTACAATAAAGAAAAGTGTTAGAGAAATAACAAGCGTTTGGTGTACGAGTTTGAATTAAATTTTTTTTTGTTGGATTTAAGTTGAATTATTATGTATTTGTTGTATGGGTTTGAATGATTGGAGCTAAAAAATGTATTAAAAAAATCAAAATAAAACATGTTTTGTTCATCTCAAAATTATATGCAATTAAAAAAAAAGTTATCCTATTTGAACCTGTATATGTAAAGATATGAACTTTTAAAGTTTAAGTTATAAAATTATAATAGTAAACTGTAAATAGTTGACATTGAAAAAAAAATTGCATTTGAATGCAATTGGTGCATCAAACGCTTGTTTAATTTTAATTTTTGAATATCAATTTATATGATATGTAAATTATCATTCTTATATTGATAATATCTAACTGACTATTATAATGACTAATTGTTTCTATCTTTTTTTTTATTGAAGATAGAAAATTCACCGTTAGGAGTGGAGCTACATTGTGCCAAGCAAGAGCTCCTTCCTTCCTAAATTTTTCTTATTTTAAAATTTGGTCTATAATTTTTTTTATGATTTTTCCTTTTCATTCACACTCAAAATTAATTATCTCATTTTAGCTTCCACTGAAAACTCTATTTTTTTACCTGTCAGCTCATTGACTGTATACATCAAGCTATAAATATTATTGTAAATGAAGTTATAATACAAGATTAGTTTTATTATGCGCCTCTAATAAACTAATAGGTTAGTTCCGTCATTGTTCACCATTATTTGAGTTGGTATTCAAAAATTAAAGCTATAATAATATACTTAATTAGCACTACTTTATTTTAAAATCAAATACCAAATTAACATTCGACTATACCTATAACTACAAACTACTCATCTTAATTGAATTGTTATGTTATTATCATTATCAATCTGTAGTAACTAACTGATAAGATAAAAACAAAAACAAAAACAAAAACAAAAACAAAAACGAAAAGTGTTGTGCCTATCCTTCTTCTTCTTTTTTTTTTTTTTTGTTTTTTTTTATTTATTATTTTTGTTTTGTTTTGTTTTGTTTATGTTTTTTTTTTTGTTTTTTTGTTTTTTTTTTTTTTTTTGTTTTTTTGTTTTTAACAAAGTTTTGTTAGCTTTTGCTGCCGAAACTGGAAAAGTAGCCCATTGATTTTACATACCCAACAAACAACAATGGTATTTTGCCTTGGTTTCGTAAGAGTTCCGAACAAACTTCTCTTTTTCGAAAAAATGTTGAATGAAGCAACACTTATCGTTCCAGTGTTGGAATTCAGGAAGTAGAGATAGATTATTTGTCGACTACTCTTTTTATAATATCTGTAAATCATAGTTTTTCCCCTCAAAAATTCCGTTATATAATTCCATTTTTATTCAATATATATATATATATACACACACACACATTAGTAAAACGTTTAAATATGTGCGTTTTTTTTTTTAATTTGTAATAAGAGATTCAAACTCTATATTTAATATTCAAGTCAAATATAAAATTATCATAGAATTTTATATATAAAAGGCTATTAAAAATGCTATTAATCTACAAACTTTTAAGATTTAAAAAAGGTGAGATTGTATCTTGTTTAGAAAAAAGGTTTATTACGTACTCTTTCAAGACAGAAATATGCTCATTTCTTTTTTTTTTTTTTTTTGACTAAATAAAGAATTTTATTATTAGGTCATTCAAGGGCAAAAGACAGACACCATCAGAGGGATAAGACCACTGAATAGAACATGGAATAAGCTAATCGGCCAGCTACCGAACGGCTAGTGAACCACCAAATGGATCTAAAGTCCACTAACCAACGGGACAACACGTAGGTAATCAGCCCACTCGGGAAAAGCCAAAGCAATCCCCTATCCCAAACACGGAGGAAAACTCCTACAACGGGTGACGCGAACGCAAGATCCACCCACCAAACAACACCTAGCCAAACAATGAATAAAACCCAATCAACAAAACCCAGATCAACACAAAAACACACACAAGGGACCAGAGGGGACACCTCCACCCTTATTACAAACTAGGGGTGGCAATACGGGTCACGACACGACGACACGACTCGAAAACGACACGAATTTCACGGGTTTGGGTTAGGAAAAATAGGGGGCGGGTCGTGTTCGTGTCACGGTTTCGTTTCGTGTTCGTGTCGCGGGTCGTGTTCGGGTTGGACACGTTTTTTTCGTGTCAATTTCGTGTCACTTTTCGTGTCAATTTCGGGTCAATTTCGTGTCACTTTTCGTGTCAATTTCGTGTCACTTTCGGGTCGCGTGTCAATTTCGTGTCAATTTCGGGTCAATTTCGTGTCAATTTCGTGTCGCGGGTCAGTTTCGTGTCGCAGGTCAATTTCGTGTCGTGTCGTATCAACCCATGACGGGTTCGTGTCGTGTTCGTGTCACGGTTTCGTGTCGTGTTCGTGTCGCGGGTCGGAGAAAAAAAAATCGACACGGCTCTAACACGACACGAACACGACACGTGACACGAATTGCCACCCCTATTACAAACAAACACATAAAACAGACAAAAGAAAAAAAGGGAACCACAGCAAACTCTGGCAAAGCCACACCCATCAATGCCGGAGCAACCATCGGCGCGATCGGACCATCGTAGAAAGAAGGCCAGCAATAAGGAGGAGAAACCAGCTATTCGTGAAGGACACACGACACCCACGATGGGTAATGCAGGCCCACGCATCGACCCAACCCCCTCACCACCGCCCCGCAGCCCGGCTCTCGTGGTATCCACGAGCCCTCGCGACGGACGCGTTCGGATCTGAGGACAACGAACGGCGACCAACTCTCCATACTCGGCTCTGAAACAACCCCGACCCACCCCTCTGACGGCACAAGCACGGTGTTGAAGACCACAGCGAACTCCCCCACAAACAACGGAGGCCGACAACCCAACGAAAGACCAGACCACCAGTTTCAGATCTCAAAAACCTCAATATCTCTCAGAGCCTCCTCTCTTCTTTCTCTCTCTGAACAATTCTTCATAAATTCTTATATGAAATATGTTCATTTCTTTGACTGCTTAAAAAAAAATCTTCAAAGAATTAATAGCTATTCCTTACCACAATTTTCATGATATGAAGATGTGTAAGGAGAAATATGTTGTTAACTATACATCCGCAAAATATCTAGCGTTTTCCATACTTGTAGAAAAATAATATATAAACATTTAAAAGTACTTTTAGGGAAAAACAAAAAACAAAATTTTTTAATATTTTCAAATATAAGCTTTGGAAAATGCCAGATGACATGTACATGTTGTCATGAATAGATCTAAATTCTATCCAAATTTGTTAGACTCGTGAGTGAGAAAGAGATCAATCAAAGACTTTGAAATGATTATATATATCTTTTTTTTTTCTTTAAGGATATATATCTTGAAAAAAGCAAAACAAAAAAACATTTGAAATAATAAAAAAAATAGATTAATTAAATTATGTCTTTCTCTTGATTGTAATAGACGGTCAAACGATTATTATATATTTGACTTGTTCAAATTTCTTCATTCTTAAGTTTAAAAAAAATTATAACCTTTACATGTTGTATTGTAATATTGATATCTTTTACAAATATTGATATCTTAGTTTAATAGTTTATATTCCTTTTTTCAATTATTTTATTCTCGTTAGTATGTATTTTCCTGATAGTTCTTTCTTGAGAGTTTTTAGATTGCTTCACTTAAGAGAAAAACAAAACAAAACAAAACAAAAAAGTGGTCGTCAGATCTATAAAAAGAAATAATTTTCCTTTGAATAAGAAATAATTTAAAGCTTTTTTTTAAAAATGAAAAATATATAATTCAAAAGAAAATACTGCCACGTGGAGGAAAGATTCCTTTCGCTATATGAAGGACTTAAACATTGACAAAATTGGAATGCAAAAAAAATATATACAAGAATAAATAAAAACCAAAAGTAATGTAGGTGATAAAAATTAAACAAGTTGCCTATCACAAAAAGGTACTAAATGAGTAAATGATGAACATATGTTAAATAGTTAATTACCTAATGCATCTATATCGCTAAATTGATATCACATAGTTCTTTTTTTTTATTTTATGGGATTTCATTCATTAAGCAAAATATCAATTTTTATAAATGTTCGCAAAATGGGCAAACAATCTAACACCACACACACACTGAATACTTTATAGGACTACAAATAACAAAACTAGCTAAATAATGAAATACATAATTTCTTTTTTAAGAAACATAACGTAAATCGTCATTATCCAATATGCCTATTGTAAAATGAATATAATAAAGAGAAAAATAAATAGAGAATTATATTTTAAGTATCTTCTAACAATTTTATCCATTGTAACATTAAAGTTACTAATTTTAAATATTATGAAATAATAAAATTATTAATTTAATTATTATGATGACATAAATAGAAGAAAGTATTAAATTTATAATATATAAATATTATATATATATATATATATACACACGCGCGAAGATATTTGCACACGTGTTGTTGAATTACTTAAACCTTTTGTCATGATCAACTAATAATAGATCAATCATTCCAAGTCCCAAATACGCGGATCCGAATACCGAAGAAGTGAATCAGAATACTTAATGAAAATATATATATATATATATGTATATATATATATATATATTTTTGGTGAGAAAGTAACTTCGAAATGATGCAACATTGGAATCATTGGTTTGATGTGATTTAAGTCCAATAATGAATGCAAGCAATGATTGATGTTGATATAACCTTCGAGAATCTCCCTTGCGTTTCAAGTTGGCAAATGCCAACCTTCTTCTTGAGCTTTTCTATATTTGTCAATTTGGATTTTGGTTTGGCTAACAAGTGTAAACATGAAAAATTTAGGCCAAAAAAAAAAAAAAAAAAAAAGTGCAAAAATGAAAATTATGAAATGAAAGTCTGCGAATATGACCTTTCAAAAAAACAAAAAAACAAAAAAACAAAAAAAAAGTTCTGTGAATATGATGTGACAATAGTTGAAGCAATTTAATTGGCCCATATTATTATTATTATTGTAAATTTAAAGTTGAAACCCACCGTGCATTGATCGTGATTCTTGATGAAAACAACCTATCAAAATTGAAAAAAAAAATTTCTATATAAGACAAAACATTTGAATCAGATATAGATTTATAATTAGACTATACATGTAACGGCATAAAATCAACTTATGTTAAACTACGCAATGGCCTAATCTTGTGTTTTTAAAGGCTAAGAACATTATTCATTACCATGTGTGTGGCTAGAGTACACTCCTTAGGGAAAAAGTATGGTCACGTTCAACAATGAAATAACATGACTAGCATATAGCAGCAATAAAAACAGTGCATTTGGCTTGGACATTTATGCAATGAATTTGCCTGAGAAGTGTATCTATCAATTATCAAAAATTAAAAATAAAATAAAATAAAAATAAAAAACCAAAACAAAACAAAAATCATGACAATCCCATCCCTATATCCTTCATAAATTTTTGACAAAAGTGGGTTAACCCCATTTTCCTTTCCAAATTCAAGATAGTTACAAGTGTAGTACAATATGAAAAGCATTTATCACGTTTAGATCAAAAATAATTAGTAGTGCTAAGGTGGTATTTTACCATTAATTTTATCACTTTTTTTAACATATATATTAATATTTATATATAGAAAATGTCTCACGATAGTTAGATGAGTCTGATAGTTGTAATATTTTATTGAAAATTTTATAACTACTACTGATTGATTTACATGCAACTTTTCATTTAAAATATTGTAATATGATATTATTTAAAACTACTTATGTAAGTGATAAGTATCACACTGACAAATGTTATATTAAAATCAAGTACTGATTATTATAATATATCGTATCAAATACATTACAAGTGTCGTGTTATGTCGTGTTATGAAATATATATATATATATATATATATGCACGCACGCGTGCGGACGCTCATGTGTGTGTGTGAATGCACTCATTAAGTGTATGTCACTCGTTTTGTCATGGCATCATCAAGAAACAGAAAGAATGAGGAGGAGTTAAAAAAAAAGCAAAGATTTGTGGGCATCCAATTTAAAAGATAACAAGGCCTTTGTTTAAGGAAAGGTTCACAGCCGCTACAAAAGAGACTAAAAGATGTATATAAGATGTCTAAAACACTGACTTTATGGTTGCATAAGTACAAAAAGGAACACTAATATCTTTAAAGTGGACGGTAACTTCCCAGAAATATTATTTCTATGGACTATATAGCATGTTTTATACTTTTTCAAGTTAGATAATATTCTAAATTAATTTAATTGCCAACGAGTAATAATGATGATGAAAATTACAACCAACTTTAACCTGTGATTTATTGAAAAGAAGTACCGACATGTTAATAAATATTATAATAATAAGAGTGGAATGCAATAGATTGAAACATATTATAAATAGAAAATTAGGGAGTGAATTAAATAGAAGAACTTTTTGTTGTTTACATAAATGGATGTTCTTTTTTACATATATTTATTGGATTTAATGATCGTTTATCAGTGATACACTAAATTATAGTCTCTTACTGATAAACTGGTATGTTACTAATTAATTGAAATATATAATTATTTCATATATTGATCACTAACTTATCATCAAGTTTATCAGTAGTTGACTCCATCACTGATAGATTATTTTTAAAAAATATTTTTTTTTAATTAAAAAAAATTAATTGAGACATTTATTTAAGAAAAATGGCTTAAATAAAGGTTATTTTTCTATAAACACCTAACAAACATGTTTTAATATTCACAATGATCTGCTACTATTATTAGCTCAAATATTCTTGAGAACCGTTTATAATGTATAAATTATTATTATTACTTTCTATTTGTCATGAGCTGATATTACAACTCGCCCCACAAAGTGATATAGCCAATTTAGTTGGTTGAATATAGTAAAAATCTGGTAATAATTGTTTTTGATATTGAGATCCAAAATTAATCTCCATTCTTCGCGGGGGGGAGAATCATATAATTTATTAGTAAAATGCCTAATATCAACATGTTCTTAAAATATTATACATATGTGTGTATATATATATCACTCAAAAGTTAAAAATGATGGAGAGAGACACCTCATCTATTACAGTACTTGGTATGTATTATTGTATTACATGGATAAAAGAGAGATTTCTAAAATTAAAAAAACGATTATTCATCTTAAAATTTCTTGTGATCAATCTCGTGATGTGTTTGTTTATTTGCTTGTGTGAATACTAAAAAAAAAAAAAAGACGATTCTCTATCCCATCGTAATCAACTTTAAAAGTCAGTCAAATTATTTGGTCTTGCTCTTTACCAAGTTCTCATACTTTTTTTTGTTTTTTTAACGTTCAAAATCGTCTTTGGTCTTTGGATAAACTGATCTATTTTCAAGTAGTTCCAACAAAACTATTATCTTTATCTACACAAAAAAAAAAAAAAAAAAAAAATGTCCCCGGCGGGGGAGGGGGGACATTTTTTTTTTTTTTTTCCTTTGGACTTTTGTCAGCATGTTCCTAAATTAATAATTTGCAATTTATCCTCCAAATTTGTTAAATTACTGGAAAGTGTCTTGTTTTAATTTTTTTATTAAATTGGCTGTGATAAAAGGCCCAGTGTGCCATATATTAACGATGGAAAATCTCATGTCAAAAGAATTGGGTAGTTGTAATTACGGATTGAGTGTCTAATTTTTCAGGCAATATGATAGTATCTTGTATTTGATGATAGCTCACTTTTTCTAAGTAATGGGAAAGAGGATCGAAACATACCACTAAAAAACTCTATTATGATAAAGATGAGTTGTCAAGTGCGTAGAAGAGGTAGGATGGGCAGTTGATTATATCTAGTATGAATCGTACATTGATGGTAATTGGAGTCGGCGGCTCCCCTAGAGTTCCCTCATCTGGGATCCCTTGGGAGGAGGATCAAATTGACCTTTGTGAACAACTTGATGCACTATATCCCTTCAACCCTACAATATTATTTCCAAATCCAATTTAAACCGTAATGCAAATCTTACAAATTCAACTCCTTAATTTAACTGAATTAAACAAAGTGAAGCATATTGCAATAGTTTACAAAGTAAGTTACTGAAATTAAAAGTTTAAGATACAAATTGTCAAGAGCCAAAAAATTTTGAGGGCGATGATACAAAAACCCAAATTATTAAAATAAATAACTAAAATTCTCAATTTAAAAAGAAAAAAAATACATAATTCAAGTTTTACACTTTATAATAAAATATGATATAAAATTGACATTAGATATAACATCAACCACAAGAAAATTTTCAATTAGGCGCAATGCAATTGCTTAATTTCTCGTACTCGTAGAATTGGAACTTGGGAAAAAGTTGATCTTCTATCACTTTCTCGAGAAAAAATTTTCCAAGCCATTCAACTCAACTCAAACTCTCAAATGAAAAATATAAATTTTCTCCCCCACAAAAAAAAAAAAAAAAAAAAACAAATTAGTAATATTCTCGCATGGGAAATGCAAACGCCGGAAAGGCGAACCGAGAGAGTGCGTTCCCACTGCTAACCTTATCTAATGTGTGGACATCCACACGTGATTAAAAAAACAAATTAAATCACATTTTCATCTGTTCCTCCTGCATGCCACGTCACCCAGCGGGTCCCTGATGGGAGTAGGGTCCTGTTAACGGATAAGGTTGACGGACCAGATTGATCCATCAGAAACATCCAGTGGGTCCCACCGTGTATGTACGGCTGACCCCGTATGCTGACACAAGAAGCGTTGGAAGTCAAACTTTGACAATAGCACATTTCCGTTACCAGATTTGGGTTACGGTTGGTTTTTATTTTATAAATATTGAAAATTCAACACACACGAGGAGGTCGCAAGAATATTTCCTGTCTTGGTGCGTCATTTCACCTAAACTTCATTGCAATAAATCCTTTTGCTCGTGGGTGTGGGGCCATCTTAAGACGCCGTTGTTCTGTATGTCAATTCGGTTTACTCTAATTTTAAATTTTTTGAGTGGATTTGAATTGATTTTAGATTTATATTTCGGCCTTGAGAAGGCAATGAAATAAGTTTGAAACGGGATGATTTTCTTGTCAACTTGCCATGCAAATGAAAATACTCACTACACCTGTCACGTTAACCCATTTTAACTGACAGGAATGGGATGGGTTTTCTCCATCGTGAGTACTTTGGGACACCTTCAAGTTATCCCATTTATCCGTTTTAACTATTTTTATCATATAAAAAATAAAAATAGAAATGTAAAACATTCATTTATAAGAGATTGAGTTAAAAATAAATGTAGACCATAGTTTTCAGTTTTTCATTTATTAATATATCAGAGTATAATATCTAAAATTTATATATTGAAAGACATCATGTATATTAGTTTTAATATGATGATAATATATAACTAAACGAGACAAGTAAATAGAGAATATATGGTCGAAAATCCTTCTACCTTTCTTTGCCTCGTAACCTACTAACGAGTGAAACCCATTTAGATCGTTTAACCTGTCTATAATATGAACCCATTTAGATCGTTTCTTGACCCATTAAGGTGAGGCCCCACAGGCTATTGGGTTAACGGGAAAAATTATCATCCCTATTTCAACCTCGCCAATATAATCTTTTTATTTAATATTTTTCACTATTCCATATAATACATGTCGACCAACAAGGTCTAATTGGGTCCTAATTCATGTGCATCGTGCCTTGCCTGGCTCATTTTTCCATTCCGACATACATTTATAGTTCTAGGGTTAGCTTAGCGATCGATTCTCTCTCTCTCTCTTTTGTGAATTTAAGAATAGAGATATTCGAATACTATACTTTATCTAAAAACATTTGTGAAATTACTAATAAATTATACATGTAATCATGATTAAGGGGTCTTAAGATTTGGGTCTCAAGTTTAAAATCTGGATTTATCTTAAATTTAAACAAATGCCTATAACCCTTTACCAATCCGAAAAGAATACTTTATTGGATTTTATAAAGGACTTTATCAAAATGAAACCTTTTTTTCAACATGTGAAGTGAAATCCTTTTTCTCTGCCCAAAATAATTGAATTATAAATATATAGTGCTACAACTCTTTCTTTATTATTTGTACTATCTGTCTCATCAAATTATTTCCACTATTAGTCTCTCATCTACTTACCCACCTCACTCCTATCTCATATAATAATCACGAACCGTCTGGCTAATTTAGTGATTAATTAATATTATAATAGCTTGCAAATTACTTGTGTAACACTCCAAGCAAGTAAGTAAATATCACTAACTACATCGTAATTTCTTCAATAATGATCCATTTAACATAACTTTTGTTTTTACTAAAAGAAGAGAAATAAAAGATTGCAATTTTTCAATAAATTTTTGGAAACAAAATATTTATGAGGTCAAAATATTTTTAGAGTTTTCTAATAAACTATTAAATATTAAAATAAAATTTTTAATGTCTAACTTAAACTTTACTAACAGGTCTTCAATATAAATATGAGAGGAAAACACATGTCACCCCAAAGTGTTTTTAAGGTAATATTAAAAAATATCAGTATTTTTTTTTCTTGCCACAAATTCTTTTTTCAAGTATCCATGTATATGCCAACCCATATACATGCCAACATTTCCACTTGCAAAATCTTCACTTTGATAATGTTATCCATACATAGAACGAAAAGACAAAGCATTACCTTTAATAAAATAAAAATAAAATAAAAAAAACCTAAAACCTAAAACCTTCTTATGTCTTCTAGTACCTTTATCAACTTTTCAAGGTAAATTTTGATAGGTATGGCATCTTTGAGTATCATCCACCACTTGTCACATGATGTATTTATCCGCACTCATAACAAAATAAAATAAAATAATAACCTTTTTTGGATAATCCTAAACTACCCACTTTTTAGATCATGGTAAGAATACATCAATCAACATATATATATATATATATATATATTTTGCTTGTTATCAATCAACTTATATTTATCATTTCAATAACTACTTTCAAAAAAGGAAATCATCATATCTTTGAAGATATTTTATTTAGATCAAGATGGAGCACAATATAGATAGTTTAGTGTTGATTAAAAAACAATAAAGATGTGTGAAATTCAGTTATACTATTCGAACTTTGTATGTCGTATAGTATTTTAAAATGTTGCGAGGTTGTAAATTTTATTGTTTCACTAATGTTTTTTCTTTCTTTTTAATTATATCGTGCGTTTGTGTTTACCATACTATACTCATATTCGTTACATAGTGTATTTTACTGAATCAAGATTTTCATATTTAGTGGGAAAATATATATTTATTCTTTAATCGTTATCACATCAACATTAATCATATTATCCTTTAATATTCTGCTTAAATTGGAAACTCTATTTATATATATATATATATATTATCCTTTAATATTCTACTTAAATTGGAACCTCTATATATATATATATATATATATCGACATCGACATTTTCATTATTATCGCCAAGTTACTATGCGGTATTCATGTTAGCCTGACTGTATTGACCATAACCCAGGCTATTTTCATAACATATACTTAATCAACAAAAATCTGCCAGATATTCCAATGACAAAAAGCCCGTAAACTTGGTAACCTACCAAGTTACCATTTGTAACCTACAAAGCTAAGTTGGCAGCGCCAAGTAATCCGAAGAATCAGGCAGACTGTAGGAAACTATACTGGGATATTCTCTAGTACATTTCAATCGGAATGTTAGAGAGAGAGGGGGGTGGGACCCACCCAATTATCTGACTCGTGTTTATGCGGAATTGGAAACTCACGATGCCTCCTGATCATGTACCTAAAAATCGGAGCGTTTTGTAGGATTATCCCTTAAAAAATAACCCAATTATAATAATTTCAGTTTTTGACATCTAATTAGATAACTTAGAGGATAAAAAAAATTCAAATTAATATTAAAAAAAGGTTAAAAAAACAAAGAAATAAAAACATGTCTATTTAAGAAGTTGTTTTCGTTTAGAGCTAAAAAAAAAAAAAAAAAAAGTTGGTTTCCACAATTTTCTTAATTTTTAAATAGCAGTGCCCAAAGTTGGAGAGAAATTTTGGACCTATGTTGGGCCCAACCCAATATCAATGAGTTATGGGCAATGTTGTGTGGATCCAATGGAAAGCTCATTCCATTTTCAAGGGCATCGGTCCAAGTTAAAAGGCCCACTCATGATTGTACTAAGCCCATTTCTGGCTTTCAATCATATAATCAAAAAGAACGTTCTCTAGTATAGTTGTGCGTGGGGTGATTTTCCGTTCTTGATCACACGTTACAAGTTCATGATTGATTTTAGCATAGTTTCAGGTATAATGTAACGATAATTTCACACCTGATTTCGCTACAAGATGAGTCCAAATCCCCCAGACCCGAGTTTTTTTTTTTTAATCGAAGTAACCTTGGATGGATTAAGTAGTGTGTTAATTTGACCAAATTGGTAGCTGAGCAACTGAAAGAGAAAAACTAGGCACAACCACCAAAATGTCCATTTTCATCCAAATAATAAGGTTGCATGTCTTAATTAATAGCAATATGGACAGGCGTGCTTGCTTTCACATCCAACAAGGGAGTTAATTAATATCACATGAAACATATATATATATATATATATATATATATCATGTTTTGTGACACACCAATTCACTTTAAGGTGCAAATTATTAATTTGTTGAGTTATATAAATCAAGTCACCAAAATTTTTCCCTACCCCAACTTTCAATCACCAACTCTATTTAATTATTCTTCATTTTATGAAAATGCATATCAACAAACTCTCCAATAGGCATTTAATATATACACACTCTCGTCTATAAATCCTTTACATATAAATTTTAATTGAAGAAGGACATATATATTATATCTTAAATATTAAGTACAGCTTAGTTATAGTTTCTATTTTTATAATGAAGAAGCAACTGAACTTTTAAGAAAATATTAAGACTCAAATATGAATAGATATTATGGAATTTGTTTTCCTCGCTTATGTTTTTTCCATTGGAATGAGACCTTTCTCAATTCATTGGAAAAGTAAAATGTCTGGTTGTTTTCTTTGTGGCATGTTTCTCCGACCTACTGATAGATTTATCTTTCTTTTTTTTTTATTGGTTCTTTATTTCTTCTTGCCAACGCCCAAGTTTGTTGGGTTTTTGGCGCCTATGTGCGTCCCTTATTTTGGTTTGCTTGCGTTTGTAAGAACATTCTCTTTCTTATTTTAACAAATTCTAGTGAGGAGCTTGGTAAAGGATTAGTGGTTACGGATGTGTCAACCTAGTTGAGATGTCCTTAGTCACTATGATATGCCAGTTGCTCTTATCATTTATTCAAAAATAAAATATAAATAGAATAGGTGGTTACAACATATTTTAGTGGTAATATCATAACTAACTCTACTTAAGGATGTATAGTTTGAATCCCCCCATCTCTAAATTCAGGGAAAAATAATCTTAATAGAACAGTGCATAAAGAAATCGCCAAACCACCTTCCCCGGCCCAAACCGCATCATCCCGCCATTTTGTGTCACATCATCAACCCATCAAACCGCGGTTTCGGAACATCTGCCCCGCCATGTAGAATTGGGGAATCCCAGTTGGATTTCTCCAAACTACCCTTATATAAAACCATATTGCCCCCTGCCCCACCCCTCTTGCTTGCCAGATATTACTTATTTTTCCTATTATATGTGTGTTGGGATTTTTTTAAATATGAACGGCATTTGAAATTTGATGATTTTTTTATTTATTCAAAAGTTAGTAAATTAATCAAACTAAAATACTAAAAGTATAACAACAAAATTAACTTTTAAAAATATTTCTCATTATATTTTTCATGTACTTTTTTTTAATAAGATCTCATCGGGCCCAACCATCCGTAGATCGTCCATCGAGAAACCACCCTGTTCGTTGAAAACCACACCCCCCCGCCGCACCACCCTGATCGCAAACTGCCCGTTGTACCCCTAGGACAAACTACTTAATAACACGTGATTGGGCCAATGTATAAACTCCCATGTTTTGGATACCAAAGGAAAAGGATAAACGAATATGAGTGACATTTTTTCTCTTTACAACTAGACTATCAAGAACAGACCTTTTCACTATCACTCCCCATCAATATTGGCTGGAAGAAATGCGACCAACCTTTCACTTTTTTGCATACGAATTTTATTATTATTATTATTATTATTATTATTATTATTTTAATAAAAAATGGCATGTGTTTGGGCCATAGACAACATGGCATGACAATGTAGTTGACCCTCTAATTCCTCACCACTTTTGTGTGTCGTTTGGTACAAATCTCTCTTTGCCTCACTTGGATAATTAGGAAGTGAAGAATATTGTGAGAATTGAGAGAACAACATCACATGCAGCCCCCACGTGCTTCTCACATGCCCCACGGACCCGCCAGCCAATTGGGAGAAGAGGGCTTTGCTTCAATCTCATGCGACAATAAATATAAAACTGTATCTTTGCCTCTAAGCTAAATATAAACAGCCCCCAATTATCAATATATATATATATATATATATATAAAACATATCTCATGTCCAATCCGACAGTTGTAACTTTCTAATAAATTACTTGTAATAATTAATTGATTTGTAAAAAAATTATTTTCACTTATAAAAAGAAATACAATAGAATCAAACTGTTTGTTATAATAATGTACATAAGAGTTATAAATTCGACAGTCCAATAAGAGAGCATGTCTAGATATATAGTATCCTAAACTGTGAACATTAATGAAATGAATTTTATATACCATTTTATGCCCATTTTGTAACTCCTATTTGACGAAGTGACTCTTAATTGGTGCTCCACTCCTCTTCGTTAAGAGAGCATGCCTAGGCATATACTCTCTCTCTCTCTCTCTCCCTCTATATATATATATATATATATATAAAGTTTGTACGGGCAAGAAGAACTTGCGCATGCACTTGCTTTATTTTTAACGGGCCGGAATAAAGAATTCTATGAGAGATCAAATGTTGCTTTTTGGGCAATTGGGTCAAAGATTGTTTTGCAAATAAAATAGACTAGTATTCTATCTTAACAAGTGCTGTTTGCTTTCAGTGATACAGCTTAAGGGAAAGTGAATTAAAAAACAGACTTGCTCAATATCCATTTTGGATTAGTGGAATTTCAGCAATTTTTAGAGAAATATTGAAAAAAAAAAAAAAAAAAAAAAAAGAGTGAAGCCGAAATATTAACCCATTAGTACAAAAAGATGATTACAATTTTTTTTTTTAACCGTAATGGAATGTACCGTCATAAAATACTTAAGGGTCCATTTGATGAAACGGTTTGAGTTGAAATTTTTAAGTTTGAGTTGATTGACTTTTTAAAAACTAGTTATAATTTTTGTTGACTTTTCAGAAAAAGACAAAAACTAAAATGAAAAAATACAATTTAGTTTGAGTTAAACCGTTTCACCAAACAAGCCCTTATAGTAACCCCTGAGGTCCAGATTCCCGCTAGAGGATTCCATGTGCCACGTTTTTGCTTACTCTAAACTTCATAAGGACCATTGTTTATTGAAAAAATTGTAGCACTGATCCAATATGCTAAAGACTTTAAACTCAGTCATGTTAAACGATGGATAAATCAATTTACATTATAAAAATAATTTATTTTTGTCAGGTAAAACCTTATTTATATTCTCATAGAAACTCGTAATCTAATTGATTATTAAGCATATTCGTTAGTGTTGTGTCAAACATGGAATCACTTAGTTATGATTAACTTAAGTTAATAAATGTAAAGGAACTAAAGGTTTATCTAGTCTTATAACGTTGGAAAGTGACTTCTAAATCAAACATTAAAGCTACAAATTTCCTTGGTTCTTATTAAAATAATAAATAAATAAATAAATAAAAACCTTTTCGAAACTTTTCAGTTGTGGCTCCAGGGGACAAACTATACCGTTCTTAACACAAGTAATGGTCCTCTTTCAAATTGAGAATTTTGTTTGGCCACACTTTAACGTTTCAAAAATAATTAGAGAAGTTGCTTTTTTATCTTATGGAATTGGTGAAGAAAAATGAAATAATTATTTTTAGTAGTTTCAACAACACTATTATTGATATTTCAACCAAAAAGAAAAAACGACAATTTTGCTTTATTCTAAAAAAAAAAACACTATTATTGGAAAAACTTTTTTTTGTTTTTCTCGAGTTATTTTATTATTACGTTTGTTTTGTCTTTTATCCCAAGTTGTATTATTGCAGGCTCTGCAACAATCCCAAGATGCTAAAAAAAGATTTTAATTCCTGTCATTTTTGAAAATTTAGGGCCTGTTTGGTGCACAAGTTTAAGTTGAAATTTATAAGTTCAGTTTGAGTTAAGTTAAGTTTAGTTTAAAATGTGAGTATTTGGTAAAAAGTTTGAGTTGAAAAGTTTAAGTTGAGTTGAGTGTTTGGTGAAAAAGTTTAAGTTAAAAGTTAAAAAAAAAAAGAAGGGCCTTGTTTGGATGTATAAAAATTGAGTTAACCAATTTTTTTACCTTTTGTGTTTGGTAACTGATCTGAACTCCAACTGAATGGAAATTTTATACCTCATTTCCTTTTTAATCAATGTTAACCCAAATTTATACTTGGAACAAAGTTAATTCAAACTCTTATATTTTTAAAAACCTTAATTAAAGTTCTTAATTTTAATAGTTAACATATATAAGAATGATTATTTATATCATAAATTAACAACCCATATACATATCACATATCAATTTTCTTTAAAAGATTAATAATAATATCAATAGGTGTAAATTGCTATATATTTGTAAGTTCATAGTATAAATTGTCAAAATTAAAAATTTAGAGTGTAAAAAATAACAATATGATAAATTTAGGGTATTTCAATACAAAAAAGCCTTGTTTTAAAACAACTTATAATTAGCTGCCTGGTGGAGCTAGAGAGGAATTGGATATGGCTGAGACAAGTGGTTTAACTATTCACAGAAAGTTTCCTCTTATGGCTTTGCCAAAATTCGTCTAATGAAATATTATCTGTTCTAGCTAGTTGTATTTCCAACCCCGCTGGAATCGCCCAACGGGGAGGACATGGATTTGGATAGAAATTCTTCACCAAAACTAAATGTATTTAATTTTATTTTATTTTAATTTAATATAAATGAGTGTATAGACTCTTAGTGTGCGTTTGGTTATGAACTAAATTTATTTATTTTATTGAAGAAAAATTATAATCAAACTACTCAGCACTTAAATTTATAATTTATCCTCAATTTATCATTCTATTATAGGTTCTATTACCGCAAAATGTCACGATTAACAATTTCACTCTATAACACCAATCAACTTACGTCCAAAATTATTTTTATAAATATCGTAAATAGCCGTAAAATACACGCACCATCAGTATATATTAGGTCAGTGAAGTTTATATTAAAATTTTGTATTAAGCAATACTGCCATAATGTTGTCAATAGTGACATCACGACGCCAACGCTTGCGTGGTTCTATACCACGGGGCTGATTGAAATCTGTCCCACATATCATCAGCCATCATATCTCTCAGCATATTCATGGCATCCCTTCTCGTGTCATGGTGCTGCGGTCCTGTACTTGGCCCTGTACCGAAGGCTACGTCGTCAACTCCATCATCTGCGTTCATATCGACATTCTCACTTACAGGCATACAATCTCCGGCGTAATCTTCGTGTAATGGATCCCCAACCTTGCAAAATCCTTGCAAAATCAAGTTGCCATTTTCAACCAAAAACTTTTGCATCTCTAGGAAAAAAACATGTTCTAAGGGGATAAATTTGTCTTTCATGGTAAAGAAATTGACACTTCTGACCTTTTGTGGTTTTGCTTAAAACCCATGCTAAACTCCCTAACAGAACTCAGAAGCTGATTTTTTAGCATGAAACATAATTATACGCTCATTGTTAGTTGTTCTTTCTAGTCTAGTTTTTAAAAAATATATATCATAAAAAAAAAAGAGAAAAATATATATATATATATATATATAAAACATATTATAAAATAATATAATAATTAAAGAATAAAGAACAGTTAAAAAACTTCCAAAAAAAAAAAAAAAAAAAAACAAGAAAGCCACAAGGGAAACGACAAAGACTTGCTGGTTTTACCTGCAGTTGTTGTGACCCTCTTTTTTACCGGTAATTTTACCAAATTTGACTCCTCTTTTTACTAACTACGCTGCACAACTGTCTTTACCCTCCCTAACTACGCTGCACACCAAAACGATCACGAAGACGAGAAAAATCACCATTCACCACCAAAACTCAGTATTCATAAACAGAAGCTAAAAACTCTCGAATTCCCTCTCCTGCATTCTTGTTGAGGATAATATGTCAAAACAAGGACCGGACATTGCACTAAAATAATGAGAAAATATATTCTGTGCAGAATTTGATCTTCCAATTCATTTGATAAAAAACCATGTGAAACAAATCTCAATGAGAATATCCAAAATCACCAAAATTTTAAAGGAGAAAAGCAAGCGCTTTTGTCAGCGATTCAAGCAAAGAATAATCAGCCAAGTAAAGGAAGATCGCAGCAAACCAAAACAGGAGAGAGAAACTAGAGAGAGAAACAAACAAAGTAGGTATATTAACTCACAAAGAGATCCGGTAGTAAAGGGAAGCGTGGAAGGGAAGCTAAGGCAGTTTCACTAGTAGGTCCGTCGTTCGGCCGGTCAACGGGATCGGACGGCCGTGATTTAATCGGAAGGAAGATAGCAGTAGCTCGGAAGGGAGATCCGACGGCTCACAATTGATGTACTCCAAAGAAGAAGAAAGAGTGAAGGGCTATAGCTTCAAATGGCAACAATGGCGGTTTTCAGTGACAGAGTGAGGTAAGAGAGAGAGTAAAAGCCTGGGTTGGTTACAGGCACAGTGGGTGGGTGCAGTGGCTCGGATGGTTGCCGAAGGTGGGGAGATAAGAAGATCGTAACTGGGATGGTGGGGGGGCACAGTGGGAGGAGATGGTTGCCGGCGGTTAGGGAGAAGTTGTAGTCGGTGGGTGGGGGGCGAACTGCTTCACCGGAAGGGAAGGTTGCCAAGGGGTTGGGGAAAAGTCGTAGTCGGTGGGTGGAGGCCAAACTGCCGGAGGGGATGTTGCCAAGGGGCTGGGAACCGTTGCAACACAAATGTGGAGAGAGTTGAGTGTACAGCATGTTGCTTGAAGATGGCGAGAGCCGAAGAAGAAAATGCAGGCGTCTGTTCGGGGGGCTCCCGAGGTTGGGGAATCAGTTCACGTGGGTGGGCAGTGCAACAGTATACTCTTATTATTATACTGTATAACGGTTCACATTTGAGTTCAAGATGAACTCAAGAGCCAAACGTACTAAGTTGAGTTTAGACTCATAAATTTGAGTCCGAACTTATCCTCCAAACACAGCCTTAATTCTTTGATATTCCCGTCAAAAACATTCTGCTATTCTTTTTCAATCCAATTTACTGAATTAACCTCGGATGTTCCCCATATGATTAGGTTTACACATTGTCAAATGACTGATTTACCCTCCCTATCTATACATTCACATTTTCTCATAATTTTCTTTCTTTATTATTATTATTTTTTTTTTTTTAAAGAATTTCTTCACTACATTCACAAATAAATACCTGGCTATTGCTATAACCATACAATTTCAATAAAAAAAATTTATAAAAGAATGTTATCTAAATAATCTTTTAACAATATATAAGTCTTATTATTTTACCTGTTTTAACAATATTTGTATTTTAAATAAACCTTTATTAAAATCTAAAATTTTTTTTTCAAATACTTCCCCACTGAACTTTACACTTTAGGTTTTTTTTTATTTATTATTATTTTTGAAAAATAGTATACATATGGGTGAGTAACAAAAATTTGAAATATATAGCATGTAAATAACTACATGGCCAGTATACATAATAAGGTATTTTTTATCCAAAGATTTTGTTTTTTTTTATTTATTTATTAAATCTGCAAAACATGCGCAAACAGTCGTGAGCCTCACCAAGACCAACTTTTTGTACTAAAATTTAGCTCTATTATAGTTTATATAAATACATATACATATATACATATATTTTCTTGATATGTATAATCTCTACCTTTTTTTTTTTTTTTAAATTGCATTCCGAAACTTGGACAGATCCAAATAGCCTTTGTATAATAGTGGAAATAGCAATTGTACCTGTCAAGTGACATCTCCATTTTTCTATCAAAAAACTTAGGGTCTGTTTGGTGCACAAGTTCAGTTTGAGTTGAGTTGAAATTTTTAAGTTTGAATAGTAATTTTTATTGACTTTTTTAGAAAAGACAAAAAAATTTTGGAAAAAGATAAAAAATATGATAAAAAAAATACAGTTTAATTTAAGCCAAACTGATAAACTAAACGGGCCCTTAGAGTCTCTGAACAGTTTTTATTTATTTCAATAATAATATCCAAATATTAGCCAAGGGATATGACAGCTGTTTCCAATGATCTCAAGATTAGGAATCAGCTATAAAAATTTAGGGCTAATTAAAGGTCAAACTAGTGGACAAAAGGGCATGGAATTTTTATGCATCTTGATGTATTTGACATACACACACACACGCATATATACATATATATATATATATATATAATATTTATGTCCAAATCTTGAACAGAACGACAAGGATGAGAGTCATTTTCATCATGGTCAGATGTGGGCTTTGTTCATCATCAACTTTAAACTCCTCCTACTTTATATAATCATTTCATATACATATATATATATATATGTATGTATATATTTTTCTTTCGTATTCAGATTAGGTGTGTTTAGTTGACAGTTGCTCACTACCAATGTCATATTTTTCATACCAGTTAACCGCCAAAAATCTCAACCACTTCATCTGCTAGTACATCAATGAATAGGGGATTTTTTTTTTATGACTTTTTTCGCATTACAAATTAGCATTTTTTATGAATATATTCATATCCGACCAACTGCCATTTTTAAAAATAAACCTCTTAAGTGTAAAACCAAACTGAACCCATATTTTCAAATCCTTACCAAGCAAATTTTGTGAATTTAAAAAAAAAAAAAAAAAGAGCAAATTTTCAAGTAATTTTTTGCATTTTTTTTTGGTTGAATGTAGTAATGACACTTTATAAAGGATCAATGTAAGATACAATCAGTCGTTTTCTAATCATACCGTGTTATGTATTTTTAAGCGTTAGATGATGATCAAAATAGATACGGAGTATTTTAATTTCTTGTTTTTAAATTCCATGTAATAAAATAACTCAAATTTCAACCATACAAATCGGTTTGAAGTTTTGAACATTATCCAAAGTTTGAAAAATAAAATTAAATAAAAACTTTTTTATTACCAGAAATGGTTTCTTGAAGATCATTCTTAGGGTCCCACGTAGTCTCCATATGCTGGACAATATCTAGGCAAACCATATGAATTGATGCCACACCCAACTTCTTTTTGCCCAAATTAATGATAAGAAAAAAATACTTGCTATTATTGTTCTCATGTACAATTGTGCATTGAAAAGCAAGTCAATTTGGACAGATGTTATCAAAGCTTTAATTAATAAAATCAGCTAATTAATTTAAAAAACAAGAGTTTCCATAATATTCCTACTATCCATAGTTAAGCAGCCAATTATCAAAACTTTCAATGTCCAAAACCAATAAAAAGAGGTCCCATTTTTATGAACCAGTTTTGCTCTAAATTGGACCATTTCATTTATAATTTCTTCATGCACCACAACTTCAAAATACAAATATATATATATATATATATATAGTATGATTTCAATGATTACTCTTTTTATAATCATGGATAGTTATAAATAGTATTATAAAAAAAAGTGCATTCTTTAATTATATTTAATAATGTGATATTTTATATAATTTGCTATTATATACTAAGTAACCTACTAACTTTTTAAACTTAACCACCCACCACCAAAATTTTAAACTTTAATTATTACTTATTACTTATTACATCCCTCTTTAATTCAAAAAAAAAAACTATAATCAAATTTTAATATATTTTTTAATATTTTTTCACCAAACAAACTTCCCCCTACTTCATTTCTTTAGTTAAAATAAAATAAAATAAAATAAAAACATATCTTCAAGAACAATTTTGTAAAAGCAAGGAATATATCACACCCCCAAGAACGATTTTGTAAAGCAGCCCCGCCGAGTTTTCCATTCCCTTCGAAACAATCTCACATTTATTTATTTTTTTCTTGTTTTTACCCCCTCCAAATTTCTCATTTCTTTTCTATTTGTTTAGCAAATTTAAAACAAAAGGAGAGGTCGAACCAACAAAATCACGAACTCAACCTTATAAAAAGTAGAAAAAATTATGGAATTTAAACTCCCATGATCAGTGGCAACATAAATATTGCTTTCAAAAAATCAATTCTTTTGGTGTAAGAATAATGAACAAAATCATCATAATTAACTAATCCAAATTTGAAGATTTTATTTCAACTTAAAAAAAAAATCAATATTTACTGCCCTTTTGAGATGTCTAACAATTTTTTGTTTCTAATAATTTAGATTAGGATTGATTATTTTCTAAGAATTAATAGTAATATTTAAAAAGATATGGTTTTATTTTTATTTTATCTTTAAAAGGTAAGCTCATGCAAGGGTAATTCAGTAATAATATAATTTGTTAAAAAATGAGTGAAAAGAGCAAAAGATTAACAGACCTCCCTACGTAAGAAAAAAAAATTACTTAAAAAAGCCACATCAACAAGTTAACAATAAGTTACACATCTAAATCTCATCTAATAAGCTTTATAAGTTCTATATTCATTAATTGTCTTTAAATTATTTTGGTCAACTATTTATTTTGTTATAACTATCCGATTATCATCGTGCGGTTAAAAACAATGATAATCATAGATGGATTAATATTAGAGGAGTAAAGTTAGGGATACCTCTGGTGTCTTACACTATATGAGGTGACTTCCTATATTACTTGTCATTTGATAAAAGATTGGATCCATCTTATTAATTAAAAATAAAATAATTTTATTTATTTTCATCCACGTAATGTGATGAGGACACATCTGATACCCCTTAGCTTTATCAGAGTACCAATTGAAAACCCCTCATATATATCATTCTTGGTGAATAATTCAGCCAACTCGGGTCTCAAAGACACCCAATATTCAATCAACCCTGAAAATAGTATCTGAACCACACACATCACCGACCACGTACCCAAATTCAGATAGGTACAGAAGAAAAATGCACCCAATATTATTTTTCTTTTTTTTTTTTCCCCTTAAAATTTTGTAAAAAAAAAAAAAAAAAGGCGAATTCACTCTACTTTAAGAAAGTAAACAAATCCCTCATTATGCGGAAGGTAAACTCGAACATTATAACCGGTCAATTTTTTATGGTCTATAAATTCTTCTCATTTTAAGGGGTAATTTTACACACTCATAATAATTTTACCCTCGCTCCTTTATAAGGAGGCGATTCACTCAACTTTAAGAAAGAAAACGAATCCTCTTATTTATGCGGCAGGTGAACTCAAATATTATTGTCGGTCAATCTTCGATAGTCTATATGTTCTTCTCTTTTATTAAAAGGTGCATCCAATCAATTTTAAGAGGTCGTTTGGGGATAAATGGAGATAAAATTTTAGAGATATTGTTAATTAGAGTTAAGTTGAGTTTTGAAAATATGCGTTTGGTTAAAAAATTATACTTTAGAGTGAAAAAGTGTTAAAAATAAATTATCAATATAGATATTGTTTTGTTTAGAAAATCTATGCAAATGTTTTTTTTTTTTTTTTTTAAACATCTCACTTCAACTTGAAATAGCAAATTAATTTTTAAAGTTTAAATTTACTATAGACATTCAAAAATATTTCATTGGGAACCAAAACACCCCAAAACTGATGTTTGTAAACCAAACGACAAATATCGTCTCCAAACATTCCCTAAGAAAGGAAACAAATCCTCTCATTTATGTGGCAAGTAAACTCAAACGTTATTATCGTTCAATCTTCTATGGTCTACAAATTCTTATCATTTTAAGAGGTAATTTTACACACAAACAGTAATAGCAAAAATTGAATCGAATTAAAAAAAAAAAAAAAAAAGAACTCTATCTAATTCTTTCTAAGTTTGCTTATTTAAGCATCTGGGTGTTTCAATACTCCATCATGTTCATACCTTGTTTGAAAACAATAAAAAGTTTTTTTTTATAGTATTTTTTCTTGTAAATATTTGAATTTATGGTTTGAATTTATTTTTAGAACCATAATCCAAATGGAGCTTAGTTCTTATTCATTTTTTAATCGGTTTTAATGTACCTTGTTCTTCCAATACGGTATGAAATTACAAAATCTCCGTTTTGACACTGTTAAACTACAAAAATACTATTACTTACAGGCCACATGGGCATTAACTCCAGACAGTGTCTTTTTCTCTAAAAATAAATCAATTTCACCACTTACTATATATAAATCTCCCTTTTACATTTTCAATTTCACTCAAACTTTAAAATAACTTTATTTAGTCAAAATAAGATGATTTAAAAAAAAATTACATAAAATAACGAGAGTAACAAAACAAGATCTTTAATAATATATATTTTAAATACAATTAAAAGTTTTTACATATTTTAACTTCAAATAATTCATTTTTAACCAAACGTATATTTTTAAAACTCAAACGTCAGTTTGTGTTCTTGTGTTCTTAGTTTTTCAAATGGACCAAGGAAATCATTGTGGTAAAGAATAAAGATAACAACAAAATGAGGGCATATTCGTCATTTCACACAAAGCAAGGGCGTTTTTGGGAACCGGAAAAGGAAAACAACAAAGAGAATTAACAGAGTAATGTTTCCCCTGAGCCGGGTTTTATTGTCCAAACGGCGACTCACGGAATTTGAAAAATAAATAAATAAATAATTAAATAAAATACACACACACACACAAACACAAACTCTGTTGTTCTTTCATTTTCTCACCACACAAACAACATTAAACAGCAAAAGCTAAGCTGTTTTCTCTTTTCATTTTCTCTTTGCTTTTTAAGTAAAAAAAAATATATATTTTTTTTGTTCGCAGAACTAGATCGTATTAGTGGGTTTTCTCTTACATTCGTCTCCGTTACAGAAAAGCTCTCCAAATTCCTTTCTTCGAATCCCACTTTAAAGCATAACATTGATCTCACTCATTCATTCATACATTTATATAAATATATATATATATATATATATGTCTCCCTCGCGGAGAACATGTAGCTAATGCATCACTGTCTTCGATTTGCAGGTAAAATCCAAGCTTCACATTCTTCTTCTTCTTCTTTTGATTTTCAACTTTTTTTTAAATTTTATTTTTCTTTTTCTTTTTGTTTTCATGCTCTTTCTTTTTGTTTTTTTTTTTTTTTTTCCTTTCCTTTTTTTGGTTCTTCTGGGGTTTGATCTGTTGGGTTTGCTTGAACTTCGATTTGGGCTTTTGGGAAAGTATGAATTAAAATTCTAAGTCACGTTTGCTTGCATTGGGCTGCTCAGTTGTTTACGTATTTATGTTAAATCCGGTTTTTTCTCAGCAACCAAACAGAGCATTGGTAAATTTTTGGTTGACCCATTTTCAGAGAACAACTGATGGCGAGATTATTTTAAAGTACACACTGACCCTGATTTGGAGAAATAGTTGTTATTATTTACATTAGTTTCAGTTATTTGACTTTATAACAAACTGGGTTCTAATTCATTGTTGCTAAATTTTTTTTATTTTTTATTTTATATTTTTTTACTTCCCACATTAATGAAGTTTTTATTTGCAGTATTGAAAAAAAAAAAAAAAAAAAAAAACTGATGGGCAGTACCCTTTTTATTTATTTATTTATTTAAATTTTTATAACTTTTTTTTTTAGTTTCCAATTGTAGCAATTCTCAAGTCTAACTAATTTCTACAATATACTCTTCTCGATGAATTCTAGATGGTTGGTTTTTTGCATATTCTGAAATTTGTCGTTAAGTTGACTTCTTTGATGGCTGTTGGCCTATGAATATCAAATATAAGTTTCAAAATTTTGACCTTGTAGTCCTGAAACTTCATGGCATGCGCTGTGTGTATATTATACATATAATATATATATATATATAATTACATATGTGTTACAATTGCGTAAAATAGAAAAACACCTTATTCATTTGACCATGTCTTGTGAAAAGAATGATAGGTTTTTTCTTATTTGCAGTTGTTTTGATGGCTTTGGACCATTTTGAACAGTGAACGGTAAAAGAGTGTTTGAGAAGGAGATGAGGGGCGAGTCTGCCGGGCTGATCATTGGGATTTCTATTGGGGTTGTGATTGGAGTGGTGTTGGCGATTTCCGGAGTTTTTTGCTTTAGGTATCATAGGAAGCGTTCCCAGATCGGGAACAGCAGTTCTAGGAGAGCGGCCACCATTCCTATCCGTGCCAATGGTGCTGACTCTTGCACCATCCTTTCTGACTCGACGATCGGGCCTGAATCGCCTGTGAAGTCCGGGCGGACTGGTGCTTCATTCTGGCTCGACGGTTTCAGGAAGAGTAATATTGTTTCGGCATCGGGAATACCCGAGTATTCTTACAAGTAATTTCCCTTTTCATTGCTCTAACTGTTGTATCGGGTGTAACTCTGCGTATTGGTTGACATGAAACAAATAGTGAATTTGTTTTTGTCTTTCGTTGAATCTTTTTCATGTCTCTATGAATAATTTGATAAACCAATGATTTTTTTTTTTCTTGTTTCAGTTAACCAATATGTTAGCTAATCGATTGATTTTCGATGGGATGTCTTTTCATTGTTACTGTGTTTTCTTTACAAGGATCATGCGGGCATGTGGTTTTAATGCGAGTTCTCTGTTCTTGATGTTACTTATGTAGGGATCTGCTGAAGGCAACCTACAATTTTACAACTTTGATAGGACAAGGAGCATTTGGTCCTGTATACAAAGCTCAAATGCCAACGGGTGAGACGGTTGCTGTCAAAGTGCTTGCAACCGATTCCAAGCAAGGGGAGAAAGAGTTCCAGACTGAGGTACGGGCGGTTAATGCCAATCTATTACTAATTTGGCACTTACTCTGACTTTGCCTCACATTTGACTTGTCTCTTGTTGCATATTTGTTCCGTGAAACCGATCTGTTGTAAAGAATTTTCCGTACTACCAATTGTCTAATTACTTAGAACCGTTTTCCTTCTTTTATCTCAGGTTATGTTATTGGGGAGATTGCATCACAGGAACCTTGTGAATTTGGTTGGATATTGTGCAGAAAGAGGGCAGCATATACTTATTTACGTCTACATGAGCAAAGGCAGTTTGGCGTCTCATTTGTACAGTAAGATGGCAATGAACTTTCTGTTTTGTTATTTCCGTTCATATGTATGTATGTGTGTAGGTACTGTCTGTGTGCATTAAATATAAATGCAATGATATAAAACGACATAGGATAAATTTTGCCACTTTCAGCTTTTCTAGTAAAGGTCTTTATCGAAAACCAATGCAAAAAATACTGCTTTGATACTCCATCAACCTTTTTTTTTTTTCTTTTTTTTAAACGGAAAGTGTTAGTTAAGGTTCAGTTGCCTAATCAATTTTCTATGATGGTGAAATTAGCTACAATTTCATGGTCTGCACAAATTCCGTAAGAGTAGGAGTAATGTAGTTGAGATATGTTAAATCAATTTCTTCTTCATGCAGGTGAAAACCATGATCTGTTGAGCTGGGATTTGAGGCTCAATATTGCTTTAGATGTAGCACGGGGTTTGGAGTATCTTCACGATGGGGTAAATGAAATCTCTTTTACAACAAACAGAGAACCGCTGTGCTTACTCTGCGTATAAATTCAAGTCTGTTTTATACTTATAGTGCTTACCTGTCAAATTTATACCTTTAATCCAGGCAGTTCCTCCTGTAATACACCGGGATATCAAATCTTCTAATATTCTGCTGGATCAGTCAATGAGAGCCAGGGTATGTTTGTTTCTCTAGAGTTCTTTACAAAATTCCGTTGACATTAAGTTTGATCGACTTTCTTTTCACTTATGGTAATAGAATATTCACAACTTGACTATTATTGTATGTCTAGATGGTTGTTCGTTATATATCTAATATTATTTTGTCAAGCAGGTAGCTGACTTTGGTCTTTCGAGAGAAGAGATGGTGGACAGACATGCTGCAAACGTAAGGGGTACTTTCGGTTACCTTGATCCAGAGTACATATCCACGAGGGCTTTCACGAAGAAAAGTGACGTTTACAGCTTTGGAGTCTTGCTCTTTGAACTCATAGCTGGCAGAAATCCTCAGCAGGGACTTATGGAATACGTCGAGCTCGTAAGCATTTGGCTTCTCTCTTGCTTTCTTCATATATTTTAACGCATCTATATGTGTACACGCATTTTGCACTTTAAATCAATTCGGGGTTGCTTTACAAACTAGCATTTCCAGTATGACGATGATTATGATTGTTGAAACAATCAGAGCTTAGCAGTTTTTGGTCTTGCTAAAATCGAAAAGAAATGTCGTGTTTTATTGGAAATTTTATGTATATTGATTTCTGGATGAAATAACACGCTCTACATGACATCTATAGGCTGCAATGAACACAGAGGGCAAAGTAGGATGGGAGGAGATTGTGGATTCACGTCTGGATGGAAAATTTGATGTGAAAGAGCTCAATGAAGTGGCAGCTCTTGGATACAAATGCGTGAACCGTGTTCCAAGAAAACGGCCTTCCATGAGGGACATCGTGCAAGTCCTGACTAGGATTCTCAAGTCGAGGCACAACAAGAAGCACCACCACAAGTCCCTATCAGCCATGACGGATGAAGTTACCATTGACATCGACCAACCGGAAACAAATTCTCAAATCCCCGATCACCGAAGAGAGGAATCTATGGAGAGCGCAGCTGACTCTGAAATTTAGACATTGTAGGGGGTTTATCCTTTTTTTCTTATTTTTTGTTTTCTTCATTTGTTCGTTTGATTTTGTTTCTCGGTTCTTCGGTGGTTTTGCTTTTTGATACAAGTGCAGTTCGAAAAGGACATTAGAATGGCTTGCAGACCGGTTCTGGCCACTGGTTTCGGCTCTGAGTGACATAGGATTCAGATCAGCAAGCTTTCTCGTTAACTTTCTGTAACATATATAGTTTTGCTACCTTCCTGTTTGCTAGAGTGATAGAAACAGAGTTTGTACATTGGTTACTTCATACTCAGGAATGGAAATGAAGGAAAATTTCCCTTTTGTTCTGTAATTTTCTTCACTACAAAGTTAGAATTATATTTGGCACTACCAGTAATTTCACACTTGATTCAACCATAAAGTGTAGAGTTTGATTATCTCGCCTGCCCAAGTTCAAAAAGGAGGAAAAGAAAGAAAAAGGAAATAGAATTAAACCAAATGAAGAGTTATAGAAATACAAAGTGCTTATAGAAAATACGAAGGGTTATTTGAAGCCAAGGGGTGCCAATGGGGCTGTAGCCCCCACTGAAGTTAAAAAAAATCTTAAATAGTTCTTATTTTGCCTCTAGTAAATATATATATATTTTTTATATAATCCTCATCAAAATTAATTTTATAAAAAGAAGTTTATACTTTTATTATTTTGTCTCTATTAAAATAAAAAATTATTACATGAACCTGTTAAAATTAAAAATTAAAAATTCTCGTATAGTACCCTTTAAAATTTATTTTATCTTGAAAAAAAAAATTCGTATACACCAAATAGATTTCTGACCCCACCCTTATTTGAAACCAATACCTTGTCAAGGAGAACGAGCCCCCGTATCACCCCCAAGCTCCAACAAGTTACGGGTTTTACTCTAGCAAGTTACGGGTGGATGTTGTTTATGCCTTAAAAAAAAGTATGGTTATGTTTGCAACTTAGAGGAATGTGATTAAGTTAAAAAATGACATGCCGTTTTAATTTATAAAAAAGAGGGGTCAATTCCCTCGTGAACATTTAGCATGTCGTCTTCATTTGGTAAGTTAGTTGGATATTAAATTTTTAAATTAGAGTTGATTGACTTTTTTAAAAACTAGTTATAATTTTTATTGATTTTATAAGAAAAGCTAAAAATTAAAATGAAAAAGTATAATTTAGTTAGAGGTAGACTTGATACAAGGAGCCAATTTGTTGTCCATGGAATGCACAGAAAATGAATGTCGTATTTCTATCCCTAAAACTACACGTGTTAATCGAAAACGACAACAAAACTAGACCATAAGGAGTTTCGAGTAAAAAGCTAAGATGTCGTTTTGGGTTTGTCCAAACTACGACGTTTTAGTCACAATCCTCCTGCAAGTAGCTGCCAATACAAAATCCAGCTTTTTTTTTTTTTTTTTTTGCTCTCTGTATTATCCATTTATCAATCTGCAGAGAAAAGAGAGAGTAAGCAAAATAGCAGACCAAAAGAGTCTGAGAATCTAAAGGAAAAAAAAAAAAAAAAACTTGAAGCAACGACAATGGCAGCCATGGCTGCTCTGCAAAGCTCCATGACCTCTCTTTCTCTCTCCTCCAATTCCTTCTTGGGTCAGCGCCTCCCACCCTCCACTCTCTCTCCTCTCCCGGTAAATCTCTCTCCTTCATTCTTCTTCTCTTATCATAATCTTCTTTCATTTTTTTTTTTTTTTTTTTTTTGAAATTTTGGTTCTTAGTGGCTTCTTTGTAATGGGTTTTGCTCAAATTGGACTTTCTCTTTTTTGCTAATGAAATATTTCGTCCTATTCTTCCTTTTAGTTTCATTAGCTAGATGTTCAATTTTCTAAATTATCTCAATAGTTGGCCTCTTTTACCTGCCAATTTTTCAAATGGGTCTTTTTTTTTTTTTTTTTGGTCGAAAAGGAAGATGAGTTGATAGTTTAATTGCAAAAATTTAGTGAAATTTTAATTCTTGCTTGAGGTCAAGTATTGGGAATTTCTTAGTTGAAATTAGCCTCTGTTGGTGAGGAAATGTAGTGAAATTTCCTTCCAGTTTCATTTGCCAATGGAGTGAGGAAATGTTGATTTGATGCCCCTGTTGGTTCTGGTAAAGAATTAGTTTTTTTTTTTTTTTTTTTTTTTCATAATTTTTTTCCCTTGTTACAAATCAAACACCGTAATCCTTTACTAACGAGAGCAATACAAGATAGTCAAGCAATCACGTACACGCAAAATCTATGATGGTTCACTCTCATTGTGCGAGCTACGTCCACTTTTATCTGTCATAGGTCTTCACTATGAAGAAGAAGAAGATTATTATAAATGACTTCCACTGCATTTCTAAGTAATATGTAATTTATCGAAACCGACGCTGTAATGTGTGTAGCTAGAATGAATGATGATTGGATGTATCATCATGGCAATCAGTACCGCTGGTATGATGTTAGGTCTTTTCATTTTTCATGTGTTGTAATGCCTGCAGTAGATAAAGCGGGGATTGAGAGTTTTCGAAGATGAAACTTTCGTTCAGTGACTTTATTGTACCATGATTACTTGAGAATAAATCAACATTGTCTTAATCATAAAAAATTCGATACTTAAGCTTTTACTGGATTTATGATTGGAGTTTATCAAGAGAATCCCTTTTGTTCCTTGTCTTCCCTGTGTTTTTGTAGTATAATTTCAGAACAGATTGTTATTTTAACAAACTGATGGTGCACCCGATATATGATATGGTGACGATCTAGCCCATTTGGTATTTAAAAATGATCGGTTTGGTGATGAACTCTTCTTGTTTCTCTTACAGGTTAAATCAACAGAGAAGCCATGTCTCATTGTTGCAAGGGTTAGTATCAAAAGTCATGCCGAATTGTAGATTTTTCTTCAATTTGATTATTAAGCCTTTTATATTTCCGTACCATCAAGCTTTTTCGTTACATACAGTCGGACAATCTGATGTATGTCTTAAATGGAAAACAGGGTAGAAATTATCAATTATCTCATTTGTTTTATGGAATCTGATTGCTATATTTTGTAGCTTATGAGGCCGTTCAACCATTTCATGTAAAAATACTTTGTTCTTCTTTTACAGCTTAAGCGATGGGAGCGGAAGGATTGTAAGCCAAACAGCCTTCCGGTGTTACAGAAAATGCACGTTAAGTTTGGAGATACAGTGAAAGTTATATCTGGACGTGATAAGGGTAAAATCGGAGAGATAACTAAGATCTTTCGGCATAATAGTACAGTGGTAGTCTCCGAGATAAACTTGAAGACGAAGCACATGAAGAGCAGAGAAGAGGGTGAACCGGGGCAGATTGTTAAGGTTCAGTTTTCTTCCTCAAACACTCGAAATCACTTAGTTCTGTTTTATTTTTGGTAGAAAGTTCCACTGATTCTTTGTACTCTCGAATTTCTGAGTCGTACCTAAAAGTGCAAATTGAGCTATGATAACCATGGTTTATACTATCAGAGTAAGAGCCTTTTTGATTGGATGAAATAGTGCAAGGAGGGAGAGAGGCGAGGGGATTAGTGGAAGGATTTTGAGATCCATGATTACCTGCTAGGCGAGAAAAGAGGAGGGAATAGATTAGGTGAAGGATTTCAAATCCTTCAAAGAACCCACAATTCCAATCTCTCCCAATATAGAGGGATTCGAGGAAAGAATCCATACCAAACATAGTAAGAGAAAGGTCCTCCCCTTTCTCTCCATTTTCCTCACCTAGGTTACATACTTTTCTTTCTTCGCATTTTTTCTCGTACCAAACACAACCTAAAGTATTTGGTTAGTGTCTGTTCACTGTTCTTCTTCCTTCTTTTTTTTTTTTTTTTTTTTTTGGGGGGGGGAGCTAATTTCTTTTTCCATTGTATTCTAGAACAAATCAAAACTACGTTAGATTTTGTTGATTTACATGTTTCCTAGGAGTATTAATCCTAATGCTACGGCTTTCGGATTTTGGGTTTTCTAGATTGAAGCTCCCATCCACAGCTCCAATGTGATGCTCTACTCGAAAGAAAAGGAAGTGGCAAGCAGAGTTGGTCACAAAACCCTTGATAACGGAAAACGAGTTCGTTACCTCATAAAAACTGGTGAAATAATTGATACTCCGGACAGGTGGAAGGAACTCAAGGAAGGGAAGAAAAGCTGAAACAGGCCGTTGCTCCTGCTGCTGCTTCATAGGCACTCAAGAATTCTTCGCCATTGATGTAGCCTTTTGTAACTCTAGACTTCTTTTCTGTTCTCTTAATTTATGTCTTTTAATACATATAATTTTGGTTACTTTGTATTGAATCTTTTGTATTTCAAACTAGAATTTGGAATCTCAAGCCTAAACTTGAATTTTAGTTGTTAATGCTGATCGATTCTGTGCACATTTTTTCCATTGAATGAGAAAATTCATTGGTTCGAGAACACGACATTCCTTTGCATTGCAAATGATGAAATGCTAAATGCACTCGCAAGTGTTGCAAGTGCGAAAACTGTGTCACTAGATCTTACGCTCGCGCTGCTCAATGGATAAGTATCATGTAAGTATTGGTGCCTTTTCATTTCTACTTTTGGGCACAATTAGCTACAGTTGAGAACCCTTTTTGGTGAATGGTTTTGAAAGAAAATTGGGGGTGACGTTGAGATAATATTTTAGGGGGACTTCTACAATGGGGTACAGCCCCCTTTCCCCATCCATGGAGCAAAAAAAATCTGAACCCTTTGATCAAAATCGGAAGGACTGCAGATGTGAGTCTCACGGCTGTTCAATTAAGTCATCATACAGTGGAATAATAAATGTTCGGCTAATTATTAACGACTCCTCCTCCAATACGACATAGCGTTTTATTCATTCTCAAAAAGTATACTCTTTAAATTATTATTATTATTATTATTTTTTTTTTTCTTCCGATTCCAAGATGACCCACAAACTCTTGACTCAACATTTCTTAGAAAAAAAATTTAAAAACTAAAAAATAAATACCACATATTCTGGTGAGGATTGTCCCTCTCTCAAAGACCCATGAGTGTTATAGTCGATCTTACTCTCATTTCAAGAGAATCTCTGTATATTACGAGATAGATAATTGGATTTTTTGTGTTCCAGATTTACTTTAACCACAAATGAGTGTGTATATATTTTTCTTTTTTCCATTTTTTTTTTCTTCTGTTTGTGATTTTGAAGAGGTGAGGTTATGCTTATTATATCCTATTTACTTCGTTTTTTTTTTTTTTTTTTTCATTGTTGGGTATTTACTTGGATGTAGTTTATTCATCTTTTTTTTTTTTTCTTTTTCTTCTTCTCAATTGTCACAAAACTTAGTATTGCACGGTCGAACCAACATACATAATTTCAATTTTTTGAATTTTTCTATGAAATGAGCTTGAATACATTATTTATATAGGAAGTTCGAAGTGAAACCCAACTAGTTGCTTCTTCTTTGTCATCTTCGAACAGAGCATGAGAATCCTAAGAAAACGAATCCTGGGTTGCAGTCAGTTCTTCATCATATTTGAACAATAAAATGACCAAATACAAACATTTTGTCACTGTTCATTGCCGGCGTTAATAAACTGATTACAAAGTACAAGATTCCATGCTTGCCATCCTATGTTATTGCTAATATTTTTTTGGGTCCCACATCTAATCTAATCACGAATAGACATTGGATCTTACCGCATGGACGGACTAAAGTTGTTGTCCCCGTTGTAGAATTAGCCATTTTTTTAGACATATATTATTGTCATAGGCATTGATAAATCATTTTATTAAAAAACCCTCATTTTAATATTGCACACACTTGTTCCCCAATTCTACCTAGAACTAGTAAGTTGTTCAAATATAGGATGTGAAATCCCTCATTTTTCAATATATTAAGGGAACTATATATATAGTTTATAAAGCTATATATATATAATTTATATAACTATATACATATATATATAGAGAGAGGGAGGGAGAGATTGAACGGAAAATCTGGTCTTTAGAGATAATGACAAAACTTGTAGAATTCAACTTTTCCCAATATATAATGAATTTCTAAGTGTTCAAATTCTGTATATTTTATAAACTAAAATGATTATTTTGTCTCTACTTTTTTACTCCTAACAAATTTCTTTTTAGTTTCATGAAGAATTCATGATGTGAATCATTTTCCTTTTTAATAACCTTCAAGGAAAATGATGGAGCCTCATCTCAATTTCCTCTATATTTGTTTATTCACTCTAACCCACGAAACATTTGGTAAGAAAAATAAACAAATTTCATGCTAAGAATTCGTCAGAAAATGGCATGTATTAGGTAAAACTCCCAACCTTCATCCTTGCCGGCGAGATCGCTATCGCGTGCAAGATTTCTCCAGCAGCTGATTTCCTTGTCCGACCGATTTCTTCCTTCTAGCGGTGCCTGTTTTGGATTTGGGATTAGATCTAGGGTTTTCATATTTGGGGGATTTCCTATAAGGTGGGGTTTATTTTGTAATTAAAGAAATGTTATATACATATTAGTAAATATCATTATTTACTTTGTCAAAAAAAAATTGTTATTTACTATGAATTAATAAATATGTAAATATATTACTTATTAAATACTTCTTGTAAATATATTTATTTCCTTGTAGAATGTAGGATTTACCACTTAAAAGAATCAAGAAAATAATATTTACCAATACTTAACAAAAATCAAATTATTTCCAATTAGTAAATTATTTTACTTGGAAATATAATATTTACTTTGAGATAATTTTAATTAGTAAATTTGATATTTATTAGTAAATCTGAATATTTACTAGTAAATATCGTTAAATTAGTATATCTGAATATTTACCAGTAAATATCGTTAAATTCATTTATTTACCTGTAAATCTTGTATATACCGTGATATCTTTTAGTATCTTTATTAAGTTATGTATTTACTAAGATAAAAACCAGCATTAAATGAGTAAAATTCCATTATTGACTTGGATTTAAGTAGTTAATGTATATTAAGTTTACTAGTAAATACCTAGATTTACTAGTAAATACTTATATGTATTCTACTTGCATAACATTTGTAAAATTTTACGTACGTAATATGTACAAATATTTATTAGTAAATATCAGTATTTACTAGTAAATCTAATATTTACTTTGTTGTAAATACATTACTTATCTAATATTACAATAAAAAACAGTAAACATTCTATTTTGCCGGTAAATAATGATATTGAATTGATTTGAAAATAATAACTTCAATATTTATTTGATAAATCCATTTTATTTTAATTAGTAAATCCAAATATTTACTGTCAGATAAATGGATTTACAGAGTAAAATGAAATGAATTTACTGAATAGAATAGATGAAAATTAATAAAACTAATTATTCAGAAATAAATTTAGTATTAATTAGGTAAATCCAATTATTAACACGGAAATCCGATTATTAATTTAGAAATCCATTATGATTTATTAGTTTAACTTTAGTTATTTTCATGTAAATCCAAAAAATTTCAACAAATTTTTTTTTAAAGATTTGTTTCTTCATCCAATAAATCCAATAATTATTTTGTAAATCCATTACTATAGTTTTTTTTTTATAGGTTGCAATAGTTTAAAATTGAGAAAAAAAGACAATATAACATATTTATAAAATGATATTTATTGATAAATCTAATTATTTACTAGTAAATCTAATTATTTTATAACTAAATAAAATCATATCTCAAACAAAAACCATAACTTCCTTTATATTTCCAAAATCCCTCATAAATATTAATTATTAATGATTAACCTAAATTCAACACTAGGGATAGACATAAAAAAAAAAAATGGCCACCATATCCGGCAGCTGGCGCTGGATCTCGAACCTCACTAGAGACGAAGATAGGAATTGAAGCCGCCGCCATCGCCATCTCATCGCCATCGAGCTTCGATCGCGGTCGCGTCGCGGTCGCGATCACTTCGGCATAATCGCGACCATTGTTAGGGTTCGTGACCTGCAACCTCTGCCGACTTCATGACCTCACGGATTTGGTCCTCCTCTTGGCTCTGACAATCTGCAGAGATTGAAGCTTAGGGCCTCGGGTCCTCGTTGGTCGCGAACCTCAGAAGCTGCAGAACGATCAAAGCTCGCAGAGCTTGGAAATCGCCACCCTCCCGGAGCTTGGAGATCGATCGCTTGCAAACCTCATCGCCGTGCCGGGGAGATCCGAGGATTCGTTTGGAGCAGCCTCGTAGCCATCGCGATCCTTCGCCGCCGTTTTTCGTCATCGCCGTCAGTCGTCGATGAGCACCTGCGGTGGCTAATTAACAAGAGAAAGAGAGAGGAAAAGTTTAGAGAGAGAGAGATTGAAGGGAGGAGAGAGAGAGTGAGAAAAGACAAAAAAGGGTAAAATTGTAAATAAATAAATTTGTTTTATTGAAAAATGAAAATTAGTTATAATTTATTATGTTATATAAAATTGCTATTTATTTAACTAGTAGTTATTAAATATGTTATATGGTATGATTTCTCTAAAATAAATAGCACATTTAAAAATATTTAGACTAAATTTATTAAGTAAATAAATTATTTACTAATTACATAGATTATTTACGTATTAAATTTGTAGTATATTATATAAATGATTCATTTATTGTTATTTACTTCAAATATGTTCATATCATGTTATGTACTTTCTTTAGTTACATAAAATATATATATTAGGGTTATCGATTTTAATATTAATTTTTGAAAATAATCTATATGATATATAAATTATTATTCATTATTATTAGTAGATATTTAGATAATTATCACATTAACTGATTATATTTATCAATAAAATAAATAACAATTCACTATGTGTGAACAGATAATCAAACATTAAGATTATAATTAAGGTTCATAGTACTTCTTTTTTTTTTTTGATAAATTCATAATATTTCTCTTTTTATAAAAATGTTATTTATTACAATTTCTCAATATACACGGCATTATTAGACACATGATGAATGATTGAACACGTGATTGCACACAACACTACACTTGGTCGGGCCTTCTTGTCTTGGTGCTTCCTCAATCATGTTTCTCTACAATCAAATAAAACTATTACGCAACTTGTTCCCACCCTTTTTTTATACTAGGTGAATAGGCACGTGCAAATGCACGTGATTTTGTTGTTTTCGAGGTTTCTCCTAAATGTTAAACGAACGGTGAACAATTTAGATATTGTTTGACACTTTCGTTCACTCAAGTTGAAACTGTATTTTTTTTTTTTGTCTTTTTTTGAAAATTTTTTTGTCTTTTCTGAAAAGTCAACAAAAATTATTAGTAAAACTAAAATATTTCAACTCAAATTTACACATCAAACACTCCCTTAACTTTATAGTTCCAGACAGACTCCCGATCTGCACTAAACCCAATCTGAATATGCAAAAGATTCAACTGCACTGTCCTTATTTAATATTATAATTGATTTAAGTTGTATTTTAAAAAATCAGATGTCTAAATAGAAACTGTTAATAAAAATAATGGAAATAAAATGAAAAGCTGAAAAATAATGGAAAGCTTAAAGGTGCGTTTGACTTACAAGTTCAACTTCAACTAATCTGTATTTTTTCATTTTAATTTTTATTAAAAAATCAATCACTTACTTAAACTTAAAAATTTTAACTCAAACCGTTTTATCAAAAACACGCTAAGACCTAAAAAATATCGAAGACAAGAAGAGAGAGAGAGAGAGAGAGACACGTAACTATCCTTTTTATATTGCCATGCCAAGCGTCTGTAGTCTCTGGAAACAAAAAAAAAAAAAAAAAAATAGACACGGAATCATTCCTAGTCTCTAGTTGGGAAAAAACTAAACCAGAATAAAAGAAACTGAACCCAAGTAGCTATTAGTTTCTAATAGAACTAAATGCACTCGTAAATAGACATATGGTACTTAAAACAAGCAACTAAGCAGCTAAATAAGAGGATCCATCCTTTTTATATGTTATATGTTATAGAAATAAAAATAGATCCGTAGCGTTCTCACACCTCCGTTAAATTAACCTACTAATATTTATAAGATAAAAAATTTGACCCTAATCTTTATAATTAGTCAATTTCAGACTTTAAAAATAGAAAATGATCTTTCTGTATAATATACTAGGCTTCAGCTATCAACTATATTATATATACAAATAAAATATATTATATTCGCACAACTTCATTATTGCACATCATATATATATATATACACACACACACACACACATTATATCCCTCTGAGAGGCTAGAGCAGATCTGCTAAAATAGGGAGAGAGAAAGAGAGACTAGGTTAGAGAGAGAGAGAGAGAGAGAGAGATGGAGGACTCAAAGAGCAGAACAAAAGTGGTGGAGACAAAAAGAAGATCAAATAGTAAGGAGACATATTGTGTGACTGGTGCAACTGGGTATGTGGGGTCTTGGCTGGTTAAGACTCTTCTTGAAAATGGCTTCAGAGTTCATGCCACAGTTCGTGATCCTGGTAATTTTTTTTAATCTCTCTAATTTCACTCAAAAGTTTTTCTTCTTTTTTTTTTTTTTTTTTTTTCCCCTTTCCATTTCCATGAAATTCTTCATTTTTTTTAGACTGTAGAAAAGGGGTAAAGATATTTCTCAATTTTAATCATAAATTGTGATGGGTAGAAATAGAAGAAGATAGAGAAAGTTCTTGCTTGTTTGTTTTGTATTAGTTGTTGTATTAGAGTGTAAGTTCTGTTCTTGAGCTATATGTGTACGGCTCCGTTATTCATTTTCCAAATTTTTTTGTTTTGAGTGAGAAGTCTTTTTATTTTGAGATAAGATGGTTTTTGAATGTATAAAAAATTTTCTTTTTGAAAACAAAGTTATTTGAAATGAGAAAAAATTGTATTGAGATTAGTGCAGTGTGAGAAAATTTCAAAATAATCATTTTCTTTTTACAAAAGAGTACTGTATAAAATAAATTTGAAATGAGATAGTTTTTCTTTTTTTTAAAATGAAAAAATGATAGAAAAACTTGTGATATATATTTTTTGTAAATTTTTTCAATTTCAAAATTACATATGTCATCAAAACATAGTGACATATCTATATGTATATGTATTTGTGTTTTTATATGATCTTTTTATGGTTGGAAAGTGGTGGATGAGGGTAACTTCTGAATATTAACTACACACTCATGATTTAACAAAGAGAGCTAAATTCCGCTTCACACTTCGTTTTAAATTTATTTTCAATTTTTTTTTAAAGTTTTTTTTTTCACAAATATTAAAATTATTATTGAATTGTGAGATTAAACCTACGATGAATACGATCTTTAGGTTTTGCTGGAATGTAGGGTGTAGTTGGAATATCTTTTAGCTTTCAACATATTCCAATATTACTTTCTTTCTTGACCAAACTTTGGTTTAAATGTAGCTATTTTCCAAATTAGTTAAAAGAAGTCTTAATGGACTTGGCTTTTCCAACGATTTCCAAGCATCATAGCTTAGCACGCCTACCCAAATATATAAACAATTATGTATAATATATATATATATATATATATATATATACACACTCTCCTATCTTACATCCAGCCATGGAAGAGAGAAAGAGAGAAAGAGAGAGAGAGAAAGAGAAAGAGAGGACAACTTAAAGAGACTAACCGTACAACTCAAAATATTATTCGATATAACCCAAAATACCAACTATTACAAGTATCGTCGTATTCGGCAAAATGAGATGCCGGACACTAGAATAGTCGTATATATTGCTCAAATACTCAAATTACAGCACTCACAATAAAGAAAGAAATTCAGTCTATACCTCCATTTGGTAAGTTAGTTAGAGATGAAATTTTAAGTTGTAGTTGGTTGACTTTTTAAAAAATAGTTATAAATTTTGTTGATTTTTTAGAAAAAGATAAAACGAAGATGAAAAATATAATTTAGTTTAGTTGGAGTTAAATTTAAATACCAAATGGAGGCTATATATAAATGGGGATAATAGATTAATTATTGCAAGTGGGACAAATTTTAATAACCTGGAATGAGTTTCTATTTGTGTCCCACCAATGGAAGCATGTTCCTAGCCAATGGGTCAAGACCCTAAACTCATTTGACTTTAATGCATTAAAGAGTTTTAGAAACTTTGCCCCATAAAGAAAAATAAAAATGAATAATATATATATATATATATATATAAAATAAAAACCTCACCAATTATTTAGATGCGTAAAACTAAACTAGGGGCTGTTTGGGACGTTTTGGACTGACTTTCATGAGGTGATCCAATAAATGCTCAAAGCCCAAAAATTGTTGCACCAATAGACAGGCTTCATCACTCAAAACACAATGCAACGCTTCTAGTCAATTTTATGCCTCGATCAAAGTGTTTATTGGGTGAACCCATTAATTACACCGATGCAATAAATAGGATCTTAGCCTTAAGTCTCCGAGTTTTATGTGATTTGGTGCTAAATCTTACAACGAAAAATTATCTAATTAATAAAATTTTAATAGTTAATTAACATGTTATAAATTTTTTATTTTTGACCAATAAGACATAAATTTTAATTAATCTTAATTTAATTTTGTGTCATATGATCTAGTATTAATTTTTTGTATCATATTGATGTAATATAACTTTTAAATTTGTGTCATTTAGATGTTTTCCTCTATCGCAAATGTAAGTGAAAATTTTCCTTTTCTTTGGCTCTTGTGTATCACAGGCCTGTTTGCAAATTGAAAACTCGTGACTTAATTTTTATTTTTTTTTTTTTGCTCCAACCACAAATTGATTGCAAAGAAAGGGAAAAGGACCCCATTTATTTGAATACTACGACAAATCATCTCGGTTGACTAATAGTAACTACGTGACACAAGACGAAACAAAATTCTTCATCATGCTACATTTTTGCTAATCAAATTTATGCCAAGACTAATTTGCGTTGGTCTTGACGAGTAGGTAATACGCGTCGTTGAAATTTGAGTTGCTTTTGTCATGTTGAACCCAATAACAAAAAATCTCAACCTTTTAGATATTTTTTGACCATCATCCAACGTCTAAAAAACTGTTGCATAATAGAATCAGAATTCACCGATCGTTCGTTCATAAGTTGAAATTGATAAGCATGTTAAGTTGACTAAGTTGTGTTTTAATACGTCTCAGCCAAGTGTTTGCACCTACTGTCAATGTGGACGGGAAGTGACCGGTTGAGATTGTTCCAAGCGGATTTGCACGAAGAAGGGAGCTTCAATGAGGCTGTGAAGGGCTGCGTTGGCGTATTTCATGTCGCGGCTTCGATGGAATTTGGTGTTGATATGGAAGATGAGAATATTGGTAATTCCCCATCTCAAAACCAAAACCCTTTTGTTACTCTTGGTTGTTTGGTGGAAATTTGAATCTAAGACAATTTTTTTTTTTTTTTAAATGAATTTCAAGAGAGTTGTGTTCAGTCAAATTTCATTGACCCTGCAATCAATGGGACCCTAAATCTCCTCAGAGCTTGTTTGGAATGCAAATCTGTGAAAAGGGTTGTCTTCACATCTTCCATTAGTACCCTCACTGCCAAAGATAGCAATGGAGAATGGAAACAAGTTGTTGATGAATTTTCTCAAACTCATGTTGACCATGTCCGGAAGATAAAAGCAAGTGGATGGGTAGTGCCTCTCTCTCTCTCTCTCTTGTCTTCTATTTTGAACACAGTTTTAAACTGTTAGATTTTCATCAAGTTCCGTTAAGCATCATCAGAGGTGGAGTCAGAAATATATTAAGTGAAGTGTATACCAAATTTTTTTTCAAGATAAAATAAATTTTAGAGGGGGGTTATGTGATATTTTTTTAATTTTAGTGAGTTTATATGAGATTTTTTTAATTTTAGAAACATAGAACTAATTTTAATATGGATTATGTGAAAATTTTTAATTTTTAGTTAGGGCAAAGTAGGAAGTATATGAAATTTTTTTATTTTTAATAAGGGCAAATTGTAAATATTATTGAATATGAAATTTAAAAAAAAAAAAAAAAAACTCAATGGGGCCGGCCCCACTCCCACCCCCTTGTCTCTGTCCCTGAGTATTATAATTTTTTTTTTTTTTTTTTTTCAGCTCAATGTCATTATGATATAGTTTGACAGTTAAAAACTAAGTCCTACCCGTTAAATATTTTTACGTATCGTATTATAGAGTTCTCTAAGATTCCGAACTCACGTACGAAATCTTATAGAAAAAACTTATCCATCACAGGTTTAACGCACTCTCAAAGCTTCTATCAGAGGAAGAAGCATTCAGATTTGCAAGTGATAATGGAATTGATCTTGTCTCAGTAATAACAGCTACAGTTGCAGGACCTTTCCTCACTACTAATGTTCCCTCAAGCATCCAGTTCTCTTGTCACCATTAACAGGTGATTTTTTTTTTTTTTGGCCATTTTTTTCATTTATTCATTCATATATGAAAACTACCCAACATTGGAAAAATACATGCCATTCAAAGTCTTAATTTGTTCTTCCCAGAAAAACGGTAGTTCTATTTGACTGATCGATACAACAAACAATTAATTATAACAAATATGTGATTAGAAAGAAATAAAAAAAATCCAAACTTAAATTGAATAAATAATGTTAAATATAAATATTATTTAGTATCTTTTGATTACTGCTATATGGATTAAGCTCCTTAATCCTTCACTAATTTGAGCAATAATCTAAATTTAGGAAACATAAGAAGATCACACATTCAATTTGTTGTAGTAGTAGTAGTTCACCTTGTTTTATCATGATGAAGAAAAGATTATAATATGTAGCTCCACACGCACCTCGCGTCTCTCAAACTCACCTTGTTTTTCTTTCTCGTTATCAATTATATAATCCCGATATCCACTCATGCTAACTCTATATCAAGACGATAATTAGGCACCACATACATGAATACTTGTCACCTTTTCATGCAAAATGACCTGTTTCTCCTAGGGTTATATGCTTTTTTTTTTTTTTTTATTAATTAAAAAAAAAATTTGAGAATAAATGCAGTCAATCTTAGCATCTTATGGATAATTTGTATGCTTTAGGTGAGCGTGAGCATTTTGGGATCTTATCAGCTGTAAATGCAAGGATGGGGTCAATTGCTTTAGTCCACATTGAAGATATATGTAGGGCCCACATCTTCTTAATGGAACATGAAAAAGCAGATGGCCGATATATTTGCTCTGCCCAAAATTTCCCATTGTCTAAGTTGTTGAATCACCTTGCTCAAGAGTATCCCACCTCAAATTTGCAAAGGTAATTCTTTCCTTTCTCTTCATTAAGTTGTTTCGCTTTACAAAAACGGCAAACATCTCGACTAGGGTGAATCAGGATTAAGGACGGAGTTAGAAAATATATATCTAGGGAGGTTTGAATTAAGTTAAATCTAGAACTAAATTAATGGTATGATAAACTTGAAATTTTAAGGGGTTCAGTCTCAACTGGCCCATGGTGGCTTGATCCCTGGTTAAGATATAAGATAGGGGGTGGGTCCCATCATTTATGTAATTGTGACTCAATCTTAATCGGGTTAAGATATAAGATAGGGGGTGGGTCCCATCATTTATGTAATTGTGACTCAATCTTAATCGGGATTTATAATGGTACTCTGTATGTTTAAACTTTTAATGTTAGCAACAATGATACGATTATTTTGTGACTAATTACGGTATTTTTAACACGTGCAGATTTTTAGGAGAGGACCTTAATCAAGCCCCTTCGGAGATATCTTCAAAGAAGTTAAAAGATTTGGGGTTCAAGTACAAGCATGGTGTACAAGATATAATTCATGAGACTGTCACTGGTTGCCTAGGTTATGGCTTTCTACATCCGATTGGAAATTAGTGGTGGTGGAATCTAGAAACCATGTCAATTTAATTGAACAATTATTTTGATAAAGTTGGTACAAATTTTAGTACAAGTAAATGTAGAGAAAATTCAAATTTAATGACCAAAATCATTCTATCCCACTTTATGCATGAAAATTCAAGTCCATTATTAACAATCAAGTAGTGGACCAGCACCATTTCATGTCAAAAGATTTACACCGTGATTTTCCCTAAATATTGACAGTAAATTTTTTTTTTTTTTTTTTTTTTCAAAAAACCTTTCATGTGCTTAATTGAAATATTTGCTTCCACGTTTTGAGGAATACTGTACCTATCCTTTATATGTTTTACAAATTATCTTAATGGGGGGTTTTTTAACATGATTTATAACCTGTAGAGGAGAGGCTTTATTACAACTTCCAAAACATAGGGAATAGTTTTTAACAAGTTTGTAAGTTGCAACATTCTTAAAAAAATGAGGCATAACACAACATTTCGATAATGTGTGTGTGTGTATATATATATATATATTTATGTAGAAGGGTTTTTCTATTATCACAATCAGTGACATAGTCAGCCTTCTACTTTAATTAGAGTGGGCACCAAACTTTTTTGAGAAATAAATAGTTTGAAATTTAAAAAAAAATGGACAAAGACTAACGAGTAAAGCTTTTAGTGTGGACTTGTATGAAGATCGCTAATTTTAAGTGGAGGATTATATGGAGTACATGATTTTAAATGTGGACAAAATATAAAAAGTACAAAAACATAAATGATAAAAAAAAAATTCAGTAGGGACAGCAATCACTACTCAACCGCAAGTAACTCCGCCACTCATCCTAAAATAACTAAGGCTTTGTTCGGTACTTTAGTTTAACTCCAATTAAATTATACTTTTTTTTTTGTTAGATTTTTGTCCCTTTTTTTTTTCCTGAAAAGTCAACAAAAATTATAAATAGTTTTTAAAAATCAACCAATTTGAACTTAAAAATTTTAACTCCAATTAACGATCCAAACGGACGCTAAGCTTGCGTTTAGTTCACCAGATGGAGATGAAACTTTTAAGTTGAGTTAGTTGACTTTTCAAAAACTAGTTATAATTTTTATTGACTTTTCAGAAAATGATAAAAATTTATATAAAAAAATACAGTTTAATTAAAATTAAGTTGAAATACAAAACGGACCCTAAAGTTGAACACAACATTCATTTTCTGATATGCATGAATTAGTGAACTTACGAGTGGGATTGAGCCCCCAATTGATACCTTATTTAAGCGACTTCTATTATTTGACATACAAAACGTAAGCTATAAGGTGAGCCAAAAGTGGCTAAAAAAGGAGGGTCACACCAACAAATATCAAAGTCTGATTTGAGATTTGGGACATTTATACACAAAATATCCAGCAAGATCTAGGACAATGATTTTTTAGGAGACCCATCAACATATGGAAAAATGTAGCCTGGAAATTCGTCTTATGTGAACAAAACTGCTTTAAATGCAAAAAAAATTGACTTCTCCAAACTGACCAAGCCAAAACTCTATTATTGTCCTTTGTGACCACTTTGAAGGACTTGTTTGGTACTATAATTTAAACTCTACAATTACAATTTAATTTTAATTTTTTCCCTCTGTTTACTATTTATATAGTTTTGTAACTCAAATTTTAAAAGTCCATAATTTTGCATAAACAAGTCCAAATGAGATGATTTTTTTAATAAATTGTATATAATTTCGAGACGAACGAAACAAGCTCCATATTGATTTTTTTTTTCCGAACACATTTCAAGTTTTTATACTTTTCAACTGCAGCAATTTAAACACATCGATAAACGTACAATTAATTCAAACTCAAATTTTACAATTTAAATCTTAGCACCAAACGCATGCTAAAATCGATGGGAATGCTAGGTTTTGTTACCTAAAATTGGCTGCATTTTGATAATGCCTACTTATTACTGGCCTAATTAGTAGGAAATCTGAAAAAAAAAAAAAAAAAAAAAAAAAAAAAAGACTAATCATTTGGATGTTTTTCTAACCTCCTAAATGTTTCCAACCAAACGTATCTCCAAAACGGAACCATATGAACATGTTTTGTTATCAGCTTGAGGGTCAAGAAAATAGAAGTACAAAATAGTTGAGAAATCACCAAATTGGTTCAGTGGGGTTTCAAATTTTCACTTTTTCTTAATATCAACAAAATTTCAAGGTGGGCATCTTTTTTTCCAATTAATCCTTATGTCTCCATGAAACACCACTTTTAGAATCAGCCGGGAACATAGGTGAAATGGAAATAAGATCAATCCACACTCTTTTCAACAATACCAAAATTTATATGTCAAATATACAGTCTCATCATCTCATAAAACAAAATACATATATAAAAATTCAAATAATAAAAAAAAAATAAGAATCATGAAATGATCGTCCATCACCGCAACCGCCGGTGATGCGAGGATGTCTTTTTCAGTCATCTCTAATGAATACAAAGCTTCGAAATGATTATTGTCTTAGCAAATGGCACTAAGGCAGCTCACCGTCTGAAGTGTCCATGTCAAGGAGTTAAGTATCTCACCATTCACTTCAGAATTTATTTATTTATTTTCATTCCGCTGCCCACTCTCTCCAAAACATTTAATTCCTCAGAAATTGAACTTGAATTCAATTTCAATCCAACTCAATTTTTTCTTCAAATCCCAAATTTTGGATAACTGTTTGTGAGTACCTTAGTTTGCTTTTGCATTTATGAGGTTCCATGTGCCACAGAGCCTTTAAAAGCTGTACAGATGTCTAAGTAAGAAGATGATAACATTATGAAGTGAAAAGGAAAGTTCAGATTAAAATAACACCAAAAACCCAAGTAGATATGTTTGAAATTGGACTCTTCTAAAGCCACCAATAAAAGCTACCATTTTGAAAGAGGAGAGACAAACATTGTGAAGAGAGAGAAAGTGAGGGCATTTCTGAACTTAAAACAAATGTTAGAGTAATTAATTCTTGAATTATGAATATTCTGTTATTTTGATTATTAAACTTTTAAATTTGATAAACTAGTTCCTGATTTTTTTTTTTTTTTTTGACAATTTCGATTCCCAATCTTAAACTGAATTATAGATTTCTAAAATTTTATACAGATAATTGCATCTCTGTCACGTAAAACAAAAATATTTTCAGTAAATTATTACATTAGTGTAACTCGTTATAGTTTTTAAGGGTTTTTAATAAGAAAAGAGGATATATTATTTTGGTGAATAAGGAGGATATATTAGATTCAGTGTGATTATTTTATATAAAACTTTATGTTACATGAAATTGACACATGATTATATACATTAAATTTCAAAATTATATCATTAATATTACTGTCAGAACAAAGATGTTGAAAATAAAAAATTCAGAAACTAATTTACTAGAATTAAAAATTTTAAAATAAAAGTGATATGACGGAATTCGGGAACTAAACAAACATATTACTCCAAAAATTAGCTGCAAAGGACGAGCTATAGAAAGAAAGCAAATCTGACAATTAGAAAGAGTAACAAAGTATTTACAGCATAAATCAAATAAAATAGGAATAAGAATATTTGGAGTAAAGAAAACAAATAAAAAAGGTCACTGGGACTAGCTCAGTTAGTGACGTAAGAGGGATTAAGGGTTAGGTCTGATAAGTCAAAGGTTCGATCCTTAATATATGTTAAAAAATGTGTAGACTAAGTTAATTTAGTGAGGTTTTGGGAACTTACTAATAAAAAAAAAATATATATATATATATAATAAATTAAAAAAAAAATAAAACACCTAGACATTGCATGTTTTTGTCTTTTAGTTTGGACTGACCTATATTTGAAACATGCCCCCTTTTAACATGGACCACATGACTTCTCTCCATGCTCTCTGATGCTATCTGTTATTAAATCCCATTTGTTTGTAAGTATGCATCTTAATTATATAGGAAACAAAATCAAAGGAACATGCTAAGAAATGCACAATTTTTCTCAAGTCTTTAAATACACTTCAATTAATTTAAGGTTGGTTATTAAACTAATGCTACAATTCTTGTACACTTGTGCACAAAGAATTGGTTTTCTGTTTTATTTTTTTTTTAACTGCATTGGGTTTTTATTTTTAAGATCTATCCATATTGGAACTCATATCAACAATGTGTGTTTATAATCATTAAATTTTGTTAAATCATATCAAAATAAATATATACATGCACAAAAACAGATAATTTCTTATTTATATATATATATATATAACGATTACAACTATTGTTTTAACCGTTGGATTAATTTTTTAATATTTTAATTTATGATTTGAACAGTTTTATATGATAGATTATAAATTATTTTCAACGTGAACACTTATAACTTGTAAAAGTATTCTTCAAAAGTTAATCAAATGATTAAAATTCAATCGTCACCGATAATTATAAATACAAGGTCTACCAAAGAAGCTTCTTTATTTTTATTCCATGGACTTCAAGGAAGGAACCTTTTTAATGCTATATAGAAAGACGTAAATTGCAGCATACCGACGTAGCAATTATGATCCACCACTCCAAGCAAGAAGTTCACATTTCACCTCTCATAATGTGATTTTTTTTTTTTTATAATTTTTTTTCAATTAAATATGACGTGCAAAAGTTGAAGAATTCAATGACTTCATTAATCAAATCAAGTAATAAATTGAGAGTTCCTTTATAACAAATGCTAAAGATTTTCATAGCCCAAGTCTTGAAAGTCATAAATCTTGAAAGTAAAAAAAAAATATAACAAATTTGTTATACGTTTCTGCATTAACTACACAAAACAGACGAAAAATCTAAGAGAAAGAAACAACACAAAACAGATTCCTGAAACAAGAATCATATTTTCTACCAAAAAAAAAAAATCAAAATTAGAAACAAAGGAAGAAATTAAGCATTCATTCACATATCTTCAAAAACAAATAACCACGTCCAAATTTTCCTTTCTTGTCTTTTCTGTTCTTTTCTTCAGGGCTTGCAAATTACCACAAAACAAGGAAGAAGAGCTCTAGGATTCAGCAGATAAAGCTCTTCAATGTTTGAGTAAAGACCCACTTTCCCGGCCAAGGAGTCAAAACCAGTTTGGCCAGCAATTTCTTGAATGTTCTCCAATGGCCTGTGGACCCTACCCGCAATGACCCTGCAAACTATCCAATGCCTTCCTCAAACAAGGCTCTTCTTCCGTTATCTGAATGGCCTCGAAGGCTCTCCCGCTTGTGGAAGTTGTGAAGACCCCGACTCCTTCCTTGATCTCCTTTTTCGCCGAGAACCCGTTCCGAATGATCCGACAGACGCTGCATTTTTCGGACACGCAGAGGCTCGAGCAGCCGTTCAGGCCGAGGGAGCAGGCCAATGTGGTGCCGTAGAATCGCAGGAGCTCGTTCCCATCCGCCAGGCAACGAGGGTGCTTCTTCGCCAGTTTGCTGGCCTTGATTTTGACCATTTCTCTGTACTCCTCAAACCTGGCTAATGTTTTTTGCATGTTGTGCACTTTCAAAACTCTCTCAATCCTTCCACATTGGTTCTCCGACTTTAACCAGCTTGTTCTGCATATTATCTCCACTATTTTTCTTGATGAGTCTCCTTCCACTAGCTCAGTTACTGTCAAAAAAATTTATTAAAAAACATACAAAATTCAGTGAAATTTCTTGGAGATTTTCAAAGGGTTATTTGGTTTGGGAATGTGGAATGTCACTTTATCACTAGAACTACCGAGAACCAACGTTGAATGACAGAAGGTTATTTTAGTAATTTTAATACATAAAGTTTGTCACTATGAGAAATTCCTCTGGAATCTGGCTCCAAATAAGAACAAATTGAAAAGTTGAAAATACTCTTCAGTTTATCAGAGAGAACACAAAAAATGCAGATAAGGATAACAAATATTGCTACTTTTTTTTTTTTTTTTTTTTGTGTGATCGGAAAATTTATGCAGTTTTTGCAATTTCTGAAGCTAAAGACAAAATAATAATAATACCAGCATGTTTGGAGAGATGATGAGATTCAGCAGCTTCCCATTTGGTGAACTGTTCACCACATTTGTGACAAGTAATCGAGGAAGAAGAATTGCCATTAGAGTCAACATCAAGAGAAATCCTATTGCTCGGCCGAAACCCAAAGGCACTGTGAGAACTTTCAGAGGCATTTTCCGAGACAAGAAACGGAGATTTTCTCGGCGGAGTCGCGTTCGACGACGACCTGAAAGACGGGTTAAAGTAGTGCATAGTAGATTGGCCTCCAGGGCCAGGCGTGCCCGGCCTCAACGTGCCCACAAAGCTACTCATCCCATTGTTGCTACTGCAGCTGGTTCCGCCGCCGCCGCCGCCGCCGGCGACACCGCCGTCGTGGAAGCCATTGAAGCCGGAGATCTTGAGCTCGCACCTTGAGTTGCTGAGAATGACCTCGTGGGTTATTGGGTTTAGAAACTCACTGCTGCCGATCGACCTTGGGCTGCAACTTGGAGGCTTCTCTAAATGCCTTTTGCTGCCATGGATGACATCTTTGAGATTTGCTATTGACCTTGAACAACCTGACCTCCCTCCAGCTCCTGTTTTTCTTGTCAAAATTGATCCTAATTGCTTTCTGGTTTTTGGGTCGTGCACATCTGACGGCTCTGATTTGCAATGTAGAGACTTCCTCAGAGACAACCACACTGTTGGCATATTTTTTCTCTCTACTCTTCTTTTGGGTTTATTTTAAAAAAAAAAAAAAAATGACCCTGTTGAAAAAGCACTTCACTTTTGAAAAATCACCATTTTTTCAGATTGTCCATGTCTCCAAATTCCCATTGTAGTAAGAAAAAAGTGAGCTTTTATACCTTTTTCTGGTTTTCTCTGTCTGGGTAGTGGAGAGCTCTCTTTCCCTGAAGTTTCACTCCAAAAACCCAAAATTGAAAAGAACAAGAGAGGCTCTCAAAAGCGCAAGCTTTTTATGACATATTGGACTGGAAAAGATGAGAAACTTTTCAAGTTTGTAATAGTAATGATAACAATACTACCATGAAGTTTCTTCTGTAGAGTTTTCCTCTGAAAGCCAACCAACCAAAGCCTGTGAAGTGATCCCATTTCGGAACTTTCCTCTCTAAAGAAGGAGTTGTCCATACAAGGGGAAGAAGAGAAACAAATGGACAGTACTCATTTCGATTAGGAAAAAAAAAATGAAGATAAAAAGAAATTTTAAAAAATAGGACTTTTTGAGAGGACCCTTTTAAGAGATATGTGGAAATTGAAAGAAGTGAAGAAGAATCTTTTGGGCTCTTAATATGACAAAAAAAAAATTAAAAAAAATATAAATAAATAAAATAAAGAAAGAAAGAAAAAAACCACCTAGTTTCACTAACACCAATAAATGTTTTGTTTGAGAGAGGGCGAGAGAAGGACAGAAAGAGACAATGAAGGTTCTGAATTGGTATTGATGGGCTTTGTGGTGTTTATCTTATTTGAATTTAAAGTTTTGTTTCTGAAAATTTGCAGGTGTTCTTTTACCTGGTATTGGGTGTTAAAGATTTTTTTAAAAAAAATATTTTTTTGGCTCTCTCTCTCTCTCTGCGGTAAGTACATCCAAATATCTAATTTCTAGCTGAAATGATTATAATGGCCAAAGCACAGTTCTAGGCAATTACGCCTCTCTCTCTCTCTCTCTCTCCAAAATTTTAATAGTCTTGTATCTTTTTTGGATTTTATTAATTTCACCGATGTCCTCAAGTTTTAATACAATTGTCATTTTATCTTTTGAATATGTGGAGAAAACGTGAACTAACATGTTACGACTAACGATAAGATTTCTGTTAAAAAATAAAATATAAAAAAATAAAAGATTATGGACCTTTTTGATATTCTATCTCATTTTAAATTAAAATATATTTTTTATCTCAATTTTTATTTTTTTTTTAAAAAGTTTTTGTCTTTTTTTAAAAAAAATTTTTGTTTTTTTCTAAAAAATAACAAAAATTTTCAACTCAAACTTAAAATTTTCAAACTCAACTCATTCACCAAACAAACCCTATATGATTGTATTTAATTCTTTTTTTTTCATGAATTTTTAATAAAAATTTTAATAGAGAAGATTATGGGGGTGTTTGGTGAATGAGTTGAGTTGAAATTTTAAGTTTGAATAGTAATTTTTGTTGACTTTTTCAGAAAAGATAAATAACTTTTTCAGAAAAAGATAAAAATCATGATTAAAAAAATACAGTTTAATTTAAAATGAGTCTAAATACCAAACAAACCCTATGTTATTATATTGATTTAAAATTTAAAAGATAATAGGAAGAGAAAAAGAGGAGTGAGGACAAGTTAAGAGACTAACCAGTATAACTCAAGATATTACTCGATATAACTCAAAATACTAACTATTATAAGTGTCATTGATTTCTAGCAAAAATGAAGTGTCAGACACGAGAATAGTCGAATATTTTTATTTCTTTTACCTAATAGTTGTCTTTCAAAATACCTTTAGTCATTTTTTTTTAAATGAGACTTTATTACAGAAAATCTTCAATCTTTTTTATCTATTTTTTTTTTCCCTTAAAATTTAAAAACAAGTGCATTTTGTTCCTTTTTTTTTTTTTTCTTTTTTGTTTTCTCTTTCTTTTTAACTTCCAAAAGTTCTAGGAAAAAAAATGGATTTTTTTTTATTTCCTTTTTTGTCACACTGAAGTGCCAAAATAGATAGAATACACATTCAACATAGATTTCTCTCAATCGTGTTATATAAGTTCAACGTTATTTGACACCAAAAACATTTTATTTTTTTCTTTTGAAATACCAGAGCAAACACCATGAAACCGTTGTCCTAACATAATTACTAATAATATTTTCTAATTGTGTTAGGCCGTTAGGACACATTAATTTTTTAACGATACAAAACTATCACATCAACAGTTTCAAATTAAAATTAAAATTTTATTTTCTTAACAAAACACTGTAAAAAAAATGGTTAAACAGTGAATTAGTTGGTCAAAATTCTATGACCTCTCAGGTCCGTTGGGTGAATGAGTTTGAGTTGAAAAAGTACAGTTTGAGTTGAAAATTTTAGTTGATTTTTCAGAAAAAAACAAAAACTTTTTCAGAAAAAGACAAAAATTTTTTTAAAAAAAGACAAAAACTGAGATGAAAAATACAATTTGAAATGGATCACCAAACGAGACCTCAAACTTATTTTTTTCTCTTTAAGGTCTAATCAACGGAAGAAAAGATCAACATGAAACTTGAATTTTTTTATTTTTTTTATTTTTTTGTGGAACCTTCTAGGATGGGCATTTTTACCTATAATCATGTTTACAAATGTTAAATCAGATAAAAAATCACATTAAAATATGATATACATCTTATGGCTAAAAAAATCCTATTCACCGTAGAATTCTCCTTATACTTTTGTCTTGTGTTAGGTTTCTTGAAGAGACAATAAAGTTGATGAGTATAAACTAAAGACAAAAAAAACAAAAAACAAAACAAAACAAAAAAAACAAAAAACAAAAAACCAAAAAAAAAAAAAACCCTCTGTCCCCTCAATAAAAGCCACAAGAAAAACACTGGATCAATTCCTGTTTATCCCGTGAGTCATTCATTCATATACATGTTCGATTTCAAAAGCAAAATCTACGGGGTGTTTGGTGTTTGAGTTTGAGTTAAGATTTATAAGTTTAAATAGTAATTTTAGTTGACTTTTTTAGAAAAGATAAAAAAATTTTAGGAAAAAAGATAAAAATTGAGTTGATGGTGGTGAGTTTAAACTCACCACCCAAACGGGCCTATATATATATATATATATATATATAAGAACTGAAGTACCAAAACTACCCTTTGTGAGAGAAACTGAGAATTCTGTATTTACCTTGTTACATTTCTGAAGCTGGAAGTACTATTGTCTCTTTCACCATATGCTTATGCATCACCATTTGAGAGTTGAATTGAATTGGAAACATAAAGGACCACAACACAACTCTGCTTTTGTCTTTCTTCCAAATGACTCATAATAATAGATTGGTGATTGGGAGGGAGAAAAAATGAATCTGGTGCGGATTTTTAAATACCGAGAAATTTTAAAATAAATCAGAATATTTTGTGAATTATTTGGTTTGAAGAATTGGATTCAAAACAACATAGAAAACAAGGACTAAATAACAGTGATTCTTTTCAAATATCTTCATAATTATCCATGAAAGGGCAATTCCATTTATTATTCCATTTTGTTATTTCCTCTTTTTTTTTTTTTTTTTTTTTTTTGAAGTAAAATATAATTTCCTCTTTCTAATTTTATAATGTTTATAAAGACTCCCATTTTGTCAAACTCTCGCTTTCAAGAAAAAAAATTATGTCAAACTCACTTTTAAACAAAATAATTATGATTTGAAATGAAAAAGGTTTTTATTAGCAGTAAAAGTTATATGCATAATTCGAAATAAATTCGTGATTACATAATTTAACATATTTCCATACTTATTATTTAACAAGGAAAAAAATCTAAAATTGATTTGACCAAAAAGTTAAGAGATCAAATCAAATGTATGTTTCTCTTTTTTAATTATTGTGCAATGTAAAAGGTTGTTTCATCTTTGCAAATGGTCAACCCAAATATCACGATTTCCTTTCTAAATAGATGGTATTGTAATTCTTTTAATGAATACGTTATTTTCCTTATTTTTATTTTGCCTGTAAAATGAATAGTAAATAGTTCAGAATGGAATATTCCTCAATTGTAATTATTAATGGAAAACCACACATTAATGAAAATGGTCCCAGAATCCCTTAATTTGTATTATTAACAATTTTATTTTTGTCCCCCTCAAAAAAGATACATTTTTGTCTGCATGATTAGGTTAATGTGGTAGAGTTGTCACACACACACACACACATATATATATATATATATATATTTTGTACAAAAATAGTGGCTGTAAGGACATAGAGGAAATGCCATTTTAATATATATTTGAGATATATGGATGATTCACAAATTATGAACTGCTTTTACAAGAAATATATATATATATATATATATATATATCAGCAGCTTCAACCGGTTCCATAGAAATGGGATTTAATTCCATGCTTACTTAGCCCTACGTACGAATAATACACATTTTTTAAGTATTAGATATCATCAAAATCACATTAGCAAAATATGTAAAGTTAAGAGATTTATATAGCAATTGAAAATAAAAGCAATTGATATCGATACTTTTTCATACCACTATCATAGAATTTTTAAAATAAAAAATTAGATCAAATTAGATACAAAGGGTCCGTGTGACGGAGCATAGAAGAGAAAGATAAACTGTGACTTTTTAGTAAATAGCTTATAAACTATAAGGGGTCGTTTGGGGCATGAGTTCAGACTCATGCCCATAAGTTCAAACTGAACTTAAGTTGTTTGGGGCTACAGTTTAGTTTCAACCTTAGATTGGAACGTTATACAGTGATTTGAGCTTGATTCACTGTTGGCGTTCAACCACTCACATGGCTTGATTCCCTCCCCTCGTTTGCAGCGCTCGACAGAGAACAAATGCTCTTGACTGTGGCGAGGCACGGCACTAAACTGAAGCCCAGGCCTTCCTCTGTTTCTCCTTCCCTTTTCCTTCTAAATTTCGACCACTTTCATGCTCTCTCTCTAACTCTCTCTCTCTAAATCCTTCCTCTCTCCCCATTTCTTTACTCAGCCCATCCGGTGATTAAGTCGGAGCCCACCCATCGGCGACGCGTTTTCTCGAACCGCCGGCCAACACCCCCGTCCGCAGAGCCCACGCGTTTGGAGGTGGCGATCAACAAAGAGGGCTATACGAAAATTAGCTATTTACCTAGAAAGAAAGAAAAAAATAAAAAGAACCCAAGGAGAGGTCCTTCTAGAACGGCTTTGGCAGAGGGGAAACACTCTGCTCTTCTTCCAACGTCCGTGGCTGCCAAGGGAAAAAAGGAAAGAACGCGACGGAGAGCCTCGGAGATGGAAGCACGTTGATTCGGAGGAAACCGCTCCAACATCTGGTGCCGTCTGTGGGAAAATCTTTTGGGTTTTCTTAACCCACTGATTTTCATCAGGCCATTGCTCGATTTTTGCGACTTTGGTTTTTTCAGATCTGTGTAATGTGATGGCCAAAATTTTTTGTTTAGCTGGGAAACTCAAAATAGAAAAAGATGGATTATTTCTTTCGGTCATGCGATGCCCAAATTTTTTTTTCCACTTTTCTCTTTTTTTGTTTGGATCTCTGTTGCAGGTAAAATAATAATAATATATATATATATATATATATCAAAGAAAGAAGAAATCGATTTTTGCGACTTTGCTCGAGTTATATTGTATTTGTTTACAATACTTGTGGGTTCTTGGTTAGCTTTTGATGGGGATCAGTTTCGGTCTTTTCCGGGGGAGGGTGGGCGTAATTTTTTTTTTTTTTTTGATAAAGAAAAAAAAAAAAAAAGAGATTGGACTTATGCTGGAGGGGAGGACATGTAATTACTGAAGTAATCATAAAAGCCACAAAACTGAAAGCCCTTTTATTCGCTATGTCTGTTTGGTGCACAAGTTCAGTTTCAGTTGATTTGGGGCGAAATTTTTAATTATGAATAGTAATTTTTGTTGACTTTTTCAGAAAATAAAAAAAACTTTTTCAGAGAAGACAAAAACATGATGGAAAAAATACAATTTAGTTTATAAAAAAAAAAAAATCGAGTGTGCAGGCCAGTGTGTCCAAAATAATTATTTTTAATTTAAAAAATTAATTTGAGAGATTTTTTTGATATAATGCCACAAAACTTTTAACATTCTCTTGGACTCCAACATTTGTTTATCAACATTATTTTCCTCTTTACGTTATGTTTTTATTTGTCTTCTTACTCTTATTTTTTAGGTACTACTTTCGGATTCGGTATCATCGGTGGCACATGCGTCGTAGATTGAGGCCCGCGAGGTGAAAAAATTCCATTTAGTTGGAGTTTAGATAAGTTACCAAACACAAAAGACAAAAAAATTGGTTAACTTAATTTTTATACATCCAAACAGGGCCCTTGTTTTTTTTAAACTTTTTAACTCAAACTTTTTCACCAAACAATCCACTCAAACTAAACTTTTTATCTCAAACTTTTTACCAAACACTCACCTTTTAAACTAAACTTAACTTAACTCAAACTAAACTTAAAAATATCAACTTGAACTTGTGCACCAAACAGGCCCTAAATGATTTTAAAATTTTTAATAAATAATAAAAATACTAAAATGAAAATTACAATATTTAATATTTAAACTCTGATATTAATTTATAAGTCTATCCATAAGAGTTCTACTCGAAAGTGTTTTTATTTTTATTTTAACGTGAAATTCTTCCGGAGATTAAAATATTATCAAAATATTTTTCACAGCTCAAACTCAACAAGGTTTATAAGACACCTTTTACTTGTGAGTCAGGGAGAAGCAATAATTAGAACCCAAACTCCAAAATAAGTGAAATAAAAAAGAAAAGAAAGTGGGAATTAGCCAAAGACAGATCTCATTATTAAGCTTGAACACCAATCTCCATGTAACCTTTTCATCCAAACGTTGAAAAACGGAAAAGCTGCTGAAATAGACAAAGACTGATGATAATCACCAAAAAAGAAAGATTTGATTAATTAGTTTAGATTTGCATTACCAGGGCATACTACTTTTAGATCCTTAATCCCTGTTTAGCGGCGTTGTTAATTATAGATGTTGCTACTATATATATATATATATATATATATATATGTGCGTGTTTGTGTATCTTTTGACCAAGTTTCACATATCATTCAATAATAACGATGTAACACTACTACATAATTTGTCACGTCTTATATATTAAAAAATCTAATCCTACCAGCTAAAGTAGTCACGGCATGAATGATGCTAATATACACAGAAATAGTCTCATGTACGAATTATAATTATCTATAATTATTAATCGATTTACATATAAATTTATTTATAATATGATATTATTTGAAATTTTTACTACAGATAATATATAACACAAATTGCTATTTAAAATCATCTGATAGTTATATTAATATATAAATAACTATAAATTCTATTTTACAGAGATATTGGGTATAATACTAATCCTATACATATATTTTTTTTTGTATATACAGGAAGTCTTAAGTTTTGTACTTAAAAGTATGGGTAGGCATAAATCCATTCCAATTCGTCCAACCAAACTAATCCAATTCAATTTATCCAAAAAATTTTGGATAGCTAAATATTTTTGGATTGAATTTAGATGTTAATTTTAAAAATCTAATAAAACCAATGCAATCCAATATACTTCTAACATCTAGTATTATTATATACATGCCTATAAACAATAATATATATATATATATATATATATGTTAAATGTTCCCTTTGACCTTTTTTTTTAAATCTCATTTCATTTTCTTTTCTTTTACATTCCACTAACCCTAAAAGCATCTTTGTTTTTTTTTTTTTTTTTTTTTTTTTTTTTTTTTTTTGGGGCAATGTCGAAGACCCACGAGCCACTGCCCATTATCGAGCTCCAATTTTACATCATCTTCTCTTCTCTTTAAGTTGTCTTGTCATCAAGCTCATTGCCACATTATTAAATCCCTATGTCTATTATGTCTTATAGGAGTTTTGATTTAGGAGATTTATTTTCTTTACTATTATATTGTAGCGATTTTTATTTATGTTATATACAATGAAAGGATGATAGATGACTAAATTGATGTCATAATAATGTGACTTGTGATTTTGAGAAATTTTTATGAAATTTAACAAGTTCTAATAAGTTCCTACGAAAGCTCAAGTATAATCCAATCATCTATTCTAATTTAATCCAATAGATTTTGGACTAGATTAAACTGGATGATAAAATACATTAGACTAAATTTATTGGATTTGAAAAGATTTTTTCAATAGTGCTTATATTTACACCCATAAATTGATAAATACCCATACCTAATAAATGTATAATAAATCTATCATTTTATATATACTTTTTATGTAAATCCAGATTTAAACCTCTCATACACCCAATTTCATTTTAATTTTAATTTATTTTTTATTAAAAATAAATTAACAAATATAAAAAAGAAAAAATAAATAAAAAGAAGAATCAATTAAAAAAAAAACTCACAAATAATCATTTTCAAAAGCAAAGAAAAGAACACACAATACTAATGATTCCAAAAATTAAAAATACATACTTCAATAATTGTTTGCTCTTCAAAAGGGATACTTCTGTTATTTTTGTTTCACTTGAATCCTCAATTTAAAATTTTCATGTAATTATAAAGATTTTTTAAGAGAAAAAATAATTAAGAACAATTTAGAGTTTGTAAAATGAAATTAACAATAATTAAATTTGTAGAGAATTATTTTTGTTTCTTTAAAAAATATTGTTTCTCTTTAAAGTTAATGTGGTATATGTTTATTTATTTATTTATTTATATTTTATATAAAAAAGAATATTTCTATTTATACGTATGTGAGTGTATGAGCATCATTAATAGGTTTTAAGGTAATTTTGTTATAGAATAAAAGTGCAATAAGAATCTTTAATGATTATGTGAGGGTATTTACTAATATTCGGGATGTAAATAAATATCCCTTTTTTAAAATTAAATTGAATGTTATATGGACTAAAAAAAAAAAAAGATTGGTTTCGATCCAATGTTTACCCCTACTTAAAAAGAGTGTAGGGATGATCATTTGCTTAAACATAAGTGGTCGATACTTACATAAGGACATGCTCGTATTGAAGTAGGGTGTGTTCCATGTATAAATGAGAATTTTATGGCAGAATTAAAATAATTTATATCTTACTAAAATTATTCAATTCTACACGGTCATATTAATTCAAATTCCTTACAATTTTTATTTCTTTATATTACGTAAAAATGAAATTTATCTTTAGCATAAGCTTTTTTATTCTTCATAAGTTATAAATTAGAATAATGCTACATACATCTATTTCAAATATAATTTTTTAATACTAATTTATGTGATATATGAGTTATTCTTAAATAAATATCACATCAATTAAAATTAAACAATTGCATCTTCAAATGAAAAAAAAAAAAAAAACTGAAAATTCACCCTCACATGAGTTTGTAATTAAAAATTAAGAATTGAACTGTTGTCTTTTGACACTATTTTATATTCTAATCATAAAACTGTGTATTTCAATTATATTTTGTTTTGATTTGACTATAAAACAAATTATAACTTAGTACTGATAGGCTAATAGGAACTTTATTTTATTTTATTTTATTTTCAAATTTCATCATATACCAAGGAGAGGCAAAGTGTAGTGGTGGGAGCAACTAAACGAAAAGGCAAGAGCAAAGCAAGTATAATAAATGTTTAAAATGATAACACTTGTTTGAGTGTATTCAACAATTACAGCAAACGGATAACACATGTGAGAAGGGTGGGCCTAAAATTTCTATTATATTTTTAGGTGTTAGGGATAAATACTTCAGTCATTCATTAAATGCATGCACATGGTGGAGATCGGTGTCTTGATTTACAGTTTCCTTTATATATTATTATATACTTTTTATATAAATGAGGAGCTTTTACGATAATACCTTTTATTTTATATATATTATCAGTATGAGTTGCTTTTTAACTGTCTGTATTAATTTTTTAATGATTGTTGATGTCAAAATCTTTGGCACAACACTAAATGTGATCGGTTGGTGGAGTTGATCCGATGTCGAGAAGCACCTCGGAGTAAAGGGGACACTAATGGGATGTCTGCTAAAGGTACACTGATATTTAAATCAGCGAAGAGAACTAAAGATTAAGCGGAGGAGCAAAGTTTTGGCAATAAAAAATGGTCATACCTGTGGGAGTGAGGCGCTCCCTTATTTATAGGTGTTCTTGCGGGTTCGGGTGCCTCGATTGGCCCTGGTGGCCTATACCTTGAGTGGTCCCGGCGGATAGACCCGTGTCAGGTGCACGTACACTTAGCGTCCACTGAGCGAATGCCACGTTTCCTCCTACTTGGGCATCAGGGGGACACAGGTGCATGTCGCAGGTGCTTTTGTCAGCGAGGATGTCAGGCGATAGGGTGGTGGTGTGTGCACCCTGCCATGGTACTATAGTCAATCGGTATGGAGTGGTGGATTAGTGTCCTTGTGGGTTTGCCTACTTGAAAGGGGCTTGGGTGTGTCCGGAGCCCAAATGCTCACTCCTTGGTCGAGAGTCGTCTTCCACTGGTCCCTGGGGCTTGTTTCGTGGAATATAGGATACCATCTATCACCGAGTTCCCATTAGGATGTAGGCTCGGCTCCGAGTGATCGGTGCAGTTAATTTCTCCAATCCAAGAAGGTGTTCGGATGTTCTTAGCCCAGGCCTGATCCGCTCCTAGTTCGCGACAAGGGGTCTTGTTTGGCTCTCGGGGACGTGCGTTCGGGAAATGAAAGAGATCCGCACCAAGACTGACCAGTCCCGACCACACCATCAACAATGGTAATGGTCTGGTCTTTAAGTATCTATGTTAGAAAACATGCAACGGGAAACAAATATAACAACTTTAGTAATAGATTAGACTGTTAAAGAAATAATCCATAATTTAAAATAACAGTTCTTACTGTTACTGCAAAATAGAAGATGCCATTATAAAAATATTATATATATATTTTAGTGACCTATCACTCTCACTTATTAAAAAGAAATAAAAATACTTTAAAATTTCAAACATGTAAACTCCTTTTTTTTTTTTTTAGACTCATCATGTGACTATTCTACATGTAAAACCATGTAATTAATCTGTTATATTTTGGAACTATTAGTACATGTTAAGCATAAAAAAAAAAAAAAAAAATACTAATATGAGTTTGTATCACGAGATATTAGTCTTGTTAGTCTTGATATTATATATATCAAATCGTACAAGCATCGGACATAAGAATTTGTTTACATATGTGTGTGCATATATTTGCCATTTTTTATTAATTAGATCTACACTGTACAAAATGTCAGTTTCTGTTCTTTTGTCCCTTGCTCATATTGCTTCTGAAGCATGTCTGCCGAACCTGGAAATGCTACCACTGAAAATGACCTTCGTGGTTCAGATTGGAATTTTTTTGGGGTAAATTTGTAAAGAAACCGGGTGGTTTGCCATTTCACCTTTTTAATCTCCAAAGCAAAAAGTTGAACCTTCATGACTTTTCTATTTTTGCCAAATCACTTTCTTCCTAAAAGGTTCTTTCTTAATCTTTCTTTCTTTTTTTCTTCTTTGACTAGATTATATATATTAGAAAAATTGTAGCAAATAGGCTATTTTTAAAAAAAATATAGTTAAAAGTAAATAGTATATTTTTAAAATGTTTGAGGTAAATAGCATATTTATCATAAATTATTTATTAATGAATATTTTTTTAAGGTGATTTTATCTTAAATATTGTTCGTAAATAAATTATTTATCATGAATATGATATTTATCGTAAATATTTTATTTATAATAATATTTTTAAGATAATTTTTGATATGCATATGCTTTGTAAATACACTGTTTATCATACATATGTTATTTACCTTCACCCAAAAAATTCTATTGTTTATATTTATTACTACAGGTTTTTGGCTTATTTTCTCCTCCTCTTTTTTTTATATATATATTTATTTATTGTTGTGTTTTATTTTTTTGGGGTCTTTGAGTGTTTTTTGTGTGTTTGTGTGTGTGTGTTTCTTTTTTTTTTTTTTTTGGTGTTATATACACACTCATTTTTGTGGAAATTTTTGTGACTTTTAAATTCTCCAATTGAGATAATTGGTGGTGGTAGGGTGGTAATGATGGTTTTCAATGTACACCTTCGATTATCGGTATCGGTATCACGATGGTTTCTGATCCATAACCATGTCGATATCGGCCAGCATCATGGCGCTTACCGATCAACAACGATCAATATCATTGTGGCTACAATAACTGTTAGTAATGAACATTGGAGGTTACCGATTGATATCACGACGGTTATTAACACGATGATGGTTATTGACCGGTAACTAAAGGACATACTTAATAAACATAAAAGAGTGCCACATCCAACCTGGTGCGTTCACCCTGGCAATGTCATGTTGGGCCCAAATTTACAAGTGTAATGCTAAATCTGTGGAAGCTATTGTAGGCCTAAAGCCTACAAAAGATAAGAAAATTACAGTTCAATGGAGGTGGATGGGGCCTAATTCCATAAAAATGCAGGCTTGAGATCCTTGTCCAGATGACATTGGGTGAGTGTATTTGTTGGATAAAAAAATGTTGGGTGAAACAAACAGGCCCTTCGAATTTGCCCTTTTAACTTTTCCCGATTCGAATGCAACTCATTTTTTAAACTAAAAATTTTGATAATTATTAACCGCTCAAATTTCAAAATCTGTTACATATTAGTGATCGTTTAAACAATTCCATTAACTTTTTTTGACGAAAAATGGCACGTGCATGCAATGAACAAGGGAAAAAGACTGCGAATCATGTATCAAAAACCATTAACAGTTTATCTATAAAAAGTTTGTCATGAGTATGACACATAGACAATGAATAAGCGAAAAAGATTGCGCGAATCATGTTTCAAAAACCGTTAACAATTTAACGGACTTGGTCAGAAGAACCGTCTATATAGTAGATTTCTCCTAAAACTCAAGGATATATCACCTTATTAAAAGTTTGAAATGTGCATGCCCATGACACAAACAATTTGTAAGGGAAAAAACCGTTAACAATTTAACGGACATAATCAAAAGGACCATTTATACCGAAGATTTCTCTGATAAAATTAAGCATATGTACTAACTTATTATAAAATGTTTGGGGGTCCTTCTATTTCCAAGACTGACATATACACTCAATTGCTTCTGCGTTACCATCATAACATGACTTATGATGGCCATTTCCTAGAACTCCTGAGAGATGGGAAAACATGAGCAGTGAAAATGGAAGGCAACGACACAAATAAGTTTAGCCAATTTTGGAAAATATATAGATATAATTCACAAAAAATATAGGGTCAAATTTCTAGGGGGAAAAAAAATGGAGGACCATTTGACAAAGTATAACTTGGCGTTTTCTCTTTATCAATTCAATTCCCCTAGCCCTTTACATGACAAAGTGTAAGAATATTTCTGACGTCTTTGGTATATTGCTTTTGCTTTTGTGCATGGCAATTTCCTCAAATCATGTCACTTATACATACACCAATCAGAAAAATAATGCTATATATATATATATATAACATATATGTAATATATACATGACTATATGTACTACTAATTAGTGAAGAGCTTTCTGGTCTCCTCTCTATAATATACTATTATTCTTCTCTTCTTCATTTCTCCTCCTTTTCTGATCATTTTCTTGTAGAAATATTAATGGGGAAATTGTCTGTTCTTGTTTGGTTGTTGATCCTGGCTATGGATGTTGTTGCCGGCGTTTTAGGCAGTCAAGCCGAAATCGCCAAAAACAACGTAAAAATTCCGTCATTAATTTAGCTCATGATCACACTTCTTCAATCTTTATTTTTGCTTAATAATAAATTTTCAGAAAGCCATGAAAAGAAGCTAGCTAGTCAAAAGCAATATGCATATGAATGTATATTATATTCAAACATACATACATACATATATATATATATGTACATTTATCTTGACCAATGTTATTACATGTATATATGTAGATATATATTTAACCAATGTTATTTTATGATGATGATTATATATATATATATACATATGTGTGTATATATATATATATACTATGCAGGCAAGGGATATGAAGGTGGGAACTAGTTACTGTAAAGAACCAAGAGAGATAACAGGGCTTGGATTAGGAGCTCTATTTTTGCTTGTAGTAGCTCATATTACAGCTAACTTGTTCAGTGCATGGATGTGCCTTTCTTCCATACAAGACTGGGAACTCTTATCATCTTCTCACCGGAAAATGTGGTTTGCTTGTTTCATTCTATCGTGGTACGTATGTCTTCACACACACACACGCATATTAAGGATTTTCGGTTTTTCTTATATTTGGGGTTTATATATAAGGGTAAAACTGCAGTAAAGCCCTCTTAATATACCTTATCGATATAGTTCATTTTTGAACCGTTCTGATGTAATCAAACGGCTGAGATGTTACTTATGTACGATAATTATCATACACTTTACCTTATAGTAGTATTTGACTAATAAATTAAAAAATAATAAAAAATAATAATTTTAAAAAAATCCAACATCCTTCCCTGATGCCGACGACGCCAGTGTAGACCCACTCCCCCCAACGCTGACTAGCCCAGTCCCCCCCACCCCCGACCAGCCCAGTCGCACCCCCCCTTCCCCCGACTCCTACCAGCCCACTCCCTCCCTCCTTCCCGACCCCGGCGATGGAAACCTCCCCTCAACCTTCCACCTCCGGTGGATTTTTTTTAATTTTTTAATTTATTAATCAAATATTACTGTAAAGTAAAGTGTATGATAATTACTGTACACAAGTAATATCTCAGCCGTTTGATTACATCTGAATGGTTTAAAAATAAACTCTATTGATAGGGTATATAAAAGGGGTTTTACCGCAGATTTACCCTATATATAAATATATATATATATATATTTGAAAAATGACATGTAAACCCAATATTCTTATATATTTGAAAAATGCCATGTAAACCCAATATTCTTACTTTGCTTGAGTTGACACTAGTCCTGACACATGAGTCTTAGTTTTTCTTAAAATAAATAAATAAATAAAATGCTTTTAACTTATAAAATTTAATTTTGACACATCAGAATGGGGTTATAACCCACTCAGAATAAATAGAAGTGTTTTGTATTTAGAAATATTCATGGGTTTGAACCTTGAAACATGTCTGAAATTTAATGTTTCAAGACAAATTAAATGTGTACATCTATATATGTGTGGCTTTTTTATATAGATACTTACAATGTTTCTTTGGTTAAGTATTTTTTATTTTACATTGTTACTTTATATGTTTGTGTATGTATATATAATTGCTGTATTTGCTATAGATTATTATATTTTGTACCATTTTGAAAAGGAAAAAAAATACTGTTATTGTTGCATACAGTCATATATAATGAAGTATTTGATAGCATTACTTTTTGCATAAGAGATCTTTGGCTCGATTTAGTTATTTATATATATAGTCCGTCATCCCACGCTACATAATCTATATATATATATATATATATATGTACATATGAACTGAAACTGCACACATTGAGAAGATTAGTTATGCTTATCTGATCAGGATAATGGCAGCCGTTGGATTTTCGGTGCTAATAATTGGGGTGTTACAAAGTTCAAGATCAGAAGGAACATGCAAAATGTTAGACGACTACCATTTTCTGTTGATTGGCAGCGTATCATGTTTCATGTATGGCCTCTTCTGCGTTGGAATGTACATCATTGTCGTAACCATTAGCACCACCACCACCACCACCACCACCACTACTCAACATCAACGTGATCATCCTTAATTAACTCATTATTGTATGTTTTTGTCATGTTGTGTTTAAGATTTTAGGATTTGTTAAACCCTAATTTAGATTAAAGTAGGCGTTGTTGTGTGACAGGAGTTTGATCAAAAGTACCACATGGAAAAGGAACGAGGTGTTTTTACACTTTATTGTACTACTTAAAACAAGGAGGTGTCTCAACACTTTATTGTTCAACTTTGATTAGTGAGTTATAAACCTAAAGCGGGAATTACTTGTGTGGATGCTTTGAGGTCTCTTTCGGTGATCATTATTTCCTGTTATGAAGAAAACGCATGAAATGATAATAGTAATGGGTTTTTGATCAAGCAAATAAGCATTTCTTACTTGAATTTTATATAAGGATAATTTTCTTGTTTCACCTAATGTGAACAAACATATGATATACACTAATTGTCTAATGGACCAAGTTTGTTAGCGTTCAACCTTTACTATACAACTGATCATCAGTCATATCTTCTTGGACATGATTAAATAACCAAGTGACTTTGGAACACCATAAATCTACGGTTTTCATCTTCGGGTGTCACAATCAAATCAACCACTCTAATCTAGACAATATTTAATAAGTGATTTTTTAAGGAATATTTAAGTGTCATGCCACAAATTTTATATGTCTTCAGATTTACAGTACAATTTATTTGTAGTTCTTATTACTACCACAAGAACTGTTTAATTTCCAAATGTTGATTGTTGATTCTAGCAACATCTTGTTTATTATTAGTGATAATTTAGTAGTTTACCATTCTATTTAAGTGACACAAATCTTAAAAACCAAATCCACAATTGAAAGAAAAAGATGAAGTATTTTTTATGGCGTTCCTCATTCTTATGATAATTTTACAATATATTTTGTTAATTTGGTTATATTTTATTCTAATAACGTATTCAAGGTATAATCCTATCTTGTATTTTAATATATAATATTGTTTATAATGTTATATTTACTTTTGTCTTTATAATTAATTTTTGAAATTTGTAAAAGTAAACTCTTAGGATATATTTGGTAGGAAGGAGAGAAGATAAAGAGGGAGCGGTAAATCACTAGGTGAGAGAAATGGAGAAGGAGGGAGAGGTCATTTTTTCTTACGATGTTTGGTATGAAATCCCTCCTATTATCACTGTAGTTTAGGAAGATTAAAATTAGAGTGTTTGAAACGGTATCTAATCACTTCCTTCCTCTTTTTTTTGCTACCAAAAAAATAATAAATGTTAAAATCATTCTACTAATCCATACATCATCTCCTTCCTTCCACTTTTCTCTCCTACCAAACACATTTTCAGTATTTAAAAAATAATGAGTGAAAGAAGCAAATAACAAAAACACAATTTTTTAGGACTAAAATATTAAGGTGAGTCTGTGAGGGTCTCTTCCGATACATCCTTTTTTTAGGCCGTATAGATTTAATCGCACGGTTGAAATGTTGTTGGTGTACCATATTTATCATACACCTTACCTCACATTACCCTTCCCACCCAAAGTCTTCTTCGTTGCCGGCGACCTTCCCGCCGCAGGCGACGGATGCCGGTGACCCACCCCTGACGCCGGCGACCCACCTCCGGCCACCCACCACCGGCCCCAGCCCCGGTCGGCCGGTCACCGGTGACCCCCATTTCTCTCTATTCTCTTCTCTCTCTCTTCCCCTTTCTCTCTCTTCTCCTCTCTCCCGTGGCGACGCACCTCCGACCCCCCCACCACTGGCCCCAGCCCTGGCCGGCCGGCCGCAGGGGACCCCCCTCTCTCTCTTCCCCTTTCTCTCTCTTCTCCTCTCTCCCACCGGCCCCAGCCCGCCCCCTGGCCCCGCAGCTTGCCCGGTGCGCCCCCCACCCCCCGCCCCCCCGGCATCCCCCCGACCCCTTCTTTCTCTTCCCCATTCTCTCTCTTTTCCTCTCTTCTCGGCCCTCGGCCCCTCCACCCCCCACCCCCGGCCGCCCAGCGCCCCCCATCCCTACCCCCGACGTGAGAAGAGAGAGAGAAAAAGAGGGGGAGTCGCGGGTGGGGGTGGGATGGGGGGCGCTGGGCGGTGGGGGGTGGGGGGGCCGAGGGCCGGGAAGAGAGAGATAGAGGGGAAGAGAGAGAGAAGAGAGGAAAAGAGAGAGAAAGGGGAAGAGAAATAGGGGGCCGGAGGGGTCGTTGGGGGGGGGGGTGCCGAAGGGGCGTGGGGTGGGGAGAGGCTGGGGGATGGGGGCCTGGGGTGGGGGGTGCACCGGGCAAGCTGTGGGGCCTGGGGGCGGGCTGGGGGCCGGTGGTGGGAGGGCTGTGGGAGAGAGGAGAAGAGAGAAAAAGGGGAAGAGAGAGAGAAGAGAAGAGAACGAAAGGGGAAGAGAGAGAGAGGGGGTTCGCCGGCGGCCGGTCGGCCGGGGTTGGGGCCGGTGGTAGGGGGCCCGGAGGTGGGTCGCCGCGGGAGAGAGGAGAAGAGAGAGAAAGGGGGGTCACCGGCGGCCGGCCAGCTGGGGCTGGGGTCGGTGGTGGGTCGCCGGTGTCCGTCGCCTGCGGCGGGAAGGTCGTCGGCGACGGAGAAGACTTTGGGTGGGAAGGGTAATGTGAGGTAAGGTGTATGATAAATATGGTACACCAACAACATTTCAACCGTTCGATTAAATCTATACGACCTAAAAAAGGGATGTATCGTTAGAGACCCTCAAAGGGTCTGTACCACAGACTCACTCAAAATATTATAGGATAATTCGATTTCAGATTTCACAAATCCCTAAAATGCACACACATCTTATCCCTATTTCTATATCTCGTCGGCGCTGCACCCTTGCTCGGAGTCTGGAGTCACCAATGATTACTTAGTTGTCGATCGACATCACCACTGCCGTGGTAACTGATTCATCGAGTTGTGGGCAAGCTCATCACCGGTGATAGAATCGTGATGGAAAAAAAAAAAAAAAAAAGCCCATTGCAATCTCGTATCCCCCCATCACAATCTCTTATGTCACGAGCCCATCTTCTCCGGCGACGATGATACTAGAAGAAGCAGTAACCCCACCATCACTGTCTTCTCCGGTTATCTGGTCGTCTAAGTTCGTCCTTATTGCTATCGGCACTGGATCTCCGGCCTCCCCTTGATGCTTTCTCTGACTATCGCCTGACTCAAAGTCTTGTGCGACGAGGGTTGATTTCCTCCTCTCACGATCTAGGATTTCATTTTAAATCCGTGAAAATCTTATTTTAAGTCCTTGTAAATCCTTGTAAATTATGAATTGTAAGTTCAAGCTTAATAATTGTAAATCCGTGTTAAAAAGAATCCCATAACCAAGTTTGTGACTTGTCATCGCATAAAAAGAAGCCTCATAATGCCGGAGAAGCATTTCGTTAACTGGAAGTTGCGACGGAGTTCGGATCTCCCGCGAATGGAGCACGGAGCTACAACTACGAGACATCTCCACATATCTCCCGCGAACGGAGCATGGAGCTACAACTACAAGATATCTCCACAGATTTCCTCAAAAAACCTATGTGCTCTCACCAGCAGACATCGGCTCCATATTTCATCGGAATCGCAAACTCGCCGGAGAGAGAGGGGGAGGGAGAGAGAGACATCTCCTCCACATTTCATCTGAATCACAAGCTCGTCGTAAAGAGAGAAAGAGATAGAATAAAAAGAATGAGTTGATAAAGAAAAGAAGGATTGAGAAAAAGCATTAAGGGTAAAAATGAAAACTTAATATGCTTTAAAATTGAATATGCTATTTATTAATAACGATAATAAATTATCCTATTTATTAATATTTGGGGTCAAATTATACTATTTGGTATAATTATTATTTTTACTATTATAAAAATTGACTTAACTAATTCCTGAACTCTTTCAAATGTGACGGTTTAATCGTTTTTTTTTTACCATAAACTTCTATTTTCTTGGCCATTTCAGTCATTTCCGGCAAAAAACTAACGGATTGATCACGTGAGGAGCATTCTTCATGGTTTTTGAGCGTCAAATAGGTAATTTCTTCAGGGTTTCCTCTATATTTTTGAAAATTTAGGGTTTTCCTACAGTAAAGGGTAGGGGGGCCGAATCCAGTCACGAGAGGGAGGGGTTAGGGCCGAACCAATCTCCGGGGGGACGAAGAGGGCTGGAGGGGTCGAACTTAGTTGCAGGGGGGGGAACCCAATCACGAGGGGTGGGCTGAACCGAGTCGCCCGGGGAGGGGGGGGACGGACCCAGTCATGGGGGGAGGGGGGCGAAACTGAGAGAGGGGGGAGGGACTTTTGAGAGATTGGAGGATATTTTAGTCATTTACTACAAAAATGATCATTTGAGTAAGATTCTGTTAGAAATTTTATGGAGTTTGACGGAAATGACCGAAACGGCCAAGAAAATAGAAGTTTAGGATCATCTCGGCCAAAAAAGAAGAAGAACAAAGATTAGACCGTCACCTTTGAAAGAGTTCAGGGACTATTTAGGTCAATTACTCTTATAATTATTATTAATGTATAATTATGATTATGTGTTGAAGGCCTAAAAAACAATTTTTTAGAGCAATAAATCGAATATCAATGTAAATATTTATATATTAAAAAAATTGGACTCGGTTGGTTTTGATTCCAAATCAAATTCCAAGAATCTCCATTGAGAGCTATTTGGTTCGTCGAATAAATGCGGTTGGTTTTGAGGTGACACTGAAACGATTAGTTTGTCATGGTTGATTTCTCAGTGCAAATTCAGTCTGGTTTCTTGTAGAGGGTAAAATGTACAATCAATTTGTATTGAGAGTTAATGCGATTGATTTGGCGTTGATAATTAACATGATTTGTCGCCTAGATTTGATCTAGCATAATTGCGCATGAACGAGAAGATAAAATGTAGAAAATAAATAAGAGACATGTTTTTATAGAGGTTTACGCTCAATATGAGAGCTAGTCCTCCATGGTGGCTTTTGGGAGATTTCACTTAAGTTGATAAAACAGTTATAATTGATATTGTAGAAGCACAAAAGGGAAGAGAGAACTGGGGAATTCATAACACAAAGAGAGATTGCATAAAGTGCAGAAGAACAACCCAAGAATTTAATGAATGTGGATCCCACATACATGTGATGATGCCCCTTATTTATAAGGAATGGTTGCTGACTTTCGTTGTACAAATTCGTGCAAATTAAGCTTTAATTGCTGATCATAAGAAGTTGACTTTTCTAATTTAAGTTGACTTTCCTTGCTCAGTAATCTTCTTAGAAACGAGTAAGTGACTTTTTTTGTTGATTTTTGACTTGACGATGTGAGATCTTCACTTGATTTCTATGCAGGACTGAATTTGAAAGGTTTCTTGATCTGAGTATGCTTCAATCTCAAAATGCTGTATGGGTTGTTTTTGGATTGATCCTTGATCTTCGGCCTATCCTAATTGAAACGTGTATAATAAAAGATGAAATTTTAAGCTCAACATTTCTATAACAGCCATATCCTCAGCAGCAATTCCTCGCTCCATTTCTTCTGTTTTTTCACTTACTGAGATTCGACGAATACCCCTTATTTGAACAAAGAAAAGAATTTGCCAAGTAAAAGTTCTCAAATCTCAAAAAATAACAACTCTCCTTTCACTTCATCAATTTAGAGACGTCATGATATATTCTTGATCAACAACAAATTAAAAATCACTATATAGTTTATGAAAACCATAACTATATATGTTCTGAAACCCATTAGTTTAATTAGTGTCTTTTAAAGTAAAATAATTAACTATACGTGCTTTTTCCTTTTTCTTTTTCCTTTTTTGGTGGCTGCAAAGAGTTGAAGTGCATTTGAGTAAAAGAGTATAGCACTACTGAATTATGCATATGCCCGCACATAATATTGATATCTATATCTATATACATTTATGTATATAATAAACACACCTTTTATTTTGACTAATTTTTACGATGTGTTAATTTAAAAATATATATACAAATGTTTCATTTGGATCATATGTCGATTTTCGAAAAAGGAATTTTTTTTGTTTTAAATGAGAAAGTCTTTTCATTTTGAAAATAAGATGGCACTTGGATGTGTAAAAAATAGTGTTATGAATAGTGCATTATGAGAGGATTTTAAAAAGATTTATTTTCTTTTTACCAAAGGGTATTTCAAAGTAAGATTGAAAATGAGATAGTTTTTCTTTTTCAAAATGAGAGAATAATGGAAAGAGTTGGAAAAAAAAAAAAAAAAAACTCTTTTACAAAAATTTTTCAATTTCAGAAATTTGATATATATCATCCAAACATAGGGTTAATTTTTCTATAAAAGAATTAGTAGATGGTAAATTTTTGAAGAGTTGACTTTTCTTAATTTTTTTATTGTCTCTTAAAGAAATTAACAGAGTCAAGTAACTAATGATTAAAAGGGAACATAACAATTTAAAGAATTGTCAAAAAAAATATATATATATTGAGACATTTCGAAAATAAAAGTTATATGACATATAGGGACAATCGAATAAATGAAAAGTATTTTAAATGAGCCGATTATAATTTTGTAAAACTTTTTGGGAGAAAAAGTAAAAACAAAGATAAACAAAGAATGAGATAAACAACTCAACAAAAAAGAAAAAAGAAAAAGTTAAAAGAAAAAAAGAGAGTGTATAAAAAGATAAAATAGAGAGACCGAATTTTTTAAGTGTCAAAAAACACAACTCTATTTTATGATATAGTTATAGATTATAGATTATAGATTATAGATTATAGATTTATAACATAATTAATTATATTATTATTATTATTATTATTATTTGAATGTGCGTGGTAGTAGCTCAGAAACTCCCAAGAGCATAGAGAGAAAATTAGGAACGTACCGTTCGGCATTTAAGTGCATCGTGAGTTCCATACCTTGAAATTTCATCCACCAATTTAACATCGCGACGTTCAACGGCCCATCGACGGTGCTTCTCCATTCATTCAATGAGTGACCTTTTTGCTTCGTTTGGCATTCAAGTTTACATCCAACTAAACTGTATTTTTTCATATTAATTTTTGTCTATTTTCTAAAAAGTCAACAAAATTTATAACCAGTTTTTGAAAAGTTAATAAACTCTAACTTAAAAATTTCATCTCCAACTAACTTACCGAATTGAGGTTTAGTTCTTGTGGTTTGTAAGGTTTTTATTTTATTTTATTTTATTTTATGTGTGTGGTAATAATGATGATGAATTATTACTCCGATTTATTTGTGCGTTTGTCTCATTTGGTTAGTGTTTATTATATGTTTCATCCGTTTGATTCCTTTCACGACGTTTTTTTTTTTTTTTTAGCCATGGTGTTAGTGGATTCTTGACCTCGATTGATCGAATATTTTTATCAATTGTAGATGGTCTCGATTTTTGTTTACATCTTCATGTTGTCTATTTATATTTATCCTTGATCGAGCATTTCATTTGAATATACAATTGAAACCGATCGTTTGTTGGTGTCATTTTTCATGGAGTAGGAGGTTGTGTACATAATAGAAACATGGTAAATTTATTATTCATGCATTATAAATTTGGACAAATTTTTTTTTTTTTTTTGGAAAAACTTATTTAAATTTTTTTTGTAAGTCGCAAAATATTATTAAAAATAAAAGACAGAGGTGTACAAATCTAAAATAGAAAAAAGACAAAGACAAAGTGAAAATGGAAACGAATACTGTAAAGACAACTAAAAGTAAACAAAACAAAATAGAAATATCAAAATAGAAATCGTTAAATATTGGCTCAATTCGAAACCCTACAAGGTCTAAAGCTTACAAGAAGTAATTTCTCTTAGGTTTTGTTGTTCAATTTTCTTCTCAAATCATTTAGCTCTTCTAATTTCTCCCATGAACCTTAAAGGGAAATTTTCATTTCTTTCTTAGCAAGCATAAAATTGATCTTTCGTTCTTACAGACATCGAAAAGAAGGAAGTTGAATGGAAATTATACTCATACCATGAATGATCGAAATATGAACACTTATATTATTATTAGGAGGAAGAACGATATCATATCAAGGTTATGATTCTCATTTCAATATGTTGTTAAGCTAATTAAGTTTATTTTTTAATTAGCATTGGTACTCCCTGATCTATAAGAATTGTGTCACTTTGATCTCTAAATTTTCAATTTTAGCATATTACTCTTTGAATTTTGATTTTCTAGTAATTTTAGTCCTTGATACTAAAATTAACAAAGAATTTATGAAATTTAAAATAGATTATTGTGTGTATATCGTGTGATAACTTGAAACTACATAAATATAGTAACATTAATTTTTAAATACTCTCTTCATTGTAACTATTTCTGTTCAATTTTTGGTGATTGTGTGATACAAAAATTATCATCTCTACTAAATTTTAAAAATCCTTACCTAATTGTTGTGTAATCCTTCGACTCATTCGTGTATTCAATAAGGGGATTTTCTCAAGAGAGATTTGGGCGTGTTTACTAGTAAGTAATCCAATTCATGAAAAAAGAATTAAATTATTGATTTTAAATTACAGTGTTTACTTTTGTACTTGAAAATTAAATGACATGAATCCCACTTATAAATAAAAAATTAATTTATTTGATAAGGGGAAACTTGTCTCCCATTTATTACCTACGGAAATAAATTCCTTCTCCTAAAAAATATGAAGTAATTAACTCTATATCAAATATAATTTTATTCTTATTTAATTATTTTCTTTTCATTTAAGCATAATTTGGTAACTATAATAATTATATTCTTATTCCTTCTAACTTTTATAGAAAGTAAACAACATAATAAAAATTTAATTCTTTAAGTAAATAAGTTTCTTGATAGATTAATAAATAATTTTATCTAATTTAAAATTTAATTTCGTATAATTTAATTTTTTTATGAAATTAATTTTTTATTTTAGAATTCTTAGACGAGTAAACATGTCAGAATGTGAAAAAAAAAAAAAAAAAAAAAAAGTTTTTCATATTCCTCTCTCGTTTGGTATTTTGAAAATTTTTTAATAATATTTTGAGCATCGTGTTTTGAAATTCTGTTGAGTTCTCATTCTAAAAAGCGCCCACACGGCTTACAATGTGGACAATCGTACACAAATTAATTCCCTTCTTTTAATCAGAAAGAGGGCATTCTCGTAATTCCACAAATCCTCCAGAAACTGACGTCTATCCCCTTGTCACGCAAATCCACACCAAAACAAAAGCGCAAAGCGGTTTGAACGAATCCCCACCGTCCATCCTCTTCTCAATCCGACGGCTCTCAACCTTGATCTGCGCCGTTTAATCTCATTGGTCAATTTCAAACCCCCGCCCACTATAAATACCCAAAATCCGCCTCTAACCTCTTCCATCGCCTCCCGTTTCATTCCCTTGCGTCTTTGCTTTCCTTTCTCTCTCATCACTTTCCTTCTACTTTCTCTCTCTATATCCTCCTTTCGATCTCTCTTTCTGTATCTCCACGAAGCTTCGTCAATGGCGGGAAGAGGCAAGACCTTAGGATCTGGAGCTGCCAAGAAGGCCACTTCCCGGAGTAGCAAGGCTGGCCTGCAATTCCCCGTCGGCCGTATCGCTCGGTTCTTGAAGGCCGGCAAGTACGCCGAGCGTGTCGGCGCCGGAGCTCCGGTCTATCTTGCCGCCGTTCTTGAATACCTGGCTGCTGAGGTAATTTTTCCTTCTCTTTCTCTCTCCATCTCTTCAGGTCTCTTGATTTGATTCTTCTGGTTTTGGGGATTTCGGCCCTGTTCTAAATCTAGGGTTAGGGTTTCGAATTCTTTCTAAAATTGCACAAATTGGATCCTTCTTAAGCAATCTTGTGAAAGTATGCTTTTGATTAAACTTTGAAATTGTTGATTTTTCCTCTTTCATTGAGAATAACATGCTAATAATGTGATTCAGATCTTTCATTTTCTTTCTTCTTTGGAAAGTTTTCTAAATTAAATAGCCAATTTTGTAAATAAAATTTGACTTTTCCAGTAGAATTAGATGTATCTCTTTCAACTGTATGTTAAATTATGATTCGTTTTTTCTTGGATTAGAGCTTCTGGGTTCCTTTTTAAGAGCTAATTTTTGTTCCTTTCTCCGTTTTCTGTAAATTTCCCATTTTTGTTCTCTACATTCTGTTTCTTTATTTGAGTTTTTCCCTTATTTGGTACGAATTCTTTTTCTGTTTAGGCGTAATTCAGATCAAATTTGTGTACATTTCAGGTGCTAGAGTTGGCCGGCAACGCAGCGAGAGACAACAAGAAGACGAGAATAGTGCCTCGCCACATTCAACTCGCCGTTCGAAACGACGAAGAGCTGAGCAAGCTTCTCGGCGATGTCACGATCGCCAATGGCGGTGTGATGCCCAACATCCACAACCTCCTCCTCCCCAAGAAGACCGGCACTTCCTCCAAGACCTCCGCTGCCGACGACGATTCTTAAGACCCAAAAAGAGCCCCAATCTCCGGCCCAAAAATTATCTCCGGTTTCCACTTCATCAATGGCTAATCAGATTTAAAATTCTAGGCTTCTTTTTTTGCTTTGTACTTGTCTTTCTGTTTGTGGGATTCTAGTTGAAGTAGGATGTTAGATAGGGCTTTTCAGTTTAGAGATTATTGTGAATACGATTATCTTCCTTTTGTTCTTGTTAGTTCAAATATATTTTTTCTTCTTCTTTTTTCACTTTTTGTTTTGTAATTTTCTGTTTCCATTTTTCATGTGGGGGTTTTAGATACTGAAATGAGAATGTTGAAACATTTTTAGCAAACTTTAACAATCGTTTGTAGCCTTTGCCCTTTAATGTCGTTACTGAATTGGAGCTTGTCGTTTTAAGGGAAGTGGAGTTTTAATGGATTGCTAAATTCGTCTTGTGGAGTTTTTTGAAAAAAGAAATTTGAGTCTTTTTAATTCTCCCGCCAAGAACTCGCCATTTTTTGTTCTACATTTTGGAATCTCTCATCTTGAAATTGCGGAATTGTAATAAAGTCTGTTTGACTTTATTAAGCAATGTGGCATTTAATTTTGTTAATTATATGAGATGAATCTAACTTAAATTGGCAAAAATCTAGTTTGGACTAAATGGGTTGATTAATTTAGTTTCATCTTCTGTAAGATGTGGGGGAAAAAAATGTACTGACAAAATGAAGATTCGGAAGAGGTAAAGGTGTCGGTTTCAGTTTGTTTTGTCAGTTCGAATCATGGTTCAAAATTTTGTTTTTACATTGTTTTTTTCGTTATAAAAATTTGAATTTAAATCAAAACTTCTTTTTGTTCAAACTTATGGAAGTTCAAGGATCACGAGCGAGTGGATAATTTGTTCGCCTGGATTGTAGTAGACATTAAACCAGATTAGTTGTCGTTTATATATATATATATATATATGTTATCGTTAAACTATCTGGGATAGGAACTTTGTAACCGAATTTGTTGTCGTTTATATATATTTTTATCTTTTAACTGTCTGGGATGGGAACTTTGTGACTTGTAGTGGAATGTGGGAATTTTTGGTGGTAGGGCTATGTCCACAACTTTGTTCTTCAAGCCTATGTTTGGTAAGAAAGGAAAGAAAACAAGAGGGAAAGGAAAGATTGGAAGTGAAAGAAAATAAGAGGGGATAAAATATTTTGTTTTCTTTTATGTTATTTAATATAATGGAATTTTATGTTATTTAATATAATGGAATGAGAGAAAATAAAAAAGTCATGTAATTGCTATTTTAATTATATATATATATATATTGTTTTAGTTTAAAAAAATAAAGATAAGAAAGTAATTTTAGTAATTTGGTGAATTTTAATTTTCTTCTTATTTTTGAAGGGAATAAAAAAATGAATCACACCATGGCCTTTTTACTTTCTACTTTTGTTTCTCTTCTCTTTTCCTTCTTACCAACAATTAACTCCCTCAATTTTCTTTCACTTTTCCCACATCTCAGTTCCTCTTTTCCACCCTACCAAAATGTACTAATAATGTGTAATTACTAAAGTTACAGCTCCTATTATAAAACGAAATATATTACGACTAGGATGGAACTCTTTACACGCAATAAGTGAATGACCTCTTCATCTATAACTATAAATGCTACCATCAACGAATATCCATTTTCATTCATTCTGTAAACCAACAGAACCTCCATCCACCTTTTACAAATAGGGAAAACTAGAAATGTGGAAAGGAGGCAACCAACTGGTTAAAAAAAAAAAAAAAAAAAAAAAAGAAAAAGAAAGAAACGAGAGAGAGAGAGAGAGAGACGAGAGGAAGGAGGAGGAGAAGCAACCAATTGGTTGAACACACAACTAAAAATGTGGAAAAGGAGGCAAAGAAGCAGAAGTGGAAGTGGAAGAAGAATCAATTATCTTAAATGGGAGTCTTTGGTAGTCTCTAGAAATACCACCGGTTGTTATCATTTTTAGGCCATCCATATTAAATCAATTGGAAAAAAGATAGTCTGTAGTTATCATTTTTATATAATACATATTAACTCTATTTGGTGTTTGAGTTCATTTGAACTTTAACTGTATTTTATGGTGGTTTTTTATCTTTTTGTGATAAAGTGAACAAAAAATATAATTAATTTTTAAAAAGTTTATTTCAACTAAAAAATTTCATTTTATTTCAAACTCAACGGAATACTAAACACCACATAGAATTGCTAAAAAAAAAATAAAAAAAATAAAAAAACCCTTGAACTTACAAAGGTTAGAGTGGAGAAGAGGTGCTTGAGATTAATAAGAGATTGAGTTTCTATCTTAAAAAATCAATATTAAGTAAAGTAATCCAATACCTTTATATATTTATCATTGTTGTTGTATTTTTATGACGTGGACTCGGTTTTTTTTTTTTTTTTTTTTTACCTTTAACAGAACTCCCATTTCCATGGCTACCCCAAAATCACCGGTGACCTCTATTGAGGGCGAACCCGAGAACCGGATTTTCCAGCAGTGCCATGTGAAGAAGATGGAGAGTCCCGTAATGATTGTCAGGTCAAAATCCTCCATAGATGAATCCAGAGAGAAATTTATATTCAAAATTGAAAATTCTTCTTCAAAAAATAAAATTAAAACGAAAAAAAAGAGGGCGAACCCGAGAACCGGATTTTCCAGCAGTGCCACGTGAAGAAGATGGAGAGTCCCGTAATGATTGTCAGGTCAGAATCCTCCATAGATGAATCCAGAGAGAAATTTATATTCAAAATTGAAAATTCTTCTTCAAAAAATAAAATTAAAACGAAAAAAAAAAAAAACTAAAGATTTGAGCCGTATTCAAAGCCTACGGCATACAGGTTTTCAATATGGGTACGAGGGGTTAATTTATTTAAAAAAAAAAAAAAACCGAAAGAACCATGGGTTTGAGGTTTTCATAGTGCCACATGCTTTCAATAAATATATAACTTGTATCAAATACATTTCTCATAAAATTACCTTCATTCCCTTACTTTCCTTCATCTTGTAAATAATCTGATATTACCAACCTCAAACGACTCCATCCCACCTTTCATATTATATGGATATCAATTACCAGATGAAATCTTCCCACCTTCAATAATTGTTTTTTCTTTAAATTTTCATCCATCAAACATATAAAATATAATAAAAGAGTAATGATAATTGACATCGCAAACACTAACTCCACGTTATCTCCTCATACGTGGCATTGTCCAAGAAAATACACGTGGAGTTAATGTTTTCCTCTTTCAGTTATAGACCACACCTCTTAAAAAAAAAAAAAAAAAAGTGCAATTATTTGCTTTTCAAAACTGTTTGTAAGCATGGAGTTTACTTTCTCTGGAGTTGTGCGGAGCTACAACTTTGTTATGCCGATTAACAATGCTAAATAAAATATTATTTTATTAGTTTTTTCTTAAATTGTTGGTGCCGAAAATGACTCCGGCAGCAACACCCAGTGTGATCGGGTTGTCCAGTGGGGACAAGCCAGTCGCTCTGCCGTCGATCACCTGCAAAAGGGAAGCACCTAAGAATGATGGGGTCACCGGTGTGGTGTCTGCCGCGGGCACTCCGATACTTAAGTCAGTCGGGGAACTGGTGAGCAAAGGGAGAGGCAAGAGTTTTGACTAGAAAAAATTACTATACTTGAATTTATGGATTCGTTCCCTATTTATAGGCGCCTCTCGCTGGTCTGGGCGCTCGGGACGACCCAGCCGGGTCGGCTACCTAGGGCACCCGGGGGGTGACTAGGCCTTAGGCATGCAGATACAATTGGACCAATGGAGTGACGCCACGTGTCCTTGACCCTGAGCAGGGGCAGTGAGGTTGCTGTCGCCGGCACCTGCAGGGGCAGGCCCTGTCAGAGTGGGTGACAGGGGGTGGCGATGTGATGTGCTGCAGAAGTAGGTGGGCGTCGTCTGTAGCAGACGGATATAGCGACAGGACTTGCATTAGATGCTAGGTGGTAAGTAGAATGTGGCCCCGGGGAGCTCCTGTCAGCCCTAGACACGCTCCCCGAGGTGATATGCTCGGAGCACAATCTAGCCCAGGTATGCGGATCACCCTGACGAGACGATGGATCCTGGTCGGCTGTCCCTGTTCTCCGAGAACGCCATCTAATCCAGTGGTCAGACACACGCTTTCACGCTACCGGGGCAGTTGGAGGTAGTACTTTGTGGTCGGAGCAGATCACGACATCAACATAAATGTTAAAAGAAAGTTACAAAAATTGAGATTGGCTTACCCAAATTATCCCGAGACATGGATACCTCCTCGCTTGACCTATGAATTTCTTACGAGATTGATTGTTCATATATCTCGATCAATACGGTAAAGGTGATTCGAATCCAAGCCTATTTGGAGATGGACATTTGGCACTTGCTTTTGTTTCCAAAAGCCTGCTTGGAAAACGCCACAGCTAGCACTAGTCCTATCTAGTTCTAGTTGCATTTGCAAATGTTTATATACATAAAATAAAACGCCAATAGTACATACTAGCCAAGTGTTTTTTGTTTTTTTGTTGTGTTAATAATAAATTATTTCAGCTCACATTTTTACTAAATTTTTTATTAAAATCAACAGAGTACACTTCTCAAAAAATTCATTTTCTTTCAAACTATTCATTTGTTAGATACAAAACCCAATAACAACTTTTTTCCAAAAGTTTTCACCCAAACCAACTTTTTCAACCCTAATGTATTTCCATACAAAAAAACATCTTTAAAACTCCATATCCAAAAGTGACTCCAAACGAACCCTTAATTAGAAGGACAATTGCCCTACCAACTATTTTAAAGGATGTTGACAATTTTATTAATTATATACACAAAGAGCTTGAGAGAGAACACATGTGTTTTCTTGTTCTGTGAGAGAACACATGTAATTATATACACAAAGAATGGATATATGATTTGGGTGACTGACCTTAACTAAACTGACCAATCTGATTGAGATTTTTAAGCGGGATGCTACATTATAAATCTTAGATTAATTTTTGCTACAAATATAATATTAATAACAAGTTGTCATATGTCCTCGTATTTGGATATGAGGTCATATTTATGTCCTCCCTTGGAGATTTGTTAGTTCTCATCTATTTCCTTTTCTTTTTTGTACACAAGGAATAAATTCAGTATTTTAATTTACAAAATATATTATTTTTTTTGGATTAAATACATAAGAGGTTTTTGTACCTATTTATGCACAATTAGGAGGGGTAGAATTTCAGTCAATCATAGTTTTAGTTAACAAGGAATGTTGGAAGTCCCACAATGAAAGAAATGCAAGTCATTCCTCTAATCTTACCTTATATAAAGGTAATACGAGTAATCATTTTATGGTGACATTTTTCTATCTAATTTTGATCATATTTTTTTGGCTTTCAAATTTTAGAGTTTGTTTAGAGTTTGGATTTTGAGGTGAAGAAAATAAATTAAAGAAAACACTTTTGTGAGAAAATTTGTTTTTGAAGAAAATTATGAGAAATTTTAATTTAAGTAGAATGCAAAACTCATTTTCACAACATAAATCCCCATTTATAATAAGTTCCTTTTCAGCTCTTTGGTACAACTACTAAGAATTGTTTAAATCTGTATATATTTTTTCTGTAATAAAAGAAAATCACATACTTCCTAAATTTGATTTTCGACCCAATAAACATATTAACGAAATATGTTAAATAAATATGCAGATTAAAAAGAACCTTTGATGTTTAATGCTTCTTTTGTTTTTTAAAAAGATTTAAAGATGTGTTTGACATTAATTTGTACATTTTAATAACTTAGATGAGATTTGGTCTCCTATTCTCTTTGATCAAATTAGAAAAGTGCTCATTTGATGATCATAAGATTATCTTCTAATTGAAGCTAGTGATAAAAATATATTTTAGATTGATTAGTCTCATGATGTCTGAACAACATAAACATGTTTAAACAAAAGTTTTGGACTCTTGCTTTTCATTTTTTTTTTCGTGTTCAATTAATTGGATCTATTCTTTGCTTCAATTGTTTTGTACTTTCAATATCATAACATGCATTCTTTATATTGTTTAAACAATACATTATTTACTTTTTTTTTTTTTTTGGTGTTAAGTTTTGAGTTCAATGGAAGTAGTAACTTAGGGTTTTTTTAGGTGGAATTCCTGGTTCATCACAAAAAGAACAAAGATTAAAACAATTTATTATTCTTTTACGTTGCAATAGTAATCTTTTTGACATAAAGAACAAAGATGTAAACAATTTTATTATTCTTTTGCGTTGCAATAGTAATCTTTTGTGTGTGTGTGCAATTTTATTATTCTTTTGCGTTGCAATAGTAATCTTTTTGACAAAAAGAACAAAGATCTAACAATTTTATTATTTTTTTGCGTTGCAATAGTAATCTTTTGTGTGTGTGTGCGATTTTATTATTCTTTTGCGTTGCAATGGTAATCTTTTGTGTGTGTATGTGTGCGCGCGCGTAATTTTATTATTCTTTTGCATTGCAATAGTAATCTTTTTGTGCGTGCGGGCGGGCGTGCATGCGGACGGGTGGGCGCCACACTTGCGTGCGTGACTAACATCTATTTCATAGCTTTCAAACATTAATATGGAATAGAACACGTATATATTTGTATTGGATCGGAATTGAAGTTTCGAACTCTTTATGATGTATACAGATGTGAAATTAACATTAGATTATACATACAATTACAATAGGAACTTTATATTGTTGTATATTGTTTATATTCATTATTAGGATGCATTTTTATTTTCAGTAAGTAAGATTATTTTCCCAATTGTGTTAGTTTTCCTAAAAGATTAGCATTTCTAAAAGCAACACTAATTTTCAGAAATGTGATCATTTCATCACTATCATCATAATCCTTATTATGATGCTCGACCTTTATATGAGAAAAAACTAGATTATGTGCGACAAGATATATTTTACATTTCTTATTTTCACACCTTTACTCCACTTAAAAATATACCTTACAAACAGGAACTGAGTCATCCATAATTAAATGAGACTCTGACCACAGTCCACCTTTTTTTTTTTCCTTTTTATTTTACTTTTAAAAATTTTACATTTTTCTTATTTTTTCTCAAAAATTGATTATCCCTATGTCCATTTAAAAACTTTATCGTTTAATGTACCGTACCACTGAAACAATACATGGACTCCGATTCTATTTGCATGCCTGTTATTGATGAAGGTAGAAAGACTAATGTTGTGTCAGCCTAATATGTCAAACATATGAATCTTCCATTTAATTTATACCATCTTCCTTTGAAATAAATCCTTGCTTTCCTATGCAAAAAAGGTACTTTTAGCAGTGTTTGAAAATATAGATTTCTTTCCTGTTAGTTTTCAAGTCGCATTTTTTGATAAGATCAAATTTTCACAGAAGGATAAGAAAATTTTCTACTACATATTGGGAGGCTCCATAGCCACGTAAAGGAAAATTTTCAACTAAATCTCAACTATCTAGCTACAAATTTTTACTTAAAAAAAAAAAAAAAAAAAAAAGAATCAACAAAATAACTTCTAACAAAGAATCAAAGGTGACAAAAATTAACAACTAATCACAAGTCGGACTTCCTACAGGCGAAAAATCCACGAGGTTAATCACAATCCACCCCTGAAAAACAACGGTCACTTCCTCGTTTGATGTTTGATGGAACACGTTCCCTTAATCATCTATGAGGAGTTCTCTTCATTGACTATGGAGCAGCGTCGATGAAAGAGCCGACGGGTTTCGAATGGTTCAATCGCCTATCATCTTAACAACCGCCTAAACAAAGAGACATCACTAAAGTCATCATCAATAATTCCCTCGACCAAACATTCAAATGAGTCCAAGAACTTTTAGTGAAGAATCTCAATACCTTTTTACAAAAGAAACCTAGCTCTCATCATCCGAACTAGAACTGTCCATTCGTCGATCTGTTATAGCCGGGAAAAGTCGCTCACGTAGATCGACAGGAGACTGACGGGTATCAGTGGAAGATGGTGGTGCTGCAAGCTGGTTGAGATCTGAGGAAGGTGTTTCCTTTTTCGGTACTTTTGCAGGCCTTTTCGGTGCCTCTCTCACCTCTCTGCATACCTTGTCTAACATGATCAAGAAATCTCGCACAACGACGAACAAACGCAAACCTTCATCCTTCCCCGCATTTCCATGGAAATAGTCACCGGTGCTCTTCACTAGAGCCATGATTCTTTTCTCTTCTTCTATAAGCCCGGAGATCTCCACCTCGGCATTTTGCACAAAGTTCTCAAGTGTTTGATGGAAACCACGACCTTCTTTCATGCTCTTCATTTCTGAATTCAGGAATTTCCGGGTCCTTTGCAATGACTGACCAAGTTTGGCAACAGTTCCTGTTATGCTATCAGCATCCAAAATTGCTGCTTTCTTAACATTCTCAAGTTCGTTCCCCACACCCGAAACTACCTGAAGACCAAGACTGCGATAGTGCTCTTCTGCATCATTTGAAGCTTCGTCAAAGAGATCATCCAATTTGATGCTGGAGAGGCTCTGGTTTTCTCTGGCAACACGAACAGCTCTTATGCCCTCTGAGCGTATAATCTCCTGAACAACAAAGTGCAAGAGCGTTGTCTTGCCATCTGTTCCTTTTACATCTGACAATTTCAAAAGAGTGTCGAGTTTGAATGCTTGTGCACCACCACGAAACGTTCCATCGTTCATGCGATTTCCCGTCTTGAGAACAGCTTCTAGAAGCTTGAGGAAAAGCCTACTGTTCTTCAGTTCCTTGCAAGCTACCTGCAATGGTGCATGGAGATGTCAGATAATGAAATAATATACAGTGCAAACTTAAAGCAGATAAGAACGTGTATATATATATGTGTGTGTGTGTGTGTGCATGTCATATGACAAAGGACGTACATATATGTGGCTGAGAAAAATATTGTAAACACAAAATCAAACAAATCAAAAGACAAAACTTTGGAATCCAATTGACTACCTCTAGACTCGTGAAGGACTCTTTAGCGATGGCAACCTCCTCGGTAAGCGTCGACATGAAAAGTAATGCTTCCAGTCGCTTAAAGCAAATGGGATATCAACCAACACTTTAAGGAACCGCTCAGCAGGCCCAAGTTGAGAAAGCTCTCCATTGAACATCCTAAGCTTTAGCTCTTCATCTGTTGTTGGCGTCATTTTCAACAAGCTCTGAAGGAATTCCGAGGGAAGCTCGTTTCCTGATTCACGAAGGAGAACAAAACAGTTCAAACATGCTTAGAAGTACAATAACCCAAGCAATTTTAAAACAGTTATTTTTAAATTATCTTTTCTTAAATAATTTCTTCTTCTCTTGAAAAGAAAGCAATTTCATTATATGTATAAATGAAGATTACTACAACTACCCTTGTGTTACATGTCAGTTAAAAATAAGCATTCCATATATTAGTTTAATTATGGACCCAGTAGCTAGAAAATTCTCAGAGTAGGGAACAGTTTAAGGAAATTGTTTGCAAACAAGTCTGTTCAAATTGTCTTGGTATTCATAAAATCTTTCGTTCTTGATCCATTCATATGTCTGCCCTATTGCATTACATTGTTTAAGGAAAATCAGGAAAGAAGTTTTACCTTCGTGAAGTGCATCACAAACTTCTTCTATTGTCATGTTTAATGCCCGCAGAAGAATTGCAAGATTTTGCGATTTTTTGGGATCAATAATCTGGATAAATTGGGGAGAGGGATCCTGTGATGAAGAGTTTTTTTTCTGTTCCTTTTTACCTTTATCGGTAGCGCCATAACCAAAAAGAGTTTCTATCATGTTCTCATCAAACCTGCATAATGATAATAAAATAAACTCAGAAAAAAAACCAAATTCAATAACCCGTATGAGGCCAGGGAAAAAAGAGTTTGCAACTTACTGGAACGATCCCGACTTAATCTGATGCCAAACCATTGAATGGTCGGGGTTTGCTAAAACTTTGTCCCAAAAAAACGGCTTCAGCTTGGCTTTAGGAGCATCAGCTTCGCCCTCCGAGTCAGCTCCCTCACTAGAAGAAGCATTTAGTGGATGTTTAGGTGCAGGAGGTGGAGGCTTAGCTCCCTTGGAACCTAGGGGCAATTGAGGAGGTCGAGGAGGAGGAACACCAGGAGGTCGAGAAGGAGGAACACCGCCTTTTGGCGGCGGCGGCGGTGGGCGAGGACCAGTGCTAGAGCCAATAGGCAACGGAGGTGGGGGAGGAGATGGTCTAGGAGCAGGAGGGCCTGTGCTACCAGCGGGTTTCAGGGAGGGCGGTGGTACTGGAGGGGGAGGAGGGGGAGGACCAGGCTTGCTGGAAGGAGGCTTAAACGAAGAAGGTCGTTCAGGAGGGAGGGGATCTGCCCTGCCAGGCGGAGGCTTAAGAGGAGGCATTCCCATAGGGGTAGTCCCCACCCTTCCAGGTGGAGGCTTTAGAGGAGGATTCGGCACCTGCGGATTAATGCTGTTGGATATGTCAAATGTTTTGACTTCAGAAGCACCTGTAGTGGTAGACACTGTATTATTGAATGACGTATGGACAACGCTAGACGCCATGTGAATATTAACATCGGAGGACCCCATTCTGTTCTGATTCCCAAATGATTGATGACCAAGCCCCTCATCTTTAGTCGAATTCCCAAATGCATAAAACTTGGGCGATGACGCTGCAAGATCAGAAGTTCATATTTGATTACCGAAAGAGACATACAATAATACATTTCAATTATAAGACACGACGAAAATGCATACCGGCGGAGAAGTCAGTTAAGCTTAGGCTCAACAACGGCCTCTCGTCATTTCGTCTTACTTTAGAGCCAGGCTTACAGAATCCACCACAGAATAAAAAGAACAGTGCTACAACTACAAATGTCACTGATGCAGTTACCGCAACAGCAATTATAACTGATCTATGACTGTTGCTTTTCTTATCTGGCTCTACGTTTGATCCACCCGGACCAGAAGAAGAGTTTTCAGAAGGTGGAACTCCCAAATTCCGATCATCGCCAGCAGGTGGAAAAAATGGTGTTCTTGAAGATGGCGTAGGGGGATTAGAATGAGGAAGTTGAGAAGGGGTAGGTACAGGTCCTGGGCTGGGACTGGGACCGGGTGATCCAATTCCAGAAGACGGAGCAGGTGCACTTGGGACGGCCTGAAGATATCTTCTAGGAGAATTATCTCCAGGAAATATGGACTCAAAATACTTGGAATACCAACTCTTCGAGCCACTTTCTTCTCCGGAGACACGAAAAAGAATATTATGCCTTTGTAAACAATCCAAAAGGGATTGCTTCACCTGAGGATGTAGAAAACCAATAGTCTTCTGGACGTTTTCTATTGCTAGTGACAGGCTCTTCGTATCAATTTCATGTCTTCTACTGAATATTTCCTCCGGAAAAGTTAAGTCTAGTTCTTTCACAAATTCCTTCAAATGGATCAAATCTAACTTGCAATAAAACCATAACTCCTCCGCCTGAAATCCATAAAAACGCGATAATTTTAACGCCTACTTGTGCACATTGCAAAAAATATGGCATAGATGCAAGCATGAATTCACAGATACCAACTTTTCCAGTCTTGACTCGACATTAGTAACTTAGTATTTAGACAAATGACACATTAAAAATGGATGAAGAACAAAAACACGACAGACTTATGCACAAAAGCAGTGAAAAGTGAACCAAATAAGAAATACAACTTCATATTTTGATTGGTTGTAAACAGGAAGTTATAGCTGATTTCACCTAACACTCGTTAATTCATATTCAAAAACAAGATTCAAGCCACCTAACATGACTAAATTATTGCTATTTTTCTTTTTTGCACATGACGACGGGGATTTGTACTCTGCACCTTTGCACCTTTTCACGAAGTTCGGTGTGGAATCATAGAAAACGTTAAACTAGCTGTAACAGTTCTTTTACATAAAAGAAGAACTACATTAACAAAAAAGAGATTGGGGAAGGGGGTGAAGTTGTCTGATTTCTTACCAAGTTGCTATCAATCTCCCCAGAAGCTGGATCAACTACTTGCCCGAGAAAAACTTCCTCTGAGTTCTTCTTTTCATCTGAACTTTTTGACGCCCAAGCACATAAAAGAATAGCCAAAACTATTATACAAATTCTCCTTATAAAACCCATATGTTGTTCAAACGTGATATACTTACCATTTCATCAAAACCCAAAACCTCTTTTCACAAACAGCAAAACCCAGAAAAATTTTCCCCTTTTCTGAAGCCGACCCAATTCTATTTTCTCAAATAAACCCCCGATTTTTCTATAATCCGAGCATGAACAGGCAAATTCCCACAGGACCCACCAAGGTTTTTCCGAGAAAATCGTGAAAACGACGCTGTTCGTCCTCAAAAGTGGAGGAGAATATCCAGAGCAAAAGGACAAGCTCGTGATTTTAGGAGCTCCAAAATACTGTGCAAATAAAAGATTTGCCTTAAAAATCTATTGAAAAAATCAATAAAATGAGGAGATAAAATTGAAGAAAGATAGTATAGCTCTTCTAAGAAATCTTCTGAGTCTTTATAAAATAATGTGTTTTGAATTTGAATTATGACCAGATCCACAGAAAGAAGCTGGAAAAAGAATCAGCTTTCTGAAGGGTATGTACAAACATTACAGGTGTTGACCATTACCAATAAATATGTGTAAAAAAAGGGTAAAATTTTCTCGGCAAAGTTTCCTATGAAAGTTGCCGAGTGAAAATTTTTATTTTTAATGAGGAAATATTTTCATTTTTTTTAATTTATTGGCCGCCACGGTATGGTGGTTTCATGGCAACGACTTAATGGGGAAGGAAACATTCTTTATATATATATATATATATATATATATAATTTAATTTAAAAACATGATGAAATAGGTGAAGTGTTTTAATTGAATTACAAAAAAAAAAAAAAAAAAAAAAAAGCTTTTTTATTTGGCAAATTGTTCAGTTTTGGTAATTGAAGAAAAGGGACTTTGTATATCTATCTAGTAGTCTATTTTTCATGAGTCGAGAACTTTACAATACAATATCTAAAAGCGTGTATTGCGAAATGTCATTTTCACATCACAATCATATCGATCTATCATAAAATTTTGTTAATCCAACGAAATCGATAAAAAAGAAAAAAGTAATAATTAAAAATTATAATCAACAGACAAAGTAATTTTTTGGGTACTTTAGATTTTAAAGGAGTCGTGATTCATTTTTTTTTTTCACCGTAACTTTTTTTAATTTATTATTTTGATCAAATTTTACTCGTACGTTTGTGACGTCATCTTTAGATAGACAAATATCATTTAGATTTCAAAATTTTCAATTTTATATTAAGGGTGCGTTTGGACCACAGGTCCAAACCCATGGATTTTAACTCAATTTTTATCTTTTTTCCCAAAAGTTTTTTGTCTTTTCTGAAAAAGTACACATCAATCACTATTTAAACTTATCAATTTCAACTCAAACTCATACACCAAACAAACCCTAAATTTTTTTTTAATCATTTTTGAAAAATGTAAACTTTAAAAATATATAATTTTCTCATTTCAAATCAAAATGAAATGATCTTTATATCAAAATGCTTATAACAATAAGATAAAATAGACAAGATCTATTTTGCATTATTTTTTTGAACATATTTTAATTGTTTGTACTATTTTCTATATTATAGAACTTTTTCAAAAATTTTCTTTTTAAACGCATATTTTCAACCCAACTTTAAAAACATGGGGTGTTTGGTGTGTAAGTTTGAGTTAAGATTTGTAAGTTTAAATAGTGATTTTGGTTGACTTTTTCAGAAAAGACAAAAAACTTTGGGGAAAAGACAAAAATTAAGTTAAAATTCTTGGGTTTAAACTTTAACTCCAAACTAACCCGCAACCAATCTCCAAATGTCTCCCAAATACCCTTAGTTTTCACTCATACCATCACATGCGTAATATTACACACCACATTGGCTGGGTATGGATATTGATCCTGAAATAAGGCCACAAAGTATCAGACTCTGAACACATTTTAAGAGAAAAAAAGAAAGACATCTTTACAGTCTTACCATAAACCAAGTCATGGACTGATTAAAGATCCCTCTACTTTCTCTCATGCATACTACTTTGCATTCAAAATGTTGTAATAAAACCGTAATGAATGTTTTTCTTTTTATAGAATCGAAACTTTCACTTCCATTTAAAACAACTTATTTCACCTAAATTAAACTCGAACTCGACCATTATTATCTTTTCATCATGATTTGAGTTTAATCTCATAATAAAATCATATACAAAATTATCACTAAACTATATCCCTTACTATTTACTCGTCTAAAAAACAAAAGAAAAATTACCAATAGCTGTTTATGGTCATACATTATTTTTTCTTTTCTTTCTTTTTTTTTTTTTTTTTTTCCGTCTATGATGGTCATAAATTTTAGCTTATGATTCTTTTGTTCCTAAATTAGAGATGTTTCTGGTCCGTTTGGGATTTGATTCTAGAATATCGCCCTTTGTTTTTGCACGCATAGAAAATAAAAAGGGGAAAATGAAGGGAAAATGAAGAAAAAAGTTGTACTTGAACTTAGAGTTTGAGATTTCCTCAGCCATAAAGCGCAATCCATCAAGGTTAAGGGGGTGTTTGGTGTGTAAGTTTGAGTTGAAATTGATAAGTTTAAATAGTAAATTTGTTGACTTTTCAGAAAAGATAAAAACTTTTTAAGAAAAAGACAAAAACTTTTGAAAAAAAAGATAAAAAAAAATTTAAAACAGGATCGATTACCAAACAGAGTCTAAATATACAATGGTTTCGATGAAATCAATGTTATTTGCCAGTCAAACCGACGACATTGACCGTTTCCTTTTCCAAGATTTCCACATTCCAAAGTCACCGTGCATACAATAGATCTAGATTATCTATCTAATTTTAATATTTTTAATGATGTTTAATAAATTATATAATATGTTATTTAATTAATTAAGATGGTTTTATAAAAAAAAATCAGTTAAAATATTTTAATTTTTTTAAAATAATAATATGGTTGATTAAACATCATTTGAAATATCAATAATTAGACTAGAGATCTTCATCCCTATACTATCTCTGTAATAGGAGTTTTGCTCATAAACAACAGTGTTAATTTCAATTTTCTCCTCCAAAAAATAATGTTGTCTCAATTTATCCTATAAACTTAAAATATCATATTATTGACACTAAAATTTATCAAGCGTTTCACTATTTGTCTTATTATAACAGAAAATGTAAAAAAGTGATGGTATTATGTAATGGTGGAGGGAATTTGATAAAATAAATGTTGATTGGTTGATTGAACGAGTGAATTAAACTTGATCTTCGTTATCCAACTGATTCAACATATAAAAATCTTTATTTCAGATTAGTTAAGTAATATGATACAGTTTAATTTAACTGTCTAACTTTCAATTTAAACCCTTCACCCACACATCACATGTGCCTCACATCTTTATTCCACTAGTTTTTTTTTTTTTTTAAACATTTCTGTAACACTGGCACCAACAGTTAACATTCATGAAAATTCGGGTGCAAATTGTGTGACATTTTAAATTCTAAGAGATAAAGTGAGACAACCTACATTTCTCAAGAGTTAAAATTAAAATACCTCAACATGTGAAAAAAATAACATTTATTTATCTAATTAAAATTAGAGATAATTGATTTAAACACTATACTTTTTTATAAAGTCGGTTATAAAATTACCGCTAGTATATATATATATATATATACACACACAATCGAAGTTGATGTTTGCTTCCATTCTTTCCTAACTGTTGTTGTTTTTCTTTTTAGAGTGGGGTATAATAATGTTTATTTCTAGTTTCTATCTTTCTATTTTCTTTTTGTATGTGTGAATGTAATCTTTAAAATTCTTTTTGTCTCATTAGTCCCTTATGAAGGCTCCTATGTATTCCATAGCCTGGTCTCCTTACCCCCCAATGATTCTTAACGCGTTTTATGACGATGGGACTCTTGCTTTTTTCTTTCCTTTTTTTTTTTGTTTTTTTTGTTTTTGTTTTTGTTTTTTTGTTTTTGTTTTGTATTCTAGATTTTCTTGACTAGAAGACAATTGGATGCTTGCTATTTCCCTATTCTCCCTCGCCCACCCTTGTATGTATTTTTTTTTTTTTTTTTTTTTTTGTTATCTAAAACTTTTATGCAATAATTGGCATGTCACCTCGTGAACTTTTGATTTTGATAGGTTATTCCTTTTTTTTTTTTTTTTTTTTGGGCTAAAGTTTTGTTCCTTAAATCCAATAAGTTGTTACCGAGCGTCTCAAAGTTGATGATGATTGCCAGGATTTGTAAGGAAACGCGCTCATATATGTTTTTATTAGCTCGTTTGAATGACTTTTATGGTAAAATTCTAGTTGATGATTGGACACATCATATCATATAGACGCTGAAATACTTGATTAATTAAGAGAGATTTGTAAAATTTAGGCCACGTTTGATAAACCAATTTAAACTTAAATTTTTTAATCTCAGTTTTATCTTTTTTCAGAAAAATCAATAAAATTATAACTAATTTTTTAAAAATCAAACAACTTCAATTAAAAATTTTAACTACAACCGTAACACCCAAACGGAGGCTCAAAATTCAGGGAATATCTATTAATTGATTAAAAGTTTAGCCGTTAAAGTGCTAGAAAATCCTTTTTTTTTTCTTATTATTATTTTTTTTTTTGTGATCACCCTTGAAAAGTATAACTCTAGATTGTTACTTTAGTTATAACATCATTTTTTTTTTAACTTCTAATTAGATAAGTATAAATAGTCAAAAATCAAAACAATGTGGTTGTAATATAGTCTAGCGATAGCATTACATCTGACTCTATCAGAAAGTGTAGAGTTCAAATCTCTCTATCCGAAATTAAAAAAAAATAATGCGACTACCATTCTCTCCTTTTTTTTTTTTTTTTTGGTTTGAATAAATCCAGCCCAACCTACTTAGATTTTGGGCCACAACCTTAACCCATCCGTGTGCTCTTTTCTACTTTTGCCCACTAGTGATCCTTTGCTTTTCGATCTTGAGGCTGCAAATTTTCCATCTGTTACTTCTTTATAGAACGCTTAAGAATGCAAACTTTATGTTTTTTTTTTTTTTTTTTGGGTGCTAAATGAGTGCAAATTTTATGGTTGGTAACATACAATTAACGACCATTAATTAAACTAAGAGTTTCCCAATTAACACATGGGTCCTTCAATGATACCTCACAGCACCCGTGTCGATTTACAAATCTATCATACCTTTTACAATTTCAACATTTTCACAACTATCATCATTTAAGTACATAAATTATCGTATTCCTTATAAAAATTCACAAATCTATCGTAATTTAATACAACCTTAATGTTCGAGATTCGCAAGTTACAACTTAAACTGTGCTAGTTAAATAATTCCGTTTAAAGTTCCTTGACATATCCTTCTTTCTTCTGGCAACAAAGATACATCCTCTAACAATTCCTTTGCATTTTATTTGCAAATGAACCTGTGAATACCACACTCATATGTACATGTCCAAAAATCATATGCGCCCAATAGAATATATATATATATATATATATTTTTTTTAATCTGTAAAAAAATGAATCACTCATTTACAATGATTTCATTCTTTTCTCTGAGCCTAACACGTGACAGTTCCGTCACCCATCACATGATAGGTGTTTTAATCGCCAAGCATTATTGTTTGTTTCTTTGCTTTATTTTATTTGTTTATACCGCATGTATGAAATGTTAATTAGTATATTATAAAATCCTATGATATGATATTTCAAGATAAGAGCACCAATTTTCAACCAGAAACAAAAAAAAAAAAAAAAATATTTCCACTCTCCAAAGTAAACTCTAGAATTTCCATGGTTAGAAATTCAAGCATCTATCTTGCAGATACTAATCCTACTTTAGCCAAAAAAAGCAGCCTCTAACTATGGCTGTGCGAATTGCAACGCATCAATTTTTTGCTTTAACTTGTCAATACAAATTATTGCCACATGAAAAATCTATTAAATTTTCTATAATAAAGAAGTGGAGATGCCACTTGATAAGAGATACCCAATTCAAATATTCTTTTCACATTAATTATGTCCAAAAGGAACCAAGATTATTAACTCAAACCCCACATAAGTGTGAGTTCAAAACACTACTTAATCATTGTTGCTAGAGATTATATATATATATATATATATATGTACATCTATGAATTATTCTCAAGACAGTATACGTTGCTCTCTATACTATTCATGATGAAAAATTATTACCATATGATAAAATTTTAGATTATACATCACCGGTTATTTAACAGGATGATAAGGTTAATCGTTCTTCTGGATAAGATCTTGAATTTGAATTAATCCCACCATAATAAACAAAGTGTATGAGTAATTATTTCATGACAAATAAATATATTATACAGAGATAACATGATCATTCATTTGTTGTCACATAAACGGTATTCTCATAATAAATAATGATTGATCGGCAATTAGATAATGAGACATTACATGTCCTAAACTTCCATATCCTATATAGACTTAAACTATTTCATATTTTTCCAAGATCACATCCACACTTGAGCATAACAACTTGAACACTTACAAGTGAAAAAAATAAAAATGGAGATATATTCCATACTTTACCAAGAAGGAAAAAACCATGTGATTGCCCAATAATAAAGTATAAATATATACTATGGTGTGTGTGTGTATATATATATATATATATCTATCTTTTCTATGATGGATTGTGTGCAAGCAGACAATGGACGGTTGGCATTAGATTCTGCATGAGAGAACTATCAAATTTTCAAGGTGGTCATCTTTTTCCCAATCTTTCACTCCCTCACAAGTCACAACTTTAGACAACCAAAGGTTGCCACATAACATTTATTTCCATGCCTAATCTGCCTGCCACAATTTCCTCTAAACCATGGCACTCTCTTGTAAAAAAAAGAAATATTCTCATTTTCGCTTTACAGTCCTCCAAATATTCCAAAAGAATTTATTCCCTCCTAACCCCCCCCCCCCCCCCCCCCCCCCCCTTTTTTTTTTTTTTGGGGTCACAAAGGCTTATCTTTCACTATAAGAACCAAAGTACCACAAAAATCTCACCCCACCACAATCTCAATGCTCTGAAAGTTTTCCTAGTTTTTGTCTGGCTTTTGAAAATTATGACGACTCGGAGACAGCTTGAGGTCCAAAGGGAGGACCAAAATGCAAAGAAATGGTGTGTTTCTCTTACAGATGATGTGTTCAAACGGTTCTTGGCACAAGGCAATCCAACTGTGAACAAGGTGTTTGGTGATGGCTCTTTGTTCAGCCCTTTGTTGTTTGGCAAGTTTTTTGACCCTTGTGATGCTTTCCCACTTTGGGAATTTGAGTCTGAGATCTTGTTGTGTAATCTCCGGAGCTCCGGCCAGAGCGGTGTTGATTGGTTTAGAACCGACCAAGATTATGTCCTCAAAGCAGAACTTCCAGGTTAGCTTCTGTACTAGTATTTTAACCATTAGATTAACTTTTTAGAAGTCTGATATATGATTAGGGATTGTTTATTATACTGTGAATTTTTAACATGAATATTGACAAATCCGATGTTGCAACATTAATTTGATGATAAAACAACGATACAAAAAGTCTCTAGCTATTATAATGTTGTCAGATTTTGGGATATAAACAAAGGAATAGAAGAAAGGGCTTTGGGAATCATTATTTACTTAGCACACAAGTAAAATATTGTGAAACCAGGGGACCCCAAATATCATATGTTGTAATGGGTTCCAGTTGATTTGATGACATGATGCTCAAAAGGAAAACATCTGTAAAGGCTGAGAGATGCATCATGAACAATTAAATGGCAAAATAAAAGAAAAAAGTTTTCTCGTATATGGAAATTCTTAAGTCTTGGTATGGATATTTTGAATATTTTGAAATTTCAGAAGTTTTTGTTTGCAGATGAGCTTATTTTTCTTAATCCTTTTTTATTCTGGTGCATGTGACATAACATTAAAATTACTCTTTCTATTAAGGGACGGAGTTGTATTTGGTTTAGTGGGGATATATGTCTTGATTAGACTCGTTTCACATATCGTATGAAGTTGAATATTGTGAGAGAATTTTTCGAATAACATTGTGCTACTCATTTCATAATATTGTCCAATTTAAACTGTACGATTGAAGACAATGGCCCCTTTAATGGGGACACCCTACCGAAGAAATTCCTTTTTTCTAATCCATTGTTCATGTAGGAGAACAATTATGTTTTTCTTATTGAATGGGTAAATGTGTGTGTGTAACATAAGGGATAATCTACAATAGGATATCTCCATTATACTGATCATTGATCTCAATGATACGATTCAATCAAACGATAACTATGAAGTGGATGTTAAGATATTGCCCAAAGAATTCTCTCACGGTATTCAAACCTATATAATACCATGTACCATCGGATTTTAATTTTATGATCATGATAACTGATCCTATTAAACTTACAGATGGGCACACTCATCGTAGAATCTTTCTTATTTTAATTTATACATTTTTCATAATATGGCCCCATTAAAAAACTTCCCATCAATCCTCCACTCATGAATATCTATCTCATTCCATACCTTAAAAACCTCTTTCCAATAAGAACAAAATTGAAGGTAACTTAGCAAATTTTTGTACGTTGAGAATTAGAAGGTCGTAATCAACCTAAAAGACCTTAAACCTCATTCTCATCTGCTGAACTAACCCCAACGAGCCAATCTCATTGTAATTATTAAAAACCGCATTCTGACATGAATTTAACGGGTAAAGTTTTTTAAAACAGGGATTGGGAAAAACAATGTTCAAGTGTATGCAGAGAATCAGAAGGTTGTGGAGATAAGTGGGCAGTGGAATCAGCAGTTGATGAGAGAGTCCAAGAACAACGATTGGAGAAGTGGGAATTGGTGGGAATTGGGTTATGTTCGGAGGCTTGAGCTGCCAGAGGATGCAGATTGGAGAAAAGTTGAGGCACATTTGACAAATGACACTCTTTTAGAGATCAGAATTCCCAAGAAGCCCTTGGAGTATTGTGATTATTCCACTCAAGGAAATGTTGTGTCTACTAATTAATTTAAGAAGTGTATGTATATATAGGTTTATATTTTCTAATAACTCGTTTGTTTTGACATGGAAAGAGTGTTATAAGAACAAAATTAACTTTTTCTTGTTTATTAAAAAAAAAAAAAGCTCAGTATTCCAAGAAGTACATATTGTTGAAGCCATCCTAAATATTTTTGTTACAAGTGTTTATAAATGTCAAAAAGGTTAGATTTCGTTAAAGTGGTAAACTTGTAATAAATTAGTGCGAAATATGCGATATGCAGTAATCAAACATCTTATCAGAATCGTAATAAGATTACTATATATATATATATGTGAATTTATTTAAATAAAGATCTAACGATTCACAACGATTAAGTGTTTTATACGATGATCAAAGTGAGTAATGCTTAATTGCATGATTGGAATTCAGGACGATTGGGAGACCACACCCATGCAAAGGATGAAAAAATTAATCGCAAGTGGTGCTTAAATCCCTTCAAAATTTTCTGTTTGGTTGGTAGAAAAGATACTAGTATCTTATTCAATTAATAACTTGATAAACAAGAGATATATAGAAGATAATATATAAGAAAGAAAAGCAACAAAAACAAACGAGATTCTAACCAACAAAGCTTCTCCAATTCTATAAATAAATAAAGGGCTGAATATTTAGAATTCTAGTTAGTATCCCTTAATTTCCTTTGCTTAGCTCAAATCTAATTTTGGCTACCTTTTTTCCCCTAAATTCTTTTCTCTTCTTTTTAAGGTAAGTCTGGTTATGGATTGACCATCAACATCAAGTGAAAAATCTGCTGCTAATTAACAAGAAAATAATCCAATGGTTCAAAAAAAAAAACATAATAAACAAGAAAATAGAACCTTATCTACATTAAAAATAAAGTTTAAATTGACACACCACAAAATAGAGATTTTGAATTCTGCCATTTGTTTACTTATGTTTTAGAATCCATTAACTAATTTAAACCATCATTACTTTATGAGTTCAAAGCTCCAAAATAAGAAATAATAACAAATAGCAAAAGATAAAATTACTATATGTATATATATATATATATATATATATATTGAGCAGTTATATACCTCAATTGATTATGTTAAAGTCAGGTCATAATAACTACAAAATACAACTGTTTTTGTTCAATCAACAAACAATTATATGTTTCCTATCTTGATTATTATATATGTCTTCTTCACAAGATATTAAAATTATTAACTAAACCAAAGTATTGAAGAGAAATTATTGTGTACCTATATATATTCTCTTTTTCAGTCTCTTGTTGGTTTCTTAGATAGCTTCAACACTTGGACCCAGTTTTGTTGGATTTAGATGCTGATTTGGTCAAACAGCAAATACAATGACATATCTTTAGATTTAAAAACTCTTTTATTTTTTTTTTTTATTTTTTTTTTTTTTGGGGATTCCTAATTGATAACCAATATCCTAACATTTAAAAAATATATATATTATGGCTGCCTAGTCAAATTTTCAATCTGAAACGTACCAAACAAATTACAGGCTATGACTCATCATACCTAATATATATAAATATAAATATAAATATAAATATAAATGATGTGTGTGTGTGTGTATGAGCTTTACAGAGACATATAAGAGAGCTGAATTCTTCTGACTTTAATGGGAGACCTTTTATCATCTTTACGTTGGATCATACTTAAGCAGCCAATTTGCTTGGAAGTACAGCAATTTTCCAATTTCATTGAAATCCTATTTATCTTATTCATTTATTGTGTTTTGGTGGTACTTTGAATTTGTTTCTATATATTTAATATCTACGTGACAAAACGACCCATAACTAGCTCCATATAACATTTTCATATTAAATTATTTATTTTTATGGAAGTTACATTACATAGTTTTTTTTTATGAAGTTAAAAAAAAAAAATATATATATATATATATATGAATTTTCAAATATTTGCAGTAAATAACAGTATATAATAAATTTACTAGATCAACAATAGATTTAATAAACTAATTGACTTATTTATCGAATAAGTTTATAAGATATTTCTCTTTATTTCATATAATTTAGAATGAACTCTTATTTATAATTTTTTATTATCTCAAAAGTGCATGCTGCATGCTATGTGAATATTAGAATTAATAGGCTCAAAGAACAAATTCTTTTGTCTTTATTCCATTTGGCAAAGCAAAAGGTTCTGATTGCATTAAGCTGGAAAGTAATAGAAAATAAAAAAAAATATATATATATATATAGAAAAATATAATTATAATAATTGTCAAAAAATAAAATCTTTTTTTTTTCTAGAATGTTTTTATTAGACCAACACGTTTGGCATAAAACTAAATTGTCAGAAAGAGAGAGGAAAGGAACAAATTTGAGAAACATGGGGTGAAGAGGAAGTTTCACAAAAAGAATTGGAAACAAAATGGGATTTTGGAGATGAGCACCAAGAAATGAAAAGAAAACACCAACAAATTGCTTGGACCATGTGGGATGGGAATTTAAAGAGAGTCATACCCTTTTGTTTGTTACCTTACCATATTAGGGAAATAGGTGAAAAAAAGTTGTTTGTGAAAAAAAAATATATGTGTTAAATTCTTGACCCCCATCTAAAGCAAGATAAAATAGTTGTTTATTCCTAAGAAAGGTGGGAAAGTTGTAGAGACCCTTTTGGTTAAGATGTGCCAAAAATTAAAAATATAAAATAAACAAAGCAAAGGAGATAGTGGAACACCTACAATTTTACTTTTGTTTTTTGTTTTTGCAAAAGACTTTTATTAGCCTAACTTGCCATCCACATGTTAAAAAATGAAGAAAAATGGACGACGAGATCTACTGGATTTGATTCTGTACCGTTAAATTTATAGTAAATTATGTTAAATTTTTATATTGATTTTAATATTATATGATTTTAATGTGATTTGATGATTTTCTTTCTTTTTTCTTTTTTAAATAAAAGAGACGATCAGGAGTATCCTCACGTTCACGTTTTAGTGGTTATTGTATGAGTCCACTGGTCGTACCGATGGGATTATAATGAACCTGACTCTAAATCTTTATAACTAGCAGACACCAAGCTTTAATAGTAGACAACACATGATCTTTTTGATTAAAAGCTAGACTCTACGTTGTCACTGTTCGAACCTGAGACCTGATAGAGCGAATGATCTAAATAGGCATTCCTTCACAATTTTCTGTTATGATGACACATTTGATGTGAATGAGTATTTAAGGTTTTAGATCTCAGGATTGAAACTTGTAAGGTTTTCTTTTACAAACAAGACTTGACGATTTGGAATTACATTAATAACTCTCGTAAAAGTAATTACATGAAAGATGAAGGGGTAATAAATCTTAGTACAATATCACTCAAAACTAATTACAAAAAAAAAAAACAAATAAAAGGCTTTTAATTTGGGTGAAGATGTATATTAGTAGCTATCTTCATTAAGTAACAAATTCCAAACACTTGTTGATCAAACCTTTTTGAGAAAAAGTACAATTTTTACCATTAAATTTTAAGAAATCCCATCATAAAAATGTACCAACTTCAACTTATATGAGAGAACCTCATTGATATCGACTTGCCAATGACTTGCTAACTAAACCATGGCCTAACAATTTGTTTTCCATTAATATTATCAACTAATTTATCTTCTGATGTCAACAAAAACCCCAAACAATTTTTCTAGATTTCATTTATTTTGTTGCCAAAAAAATTTAGAAAGAAATACAACCTATAACGTGGCCAAGCATTACTTAAATTAGATCGATGCACGTTGGAAAACAAACCAATCTCAACTATAGACATAATTTAGCTTATTTTAAAAAACTAATTCATATTAATTTAGTAAGTCTTTTGGAGCTATCTTACTATCATTTTCTTTGATTTTCTAGTAAAAATATTCTATGAGTTTCTTGGACATATTATTATCCAATCATTTTCTAACAAGATGTTTTTCTTTTTTCTTTTTTAATCAATTTATGTTACTTCTTTATTATTCTATTCCATCATTAATTGCTGTATAAAAGATATTGGAGGGTCGGTTTTATTAGTTAAGGTTTGGTTACTATTTGACACAATTTAGTTTATTTTTTTTATTTTTTTAATCAAAATAGTTTCTCTTTTTTATATTTAAATTGTTTAATTTTGAGTTCCTTTTCTTGCAATAATCTGTAACACTCTTATTATTCCTTTTATATTGACTCAGAGTTCTAGAGAAATTACTAAAATAATCAATGTCAAAAAGGAGGATAAGTGCTTAATGAAGAAAATATATTATTCTGACAAATTCAAGTAAACTCGGAAAATTTCCAATAAAATTGATTACTAAAGTAGATGACTTCCAATAACAAGAAATATATTTAATTTATGTGAAAATACTAGAGGTCTCCAAGCCATCACATTATTATTTGTGGTACGAGTCAACATCTCTTGTTTTTATTTTCCTGTTTTACTAATTGTTCCTATATAATGTATTTATCATGTTATCTAAATTATAATTTAACCACAAAAATATTCAAAATTTAAATCTGATCACCAAAATTGAATACTAAATAGTTAAATAATTAAATAAATGTCAAAAATTAATTGGACAACAATCAAAATTGCAAAACCGACCTCTTAAAATAGATGTTTTATTTTAGAAACTTGTTATATTTGGAATTCTTTGGTTCATGCCTCTTGGATGGTGACATTGCACTTCTCCTGAATGAAAATTGAAAAATACCCTTTTAATATATACATATATGTATATATTTAATAATATGGTGGAAGTTGACATTGCATTTGCTACTTTAAAACCCAATATTTATAAAGACTTATGCAAAATTATTCATTAAAATATAGAACACATTTCTTCTTCTTCCTCTTCTTCTTTCTTTTTTTTTTTTTTTTTTTTTTTAATGAGAAACATATTTATGCTATTTTATTTCTATTTTGGTAACATAAAATGTATCAAACTATGTTTCAAGTAAATTTTTAGGTTGGGAGAAAAAGAAAAGCTGAGAAACTGTAGTAAATAGTATTTTAATGAAAGTAATTAATGTAAATAACATGATAGTAAAATATTTGAAATAAGTAGTAAATTTATTAGGTAAACAACACAATTACAAGAAGTAGTAAGTGCCCATTTGGGACGTCATTTGGAGATGACAAAACATTATTTGAATTTTAAAATCTCAATTCTATATCAATTTTTTTTTTTTTTTTTTAAAAAACTTAAACTTTAAAAGTCCATAACTTTTTCGTTTTAAATAAGAATGAGATGATTTTTATGTCAAACTACTCGTAACGATGAGAGAAACAAGACAATATCCATTTTGTATATTTTTTTCCCGAACACATTTCAAATTCTTGTATTATTTTTTATATCACATAATTTTTTCAAAAGTTTTTCCCTCAAACACACATTTCCAACTCATTCAAAACACCATCTCCAGATGTTCCCTCAAGCGAACCCTAAAACATTTGCCTAATTTTCAAAAAAAAAAAAAAAGTCATTTACCCGGTAACTTGTTATTTATATAGAAATACTCTTTACTTTATTTCTTGTAAAGAAAGCTCTAAGTTATAATTCAGAAGATAGGGCCTGTTTGGTGCACAAGTTCAGTTTGAGTTGAGTTGAAATTTTTAAGTTTGAATAATAATTTTTGTTGACTTTTTCAGAAAAGACAAAATACTTTTTCAGAAAAGACAAAAAACATGATGAAAAAAAGTACAGTTTAGTTTAAACAGAGTGTGTATGCCAAACAAAGCCATAATCTTTGAGAAAAGTAATCTTGTAATTGCAAATCTGTAAAATGAAGAGTAATTTTGTATCTGACTTCGTCACAAAATAAAAAGTAAAAAAAAAAAAATAGCAAATCTATTATGTGGAAAAATGAGAAAAAAAACACAACTTTGACAAAACAACAAAAAAAAAAAAAGAATTTAAAATAGAAATAGAAGGGCAATTTAGGAAATTGATAATACCGCCAGATCCCCTTTCAAAAAGATTCAAATCCAAATGGCACTCGCTTAACTTTATCAACAAACCCAACCACGAGATACAACATTAAAAAAAAAAAAAAAACCCCATTTTTTCTCCCCAAAAAAAAAAAAATCCAATATTTTTCTTTTTAGTCATAAAAAAAATATTATTTTATTAAAAATATTTAAGAATTGCTTTCACTGTCTCATGTTTGTTGTCCGTGTAGATCAATCCATCTTCCTGCTCGTTAAAGCAACGGCTCTGATATTCTCTCTCCATCTCTCTCTCTCTCTCTCTGTCTCCACACTCATAAGCTAGCTTTCAATGCAATCCACGGCCCCACACCAACCTTTCTAAGCTCTTTCTCTCTCTTCATCTCTCTTTCTTTCTTTCTCTCTCCTCCTGTTTCTCCTTCAAATGGCTTCAAAGGAACACTAATATAACAAACACCACCTCCATTTCTCTACTCTAACCGAAAAAAAAAAAAAAAAAAAAACTCCATCAAGTTTTCAACTTTGGAGCTCAGTCTCATTCTTTATCCTCTTCTCCTTCGTGGGCTTCTCTTCTATTCCTCATTTCTATTCTTTCTTCTGAGTTTTTGTTTTTGTTTTGTTTTGGTGATGAAGTCAGTGTGAGGAGAAGAAGAAGAAGAAGAAGTAGTGAGATTTGGGGTTGCCCAAAAAAAAAAAAGAAGAAAAAATGGTTGGTACGGCGACAAATGGAAGAAGTAGGCCAGCTTTTTCTTTGGTGAATGGTGGTGGATACGACATGAGTCCAAGTAGTGCTCCACCAAGCAATGCTGGTTCAGAATGTGGTGGGATTGAGTTCACGAGAGAGGATGTTGAAGCCTTGTTGAAGGAGCGGCCCAAAAGGAAGGACAAATTTAATCTCAAGGTCAGGGTTTTTTTTTTTTTTTTTTTTTTTGGTAATTTGAGGTCTCTGGCAAAAAAAACCATCTGGGTTTTCTTTATTTTTTTCGTTTTGTATTTTTTTATTTTTTTGGAGTGTTATGGTTAATGGGGGTGAGTTGAGTTGAATTCTGGTTTTTGGTACTGATAAGTTTGAGGTTTTGTTGTGAATCTAATTTGATGAATCTTTAGGAAAAATGTGATCTTTTGACTGAGTATATAAAAAGGCTGAAACTTTGCATCAAGTGGTTCCAAGAGCTTGAGGCAAGCTATGTGTTTGAGCACGAGAAGTTGCAGAATAGGTTGGAGAAGGCCGAGCTGAGATGCGGTGAAACCGGTATGATTTGCATTTGTTGCACCTTAGTTCTTAATAAAGTTGCTTGCGAAAGTGATTCGAAACTCGGTATGTTTGGTTGTAGAAATCCAATTGAGGAACAAGGAGGAGGAGTTGAATTCAATTATTCAGGACCTCAGGAAGAATTATGCTTCTTTGCAAGAGAAATTTGAACAGGAGGAATGCAATAAATTGGTAAGTGGGGAAAGTGTAAATCTTTTTTGATGTTTCAGTTTTTCGAATTTCTGTTAGTGGAAGATAATTAAGTTATTGAATGTAACAATCAGGAAGCAATGGACGGACTCACAAAAGAAAGACAGGCCAGACTCGACATTGAGAGGTCGCAGAAATGCCTCTCGGAAGAGCTTGGAAGAGCGCAGCGAGAGCTCTCGAGTGCTAATCAAAAGGTAGAAATAGAATAGACACAGATTCCTTTGTGCTTTATTCCCCTATAAAAATTTTATACAAGCTCCTAAAATTTGATTTGGGTTGTTGAATTCTGCAGATATCGTCACTTAATGACATGTACAAGCGATTGCAAGATTACATTGCTAGTTTACAACAATACAATAGTAAACTTCACACAGACCTCTCTACGGTTGAGGACGACCTTAAGCGCATAGAAAAAGAGAAAGCTAGTATGACGGAGAACCTAAATAATTTAAAGGGTCAGCTTACTATGTGCAAAGTGAGTTTCTACTTTATCAGATCTATTTTACATTATGTTGGATGGTACTTTGATGTTTTCTTTTGCACCTTCTTTATTGTTCTAGGTGTGACTTATTGATTAATAGGTCTTGCCATCGTCAAGGCTTGGTGACAATGTGACAAATATTCTACTTGTAAATGTAAATAACCGAGTAGGGAGAAATAATTTTGTGGATTATAATAAAGCTGAAATTGAGTTTATTTATGTGAATGAACCCGATTTAGAAATGTATTAGTGATCTAAACTTCTTAAATCTATAGCTGGAAAAACTTGGTGCAAAATTTTCTCGATTGGTTAACTTCAGATCGCTAAACACTAGGAAGAAAAATATGAGCTGTAAAATACCATTAAGATCTTAGATCTGCAGTTAGGGAAATAGTTTTCAGTAACGTTTTTCAGATGGGGGTTTCTAGGAGCTCTTTTTTTCTTTAGTTCTAAACTTTTGGTTTCTTTGTCGCACAAACGGGGCGTACTTCATACGTTGTGATGCTAGTAACATCAATGGAGTTTGGGAAGGAAATAAAGAACGGAATAAATTTATGTATTGAGGTTTGTTTGTTCTTGACCTTTTTTCCTTTTGACGTGGAGACTCAGCAAATATTTTTTATTTGACAATATATAGGCATCTCATGATGAGGCTGTAAAGCAGAGGGATGCTTTGGTCAATGAAGCTGCGGGCCTTAAAATGGAGTTGCAACAGGTCAGAGATGACCGCGACCGCTTGACACTCCAAGTGCAGAATTTAACAGACGAAGTCGTGAAATATAAGGAAACTACTGAGAATTCTTGCTCTGAGTTGGATAGATTGACAACAAAAACAAATGAACTAGAGGTTGCCAAATGCATTTTTCCCACATATTTTATGCTTGTGGTGAGTTGAAATTTTTGGCCAACTTATTATTTCTGGCTTTCTTTTTAGGAAAAATGTCTGTCGCAAAGTAACGAGATAAAGTCGTTGAAGGACCTGCTAATGAATGCACAAGAGAAACTTCAGGTGACAAGATGTGATTTTTTCACAGGACATTAAAGTTGGGTTCTGCAGTTTTTGGAGTTTAATTCATGAACTTGGAGAACTTCGTCTAAATGGGTCCTGAATTGTTTTAGGTATCCGATATATCTGTCTTGGAGACAAAAACAGAATATGAAGAACAAAAGAAAATCATAAGTGAATTACAAAATCGCTTGGCGGATGCTGAATTTAAAGTTATTGAAGGAGAGATGCTGCGCAAAAAGTTACATAATACCATTCTGGTAATACTTTCTGCCCGCTGCAACTCTTTTTCGGTGGCAAGATTGTTGACATCCTACTGAAGTCTCTCTTGTTACAGGAACTGAAGGGGAACATTCGGGTGTTCTGTAGAGTGCGACCGTTATTGCCTGATGATGGTTCTTCTGGTGAAGGGAAGGTTATCTCCTATCCCACATCAATGGAAACTCTTGGACGAGGCATTGATTTGTCACAAAGTGGTAAATTTCAAAAAAGATATCAGATTACTAGTCTTTCTTCTATGTGCTTTTTAACTTTTGGTGTTATTGCGCTAAAAACATGTTCACGTCGATGATCAGGGCAAAAACATTCTTTCATGTTTGACAAAGTTTTCATGCCTGATGAATCGCAAGAAGACGTCTTTGAAGAAATCTCACAGCTTGTCCAAAGTGCGCTTGATGGTTATAAGGTGATCCCAATATCCAAATCTTGTAAAACTCGCTATCTGCATCATGCACGCCTAGCCACTTTAAGGTTGTTTCTTTCTTCAGGTCTGCATTTTCGCCTATGGGCAAACGGGTTCAGGCAAAACCTATACCATGATGGGTAAACCAGGACAGCCCGAGCAAAAAGGGTTGATTCCTCGTTCCTTAGAACAAATATTTCGAACTAGACAATCTCTTCTGCCACAAGGTTGGAAATATGAAATGCAGGTTAGTCGAATCTCTGTGTGTGTGTCAGTTTTATCCGTTGTTTGAACATCTGTTTGTAATCTTACTTCTGTATCTAATGCTTTTCGTATAAAAACTCTTCTAGGTATCTATGTTGGAGATATATAATGAAACCATTCGGGACTTGCTATCTACAAATAGATCATCTCTTGATATGTTGCGAACGGAAAACGGTGTTGGTAAGCAATACACAATCAAACATGACGTGAATGGAAATACACATGTATCGGATCTGACAATTGTGGATGTTCATAGTGCTAGAGAGGTCTCCTATCTTTTAGACCGTGCTGCACAAAGCAGGTAACAAAATAACATAAATCGATATTTTTATTCCGGTTAGCCATGCTTGTTTGTCGGGAACTTCGTTGTCACATTGACATGAAACATTGCAAATTTTAGAGCCCTTCACACTGTTAGCTTCTAGCCCGTGTCGTGTATATGACATGACACAATGGAAGTTGGTTTTGCTTGTTTTCACAAGGAGAAACACTTCAGTTACGTATTTTGAATTGTCTTTCTTTTAGGTCTGTAGGAAAGACCCAAATGAATGAACAATCGTCGAGAAGTCACTTTGTTTTCACTCTACGCATATCTGGTGTTAACGAGGTATTTTAATTTCGCGCTCTGTTTCTCCATTGTGTTTACACAGATATTTTAGTCCTTTCGTGTGTTGCACCGATGTATATTATCACGTAAAATATCCTTTCATCTTCAGAGCACTGAACAACAAGTACAAGGTGTCTTGAATCTCATTGATCTTGCTGGGAGTGAGCGCCTTTCTAAGAGCGGGTCTACCGGAGACCGTCTGAAAGAAACCCAAGTATCCTATCAAGACGACGTCTTTCATAATCTTCTTTGTTATTCATTTCTAGTTTCTGTTTCTAAAAGAATATCGTTCTCATCAGGCAATCAATAAAAGTCTTTCGTCCTTGAGCGACGTAATATTTGCGCTGGCAAAGAAAGAGGATTACGTACCTTTCAGAAACTCAAAGCTTACATATCTTCTTCAGGTAATTTCTTTATCATTATACGTGTTTCTTTTGCTTCATTTTCTCGAGTTCCTGTCCTAAGTTCTTGCAATTGATGTTTTTAATAGCCATGCCTTGGAGGAGACTCGAAGACTCTCATGTTTGTGAACATCTCCCCTGAACCCTCCTCAGCAGGCGAGTCGCTATGCTCGCTTCGTTTTGCTTCTCGTGTAAATGCTTGCGAGATCGGGGTTCCACGGCGTCAAACTAACATCCGGTCGTCAGAGTCACGTTTGAGCTACGGTTGATCGTCGATTGAATAAAATAATTCTTTTGCGAGAAAATATATATATATATATATATATATTTTAAGCAATCAATGCTCTGTATCTGCATCACTAGTATTATAAAGTGAAGTTCCAGAGTGATTCTAACATAGGTGCATCTGTACAGTGAGGAAAAAGATACCATGTTGTATTAAAACCTAATCGAAAGATTTGATTTTCTAATTTCATGTAATCTTACGAGCTTGATTTCTTATTTGTGCGTGTCATTCTTGTGTAATGGGTCATGCTAATCTTCTCTGTATCGTTCTCGTTTATTGTATGTCCCTGGAGGGGCAAATCAAGCCAAGAAAGAGTAATAATGAATAAAAACATTTGTGAAAAATATGAATGACTTCGATGAGTAACCAATCTTTGCTTTGCTAAAACGATCATACAAGTATACGGCTCTATGCCATTCGGTTCATGACCTCTTTGAGAATAACCTTCGTGTCTTTGTAAAATGTTTCTGTCTGAGGCAGATTACGCTGTCTGGTAGCACCTTCAAGCTGTACACAAATTTTTCAACCGAACATTTCTTCGTTAGCTGCTTAAAAACCCAAGAAGAGAGAGAAAAAAAGAAGAGAAAATGTTTAGTTATTGTTTTACCTTCTCAAAGTTGTCAAACAATCTGTTCGCCAGATCAAGGAGAGGCTGCTTGTCATCGACTGTTGCTGCGGTGATAACCTTGTCGAAATCGTAGTACATGAAGGTCGATTTGATTCGGAGATACTTTTGGACATAGTTCAATGTGTCTTTTCCAATCAAATCTTCCAAAGCAAGGAGATCAAAGGCACACGTCCTTAGCCTATACCTTCTGTTCTTGGTTCCTATATCCGCCATAAAGAGACCCTTTTTCAGAAAAGACCGAGTGCCCGTCTTCTCGTTCGCGATACCTATCACAAAATAGCAAGCAGAAAGAGCTCGACATAATTGGGTACACATTTTAAATAGGCCTTTAAAATAGAAAAAAAAAATTTTAAAAATTAAATAGAAGAGAAAAATTACTGTTATCAACAGAAGGAACGGGCAAAGGGCCGGTTATCCAGAAGCCGTTGTCTTCGGCTAGAGAGATGCCATTGCAAGTGTTGCCAACAAGTGCAATGGAGGCAAGTCCTAGTGCTAGTCTTCTTGTGGTTTGTACATTGTGTTCCGGAGAATTATCCTTTTTCTTGCCTAGAAATCCAACTATCTGTGCTCTTGTTTGGGTCCTCCAAAGGCTCGGAAGCTTCGGAATGCCTGGCAGCATTTCGGAGACGCCGTTCAAATTTGCCAAACGGGCCATGGTAGAAGAACTGAGTGAAGAAAATGGAGCTCGAGCAAACTGATGGAGTGGAATGTCACACTTTCAGTTAATATCCGTTTGAAAAAGTGCAGGCCACTAGTGACCACCAAAAGTATATCCTTACAAAGGGTAATTTGGTCATTTTGATCTATATATTTTTTAAACTTTTTTTTGTTGATTTTTTTTTTTAAGTTTAATCCATAAGCCTTCTTTTCCTAGAAAACAGTAATTAGTGTTTCATAATGTACAAATTATCAATATATTCCCAGCATTTCACCGTATCTTTTTTTATTTTATTTTATTTTTTTATTAATAATTATATATAGAAAGCACAATGTGCTTTACCGTGCAAAGTTTTTTTTTATTTTTTATTTTTGTATAAAACGGTTTATTTTGGACGAAAATATTTTGTGTTTGCTTTTTAATCCTTTATTTTTTATTTTTTATTTTTGATTTTTTTATTTTAACCTAATTTTTAATATTTTTTTTACAATTTAATCCTTTTTTTAGTCTTTTGATTTTCTCTTTATTTTGGATTAATTTTTTTTTATTTTTTACAATTTAATCCTTTTTTGTATTAGACGAAAATATTTTGTATTTACTTTTTAGTCCTTCAATTTTCTTTTTTTTATTTTGGCCCATTTTTTTATTTTTACAATTTAATCCTTTTCTATATTGGTCAATTTATTCTATTTTAGTCATTTTATCCTTTTTTTTTTTTTTTTTTTTTTGTATTTTTTCATGCCTATCCTTTTTTTTTTTGGTCCCTTTTTTGTGGGTCTATTTTTTAAATTTATATTAAATTTTCTATATGTAGATAAAATTTTTCAAATGCATCTAAAATATGCATATCACATGCTTTAGACTAGTTTTCATGGTAACAAGAATCATCAAAAGCCAAAAGGGAAATTCCGTCATGAACATTACTAAACGGAGATAAGACGGAGAGAAAACTTATAAAAGATAAAACAATTAGAATAATGGAGATTATTTTAGTTTTTCTTTTAGTTTGTTTAATGAAAAATAAGAAAATTGTATAATTATTATTTTATCTGCTTATTTGTACTATTTTAATATTAAAATAAGGAATGAGGGAAATTTTTTTTTTTAACATCATTGAGTGGATTTAAATTTACTTTCCCTCTATTTAGGGTTAGCCTATGAGGAAACTTGGACTATTACAGTTGAATGACCCGTTCAAATATGTGTTTGTTGTAATCAATTAAACTGGAATATCCAAATGGTCCATTATGACATTTTAAACATAATTCTAAAAGTCCCACCTCAAAATTTTGGTTAATCCAGATATCTAATCTACAGTGCCTTTTATTTTATTTTATTTATTTATAAATTTGGACAATCATTGCAAATGACCTATCTAAGGGCTCGTTTGGTTCGCGAGTTCAAACTCAAAATTTTCATCTCAGTTTTTATCTTTTTCTGAAAAAGTTTTTTGTCTTTTCTGAAAAGTCAACAAAAATTACTATTGAAACTTAAAATTTTTAACTCAAACTCATTCACCAAACGGACCCTAAATGATTGATTTTATCAACTATCCAAATATATATTTAAATGTTTATATTCAAAGATTCTGTTTAGAATGTTAACCTTTAAACACTAATTTAGATGATATTTAAATGTTTATATTTGAATATTTCCTTCTCATATTTTACCACTTTTATTTAAATGTTTTCGTTCCAAATATTATTATTTTTCATGTTCTCCAATATCCTTCCTTACTCTTTTGTATGTATCAAACGGAACAATAACTATGGCAATAAGGCCCAGTCATGTTTGGAAACATTTTTTTAAACACTTTTTTTTTTTTTTTTTTTTTTTCATCTTCCTTACTATTCATTTTTCTAAATATATTTAAAAACTTAAATTTTAAAAGTCCATAACTTTATCATTTTAAATCGAAATAAATTTTTTTTTTCTCAAATTACATAGAATTTCGAAAGAAACGAAACTAAATCCATATTGCTAATTATTTTTTTTAATATGTTTTAAGTTTTTACATTTGTTCATTCTAAACAATTTATTTTTACCAAATAAAATTTTAAAAATTCAAACAATAATTAACTTTTAAAACATCATATTCAAACGTTATCCCAAACTGGCATAAGTCAGAGACGTATTTTTTGAGAGTTTCTCAACATTTTACTTTTGAGGAGCTTCTTGTTGGCCCTTTTTTCAAGTGCCCGGTTCCAAATGGATAGAGAGGGAGGGAATATTTTGGACACGTCACACTCCACAAATAGAAAATTTTTTAGAGATCATAATAATTCATGAGGCAAGACATTCTTTAAAAAAAAAAAAAAAGTCCAAGTGATGATAACACAACTTATCCCAAATATCATTTCTATTTGACATTGAAAAAAGGTTTTTTATTTTTTATTTTTTGACTAAAGATTGAAAAAAGGGAATTTTATTTTTTATTTTTTTGCTAAAGATTGAAAAAAGGGAATAATAAAAGGAACCGAGTGATGAGAAATTTCATATGCTTAAGCAAAGCATTTTCCCAAAGCTATAACTATTGCACGGAATATATTTGGTCGCCTATGTGGACCTCATAAATTAATTGATAATAACAAATAGAGCTTTAGACCTCGTTTAACATTTAAGTTAAAATTATATTTTTTTATCTTAATTTTTATTTTTTTTTTAAAATTTTTTTATCTTTTTTTAAAAAGTTAATAAAAATTTTTTAATTCAAATTAATATTTTTTTAATTCAAATTTATTCACCAAACGGACGTTAGTTCTAAAAAAGAAAAAGAAAAGAAAATGGAGGTCATTCATTTGCCTGCCATTCAGGGTATTGGGAATCTCTCTATGATTGATTTTGATTGACAAGTAAATAATTTGACACGACAAAAAGGAAAGAAAGTTGAACACTTATAAAACATGTCCAAGGGTTAGCAGAAATTCATGAATTTTGGTGCCACCTTTGAGATCCCAATATTTTATATTTTCCTTCAATTTGAAGTTCCGTGACTTCTTTTGTTTTGACACGATAGGGTTGTCAACAACCTCCATTGAATCAAACTACGGGAGGGCTAGTTATTTCTAATCGCATCATATAACATGTTTTCAATGATATATAAGGGTTTGTTTGGTGTTTGGGTTAAATTTGAGATGAGATGAAATTTTTAAGTTTGAATTAATTGACTTTTTAAAAATTAATTATAAATTTTGTTGACTTTTCAAAAAAGATAAAAATTAGGATGAAAAAGTAAAATTTAGTTGGAGTTAAACCTGGATACCAAACATGAATTAAATCTAATAATTTTTTTTTATTTTAAATTTAACAATTTAGATGGAATTATCCATCATATAATAGATTGTTTGAACGGTACAACTCGAAAAAAAAAGAAGAAGCTATATATAGATATATATATATATATATATTTATAGTTGTAATTTGTAAGTTCTAGCATTTTATTCCCTGGTAACATATAGTAAGAAAAATATTAGCATCAAATTTTCATTAAATTTTGTTTGATTACCGTATTTTATATAATCAGATGATTAAAACTATACTTACATTAACTTTGTTTGAATTTGGTCAAGTTTTTACTAAGTTCTTTTAGACGGAAGATTTTACGGTTTTGTCCTTTTTAACTATCTGTGAGAACTAATTATTGGATTAATTTCTCAAGCAGTCTCATATTGAATGAGATTAGTTTTGTGCTATACACCGTAAATTTTTAACACAAACAGCTATAGATTAGACCGTTTAAAAGTTAATCTAGCGACAAATTATAATGAAAGTTAGTTCTTACTTAATAACTCCCTAGACGTGCGAAATGAACTTCCATTAAATTCAAACGTAGGACAATTTACATAATTCGAATACAATAGTATTTACCTTTTCTAAATCCTAATGTTGTTGTTATCTTAACATCACATAAACTTAGTAAGGCGTAAGCAATCAACTTGCAAAGAATCTTAATGATTTTCATGAGCTATATATATATATATATATATCACCTAATTATGATGATGATAATAATAATATTAATAATACACTTGGATTTATTTCAATTTTTATTTTATTTTATTTGCTTGAGACAAGAAAAGAGATTTGCCTCTTAATTATGGGAGATTCCATGCAGGTTTAACATTTCAATCTCATTAATTTGCTAACTTTTTTGTTTGTATTACCATATCTCTTGATAAAGGAAGTTTTATCCGTTAACATTTGTTAACAAAATTTTTGAGCTATTCACAAGATTATCAATCAACTTTTCACTAATTGTCAATACATTTTTTTTTTTTTTCCAAAAAAGGAGAGATAAAGATCAATAACATGAAGTAAAAATGGAAGATTACAAGTCTATATGCCTTTTTAGAAAAGCTCGTTAGAATATGTTTAAAAATTTGTACCAAAGTTTCAATAATGAATAAATTTAAAATAAGTTTGACTCATTCAATTTTTTAAAAAACATAATTAAATATTTATAAAAAAAAATCATAAATTCTACCGAAAACAAAGCAAAAGATCTATAGTAAAGCATAATTATCCTTACCAAGGAATTGGATAAAGCTGAAGTCTCTACTGGATATTTGTTATGCAAAAAAGAAGTAATAATATCTAAAAGTGGGCTCCCACAATTCTAACAATTGATTCCTATATATCCTATCCCATAAGCAACCAAACGACATTAAAAACAAATAATAATAATAATAATAATAATAAGAAAATTTTTTTGATTAAAACAATCTGCAAACCATGGTTAGATTACCAATGTCTTTAGTCAGTCCAAAACTTTAATATAAATCTCCATAATAAGAAAGAAAAGAAGAGAAGAGAGAAACAAAGACTAGATAGAACAAGCAATGGAAGGGCATGAGCAACTCAAGAAGTCTAGGGTTGTTAAAGTGGACTCTAAGAAATCATGGGATTTCCTTGTCTCTCAAGCCACCAATCAAGGCTGCCCTGTGAGTTTTTTTCATATACATATACATATACAAATACATATATATATATATACACACACACACACACACAAACACACGCACAAACACATAAATTTTTTAAAATTTTCTTCTCTTTAACACTTTTATGAACACCAAGTGTCCTTAAAAGATATAAACACTGATTTCAAATTCAGAGATTATGCGTACTTTGAAAACTTTACGCAAGATAGATTGTTTTTTTTTTTTTTTTTTAATGTAATTGAATATAAGCTATTTCATTAATCTTGTGTGTAACCCACTTATGTACACAAAGTGTCCTTTAAAAATCACGAAACCACACTTGTGTAACACATGATTAGGTAAAAAAAAATCAGCTATTACATCACTAGTCGAATCAAATGTCAAGTTGGATGAATTTTACATATATATATATATATAGATATAGGTATATATAATATATATTAAAAAAATTCATGAAAATTTCAGGTAGTGGTGCATTTCACTGCATCCTGGTGCATGCCCTCAGTAGCCATGAATCCTATCTTTAAGGAATTGGCCTTGATCTATCAGCATATTCTTTTTCTACTGCTGGATGTTGACGAGGTTAAGGTACAACATTATATATATATATATATATATATTTCTCATAATAATATCTAATATTTTTTTATATTATTACTGTTTCTAATTTAAGATGGAGATGTTCGAATTCTAAGCTTACAATATAATCTAATTTGACGTTACCTTTAGGTTATATCCGTGTGATGACGCAATAAAATGTGAAAACATTCTCTTTGGTCCAAAATGATGTCTCTTCTATATAATGACGATTATTTCTTTTTAATATTTTATTTTATCTTTTTGAGAGTGGTGTAGGGAGGACACAAGATATTGTTATTTTATTTTCAGGGAATTAAAATATTGTGTATGTGTGTGTGTGTGTGTGTGTGTATATATATATATATCATATGTATAACTCTGCATTCCTGTAACCATTGTTGTATTATAGTGCGTTTGGTATTCGGGTTGAGTTTGAAATTGAATGAAATTTTTAGATTGAAATTGGTTCATTTTTCAAAAATTAATTATAAATTTTATTGATTTTTTTCAAGAAAATACAAAAAATCAATCATAAAGTACAGTTAAATTCGAACTCAACCTGCATTCCAAACGTAGGCCTATTTTAGTGGTTCAAACTCTCTGACATTGTGTCACATGACCTGTTTTGTCTATTATATATAAATCATGCTGTATATATACACGGCTATTGTGTAGTCCACAAAGGCACAAAACCCATAATAAATAATAATTTAATTAGATTAATAGATTAATCATGAATTATTATCTTTAATACCACTGTATTTATATATATATATAAAAGCTGTCATACTTTAGGTTCTTGATAATGACTCTTGCTTACATGAATTAAACAAGCAAGTGGCATCTTATGTGGTCAAGTCATTTTCTTTTGCAAAACTCTTTTAGCCAGTGCTTACGGGTATCCGATGATATAACAAATATAAACGGATTTTCATTGGTTATATATGTTTATTATTAGTTAACAGAATGAAACTCAAATTTTTTTTTTTGGCTCCAAAAAATGTTGCGTAGACGGGATTTGAACCCGTGACATTAAGGTCATTACCAAAACTCTCTACCCCGCGATGAAAAGAAAAATTGTTAACTAGGCAATGCTTAATTTTACTGAATGTGTTTTTATGTGTTTGCTTATTTGGTTAATCAAATATAGATTAGTTTCATAGATATTTTATAGTCATCAGTAGTTATCGTTGAAATTAATTAAATAAGTATATATTTAATCAATTATCATATATGTTTATGACCAACTATCTAATTAATTAATTAATTGTTTGATCTATATATACGGATGAAAACAAAGATACCACTAATCGACAAATAATAAAATTACTATTAAAACCACAAACACACATATTCATATAGTAACTGAGACTTCTCTATCAATCCCACAAGAAGAAATAAAATTATTGTTTTTTTTTTTTTTACCATTTGAGTAGATGTAATGTTTTTTTTTTAAATTTATTTTATTAAGTGATTTAAATTTGCTTGATGTGGATTTTCACAAGGTTGTAGCCTCCATAATGAAGATAAAAGCCATGCCCACTTTCTTGTTGATGAAGGAAGGAGCTACAGTTGATAAGCTTGTGGGTGCTAATTCAGAAGAGATAAGGAAAAGGGTCAAAGATTTTGTTAATTCCATTGGCTCAAGCAAAACTTGTTGAAATGTTGCATATATTGATATAACTATACATATTTACATATAAATGTGTGTGTGTGTGTGTGTGTATATATATATATATATAGCTGCCTTGATTGTCAATAATAAAACTTTCAGAATCCCTTTTCTAGTTCTGTGATTCTTGTTTATCTGGTTTTGTAAATGAAGAGATTTCACTTGTTTGCTCCCAAGTTGAAGATTGTATATTTCTACAAAGTGTGTTGCAAAATGCTGTAAATAAGATATTGGAAAATTTGTAAAGTGCATTGAAATATTTCCAATTCTCCAAATCTTCTTTTTTTAGAGATTTGAACTTTAATCCTTGATATTAAAAGTGAGCTTCCCCCTCAAATAAAACCCGATTTACTACTAAAAATAGGGAATTTAATAGGGGTAACCTACCTTACTTCAGAGTCTCATGGGGCTAGTAGTCTTGAACTTAAGACTTAAATCAGTTCTCATTGTTTGAGATAATCTTAAGATCAGATAATATGAGAAAATATGTTAAAATAAAAATCGCATAATTGTGGTCAAAGACCTCTTTAACGAGATGTGCCAAGTAGAATTTATTGTAATAACAACAACAAAATATCAAGGTTAAACCATGTTGTCGACGATACGGTATTCAGCACTCTTATCTCCTGAATTTGTCATCCATTGGCAATTTGTCACTCAATCTTCTAAAATTGATAACTTACCCTCGAATTTTCTAAATTGTTATAATATGTTCCATTTTATTAACTTTACACTAAATTGAAGATGTGAATTTGAAAGATTTACTTTAGAGTGTAATAGATTTCAATTTTTTTAAAATTTAAAATGAGGATTTCCATATTCAAATAAAGCCTACACTGACTTTTCGTCACTAATTTAACATGTTGTTAAGATGTCATTGTAATAATTTAAAAAATTCAAGAGCAAATTGCTAAAAATTAAAAACTTAAGAAAGTAAATTGTCAAAAATGATAAAATTAAAGGGACAACAATACTAAATACCCGCGGACTAAATGTCAAATTTTCCCTTCGAGGACTTGGCTTTTTCTTTGTTAATTAGAAATCCAAATATGACATTTGTACTTGTCTAAATACAACAAGTGTCAAATGTACCGGAAAACTAAAGCCACAAATACCCTACCATCATATTTCCATATGCCCTTACTCACCAATTGCCTAATGACACGTCAGCCTCCTTGTACTTCCCAATTATCCAAACTCAACCAAACGTGAAATTAGAAGGTTTCACTCGACAATAGAGTCTAGATCTGTTGTTTTATTTTCTTATCTTAAAAATCATCACTTTAATAGACTTACGATAAATCATCAATTTATTTAAGAATTTTTAATATTTAACATTTTTTATGTAGTTAAATTTTAATTCAAAAGATGTGGTATGATATTATTGAGAATATTTAATAAGATAGAAAATTCAGAATAACAGATCTTAATTCCTCAATAATGAAAAGAACTTTTAAAGAGACTCTCCACAATTTTTATCACGTGGTCCTACACTCCTACTAAGAGACTCCTCATTAGTCGTTGTCTTGAAATGTGAATAATATTTAAAAAATATTAAAGATATTAATTCCAATTTTATTTTTTAAATATCGATTTCTTCCATATGTAAGTTGTCATTTTATTTTTAGTTAGTTTTTAAAGGATTTGTACATTAATTGATTACATCTATTGTGAAAATATGACATTCCCAATCATATGAGTTGGTATTTAAAATTTAGAATTATAGTTGGTTTTATTGAGTACTAAATATATGAAAAATAACAACAAAACAAAAAGAGTTCAAAATATGCTTTTGAGCAATTTGAGATTCCAAGGTACAATTAAAAAAAAAAAAAAAAGATTAGTTTACAAATACTTTTAAAGCACTAGATTTTTGTTAGATTTTTATGGCTTCTAATGGTATATAATTAGATCAATATTATAAAAGAAAATTCTTTGGTGGAATATTATTCTATAACTAGAGCTAATCCCATGTTGGTTTACATTTCTCCTAAAACCTTGAGCTATTAGAAAATAAATCAACATAATTTATATATTTTAATAATATCATAATGCATATGTGAATAAAAAGAGATTATTACATGTAAGAAAAAAGGCAAAAAAAAAAAAAAAAACTCTCATTATGTGGTAGCTAATGGTGATTTGAAAGTTTATTATATATTATTTAAAAAAAAAAGCTTTCAATCAAAGAAATAAAATATGTCTTCAAAAGACTTTTTCAAATAGATTTTAAAACTTTATCAGAATTTCATTTAGAAGATATTATAAACTTTATTCTAACACTTTTATAACTTATTAGAAAATTTAAAAAACATTGTGACTGTACGTCCACATTTAAATGTGAATCCAAACGCTAATTTAAACGTCACAATTTTTATTTTTCTTTTTCAACCGTTCAAAAGCTAAAGCAAATGTTTGAATTTTTTTTTTAATTTTTTCCACTAAACACACCTGAGATGCGTTCTTCATTTTTATTTATTATTATTATTATTATTTTTCTAAAAATGCGCACCACCGTTTAAATATCCAATGACACGTCTCGGACATATGAATTTATAGGACACGTGAACATTTAAAACAACAATCCAAAAAAAAAAAAAAAAAAAAAAAATCCAGCTAGGTTGGTGTTCTGGGCTTCTGTACAAAAATCTAGGCCCATTGGGCCTCACAGGGCCGAAACCGAAACCGGAACTCAAAAAAAAAAAAAAAAAAAAAAAACGTTTTACTCAGGTGGTGTAACCAGGACCACAACAGCTGCCCACCAATTTTCCTCCTCATCGAAACTCCCCACGCAGATTCCCTCTCTTTTTCTCCCTCCTGTTTGGTTCCCGGGAAAATCCCACTCCCTCCTCGCCGGGGAAAAAAAAAAAAAAAAAAAAGAAAGATCCCATTTTTTTTTTCTCCGGCCTTCCTCTCCCCTGACCGGCGCCAGAAATGGTCTCCCCGGAAAACACCAACTGGCTCTTCGAATACGGTCTGATCGACGACATCCCCGTCTCCGATGCGAATTTCCCCGTTTCCTCCTCCGGTTTCACCTGGCCCGTTCAGTCCCTCAACGGTTCCTCTTCCGTCGGGTAATTCCAATTCCAGAATTTCAGTTTTTTCCCCCCTTAATTCAAATTGGAAACTAATCTGACTTAGGGTTTTCTTTTTGTTTTGGTTTTTGGGTTTTGGGTATTCTGATGATTATGAAAAAATGTTCTTCTAATCTGTTGAAGCCCCTTTTGGTTGATAATTTGGAGAGTATGGATGGAGAAATTTATGTGCATACACACACACACACACACACACATATATATATATATTTATATATTGGACCCTATTTTCATTTAATAACATGCCAATTTATCCTAAAAAAATGGCAATTAGGGAAGTTTAATTTTTCCCCAAATTTTGGTGCTCTATTGAGTCTAAACTTAATTAGGGTTTTTGGGTTTTGGTTATTGTGAAGATTTGAAAATGGTTTCTTTGTTTGTTGTAATTTGTGCTTCTCAGTTGCTGATTGAAGCCCCCCCCTTTAGCCTTGTGTTACTGTGGGCGATAAGTTTGGAGAGTATGCATAGAGAAATTGATGTGCTTTTAGTAGGACTCAATTGGTCAACTAACTGTGCTAGGACTAGAGTTTTAGGTGATACCAATTAGGGAAGTTGAACTTTTTATTGTTTTTCCCAAAATTTGGTACCTTTGCAGTCTGAACTTTTTGCGGTTTCTTGGTTTTTTTTTTTAATTATTATTTTATTTTGGTTATTGCTGTAAATTATGAGAATGGTCTGCTAGTTTTCTGGGATACTGGTTCTTGTGTTGTAATTTGTGCTTCTCAATTTTTGGTTGGAGCCGGGAGCCCCTTTTAGGCTTGTATTCTTGTGGATGATAGCTTGGAGAATATCGGTAGAGATGTTTATGAGCTTTATACGGACTCAATTAGTTAGATGATGTGTGCTAGGACTCCTCTAGTTTCGGGTAATATCAATTAGGGAAGCTCTATTTTTATGCTTCTTTCCTCCCCACCTCCCAAATTTTGGTGTTCTGTGCAATTTCTTTGGTTTTGGTAGTTGTGGCGAATTGTGAGAATGGTTTTGGTTATGCTGGTTCATGTGTTTGAGTTTGTACTTCCCATTTGCTAATTGAAGTGCCTTTTTGCCTTTTGTTTATTGTTGAGATAGTTTGGAGATGATATGGGGAAATTGATGACGGTTGAAATGTGTATTAGGATACTGAAATTTAAACCAGTTTTTGATTTAGGAAACCATTATGGGTAGCGGCTCAAATTGGAAGTTTGAGGTACTTTATAGCTAGATGTGTACTTGGAAATATTGTTATAGTGCACCATGATGATTGGGATGGTGAGTGATTGTTCGATTATTGGTACTTGTACACTGTAGTTGTAAGTTTACTTGGATATCTCAAATCAGTGTGGACGTTTACAGAGAAGAATAGCATCTAATTCCACACACACACACACACACACACAAAAGAAAAAATATGAGTTTGTTTTCTATCCATTGATGCATGGGAGTTTTGACGGGTGGAAGTAAGTAGTTTTTGTATCGGTAAAGTGTATCCATCAAGCTATCTTTTATTTGTTGGTCGAATTTTATGGATGTACTCAATATGTTACATTCTTGTGATGGTTGCAAGGTGTGATTTTATTGCATTAGGGTTATTAATAATTTTCGTTTTTTCCTAAGTGGTAATCGCTGCCTTATTGTAGTTATTCACTAAATACTCCTTCTTTCTCTTACAAAATCTGTTTCTAGTGTGGAGATTGATGGCTCGTTAGGAGATTCAGAAGGCCTTAAAGAATCTGGCTCAAAGAAGAGGTACGAGTATTCTTCTCTGGTCCACAGTCACTGCAAATGTTATCCTCTTTGAGACTTTGACTAATACTCCCTCCTTAATATTTTTTCTTCCTTTAAGCCTCTTTGTCGAGAAGTTGTTTCTAGGGCACCACTCTAGTGGCAGCAATGGGACGTATATATTTTTTAAATGTTAATATATGAACCATATTTCATGGTTCAGATTTAACTAGAATTAGGGTTTTTCAATCTGGTTGTGATGTCATTTTAGTTAATTTTTTTATGTTGTCTGCACCAAAAACAAGGATACACTGCCGTGAAACTCATCTAAAGTATTTGTAATAGAAGTGTTTTTATGCTTCGATTGACATGGAGTCTGTGGATTATTGTAAGCTTGTAATTAAAAATCTGTTAAAATTTGTCTCTCTTTCATTTCTACAGGGGTAGATCTGAATCACGTGGTGCATCCAGCTCCAAGGCATGTAGGGAGAAGCAGCGGAGAGATAGGCTTAATGACAAGTACTCTCTTCCTTTATGTTTTTTTCCTTCCCTCTCATGTACGAGTGAAACATGCATTTTGCTTAACCTAATTGACAAATAGGTTTGTGGAACTGGGCTCTATATTGGAGCCCGGAAGGCCTCCAAAAACGGACAAGGCAGCCATTTTGATTGATGCTGTCCGGATGGTGAATCAGCTGCGTGGTGAAGCCCAGAAGTTAAAGGACTCAAATTCGAGTCTCCAGGAGAAGATCAAGGAATTAAAGGTAAGTGTTCATGAATTTCTTCCACTCCTCTATACTTCTAAGTTGTTTCTCCCCTTTGTTTATACTCTTTGCCCAGCGGAGAGAATCCAGAAACTGCTTATATGGCGGGGGACAATGCGATGATTAAATAGATATTTTTTGTTTTTTCCGTTTCTTTTAGGCAGAAAAGAATGAGCTGCGTGACGAGAAGCAAAGGCTCAAGACGGAGAAAGAAAAATTGGAGATGCAATTGAAGGGCATGAATGCTCAACCCGGATTCTTGCCTCCGCCTCCTGCAATCCCTGCTGCTGCATTTGCCGCCCAAGGCCAAGCTCCCGGCAATAAGTTGGTACCCATCATTAGTTATCCCGGGGTTGCCATGTGGCAGTTCATGCCACCTGCTGCAGTGGATACCTCGCAGGATCATGTTCTTCGCCCACCGGTTGCTTAAATCTTCGGCGTTCAATGGCTTGGAGCGATTCGGGTTTGTCGACCCCGAAAGAAGTGTTAGTCAGTCGGTCAGTATTCTCATTGTTCTCGACTCGTTTAAGAGTTTTTAATGTAGCCTTTCTAAGTTCTAACTTAATTTGGTGGCAACTTGACACTGTATCTGCGACCTGGGTACTTATTTATGAATTGGGTGCTGGTATTTTCATGTAAATGGGGAATAAGTTTAATCAGTCAACTTTGTGTTTCAGCTTAAAGTAATGTCTAGTTTTAGCGCCTTGCATTTGTGATTGTGATACCTCTGTGTGCTATAATAATTTATCAAATAGGTAGGCTTTTTTTTTTTTTTTTTTTTTTTTTTTTTTTTTTTGGGATAAAATGCAAATAGGAAGGCTTTAGGATTAAGCATTTGTGGATATGTAATGATAAGTTGGGGCTTTTTTTTTTTTTTTTTTTTTTTTTTTTTCCAAAAACTTAATTATATACAGTATGGCGTCACATTGGTAATGATAATTATATTGATTATAAAATTCTGCAATCAGGTTCATTGGTTTATTGGTCGTAGACAAATCTTTTTGGTTGTGTGATGAGATTTGGTTAAAAAATGAATTCCACATGTTTAATAGAGAATTTTTTTTAGAGTGTCTGTATGGATTATTGGTTGGATATGAATTATGTAGATTTTTTGCATTTGAATTGAATGTATGAATACAATTGTGTCTGGGAGAGAAAAATGAGAGGTATGAATTTTTAGAAAGTGAAATTTGAATTTGGTTGTGAGTTGAGTTGAAAATTTTGGATTCAAATTAATGATTCAAACTCTAGTGGTGTCTCGAGCGTGTTTATATTTTAAATATAATAATGTTTAATACCGGTGATGTATCGGTTCCCAAGTATCTTTAAGAGGAGTCAAGATCTGTTCTTTTGGATTTCTTATCTGAATTTAAGAATTTAGTTATATAAAAAATATTAAATATTAAAAATTTTTGAGTAAATTAATGATTTGTCAAAAATCCTATTGAGAGGATTGTTTTGAGATAAAAAATGAGATAGGAAATCTGGATTCCATTAATGGTGTTGTGCTAAAATGCTTATGTGGAAAATGGTAAGTAGTTGGTTGGTACACGAGTCTAGTGGTTTCTTATGCCAAATGGAATGGAATTAAAGGCAATAATCAAATAAAGTCTTTTGCGATCATTACCTTTTTGTGAATGACGTGACAAATGAGTGGTGAAAGTCATAACGGAGCGTCGTTCAAGACCCGCGTGAAGGTGACATGTTATACAAGGACGCACGCGTCAAGAATAAAAGCTGATACAAAAATTGTGATATCATAGATTATAGATTAAGTCTCCATTTGATTAGTTCCATTTGATCAGTTAGTTAAAGATAAAATTTTTAAATTGGAATTGATTAATTTTTTATAAAATTAATTATAATTTTTATTAATTTTTTAAAATATGATAAAAATTGAGATGAAAAATTTAAGTTTCAATTAAAATACCAAACAAAAGTTAACGAGAAAAAAGAAAAGAAAGAAATTTATACTCAATTTCTAACAAGATTCATATGACATGTCCGGTGGTTTGTAGTTTTTTTTTTTTTTTCATTTTTTAAATATTAAAATATAAAGGTAAGTGGTGTCTTCACGTCTCATTTCATCGTTTATTTGAGAAGAATATTAGAACAGTATCCAAGTAGACAATACTAGATGATGGTGATATAATTTTTTATCAAGTTCAGCCTAAAATTATCTAGTCCATTACAGGTTATAATTTTCATAAGGTGCTACTTTTAAAGCTGAATCTCAAAACGAAAACATGAGAGAGACACCTAAAAAAAGCATCTGCAACTACTATGTCACAACTAATAGTGATTATAGCCGTTTGTAGTTACCAATTAAAAAAATGATATGGTAGATATGAAGATAACTTTACCAATAGAGTTTTTTTTTTTTTTGGACTATTTCTATGTCACAGTATCTATTTTTTTTTTCATTTTTTAATTTTAAATTTTGATGTAATTTTTATCAAATATAAGGTTGGAAAACGTATATAATTTGTATAGATGTCCTAGCTTTGAAAGCTCTACCACTAATTATCGTCATCGAGACAGATTTTTAGTAGCAAATCGAAGGGATTTTTTTTTTTTTTAATAAAAAAGAAAAATGAAACTGCGTGGCAGACTCTTTATGAGCTGACCTGTCAAAGAAATCTTATCTATTCCACATCCAAGAACATGCCTTTTAACATACTCAAACTCTGCTTTTAAGACTTAAAAAAATGGCTTCCAATCTTCTCAAAATCCATGTCCAAACTACTCAAACCGCAAATCTTCTTCACAAACACAAACAACCTTGGACTCGTTTCTCCTTATCTTCTTCAACTCCAACCCCACCAACCTCAAAAGAAGCAGCCATTCTCCAAGCCAAGACATGCCTCTCCACAACCTTAGAAAAGCCTCTCAACAACACCAAGCTCACCAACAAGCTCAAGAGGCTAAAGCAGCCTCGATTCCGCCTCGAGATCCCGGTCATCGACGACTCGCCGGATTCTCTATCCCAATTAGCCTTTGACATCTTCAGAGAACTGCCCATCAAGAGAAAAGGCTCTCCTGTCAATGTTTTGATCATATGGCCTAATGCTGCACACAAAGAAGCCGCCACGAAAGTGTTTGAATCTTCGCCTAATTGCCCGGTTGAACATGCCGACATTGCTTCGTTTTACTATAATGACATAAGAAGTTTGAGCTCTACTGATGTGGCTGTGTTTTTAGCCGTTGAGACGTCTCAGTTGGAAGCTGTGAAAAGTGTTTCGGACGGTTTGTATCCTAGGCCGGTGGTGATGTTCAACCCGAGATGGGGTTTCGATGACGAGAGTGAGTTCGGAGAGATGAGCGGCTTCGTGGGGTCTTTCGAAGTGATCTATTCCTTCATGGGGTTGGAGGTTAAAGGTGTTTTGAGTAAAAGAAAGGGAGTGATTTTCAAGTGCGTTAGAGATGGGGTTGTGAGTGGTGAAAAATGGTTCGTGCTTGTTGAAGAAGAAGGCGGCGAATTGAAGGTGATTTCGACGTTTAAGGTGCGGCCTTCGATCGCCGAAGTTGAGAACGTTTTGTATAACTTGATGGCCATGAACTCTCCCGTTACCAAGTCTGTTCAATTCTTCACAAATTTGGTGTCCAATGTAACCGGAAAGAAGTAAGTTTAGTAATTGTTCTAAGATAGAGATTTGAGTTTTGATTAATGGTTTTCTCTGTTTGAGTTTGACATAATGTATTCGTTAGATTGTGAATTTGTTTCACATCATTATTGTTTCGATGTTTACATGTGCGGTGGGTTATCTCTTTTCTTGAGTTAGCTTTTGACGACGAGTTCTACTGAAGTTCATTTAACAGAGGTACATTTTGCAGCCGACGGTGGGTTTGAACCCTGGCACCCTAGCCCGTTTGTATGACATTCTGGGCGTGAGAGAATGTGTTAAATTGTTAATTTATTCCTTATCAATAAATTATTGGACTGTTATGATGTTTACGAGTTCTATTCAAGTGGTTAATCTAAACAAATTTGAACATGATTTTGTATCATTAATGGAGAGATATTAACAAAATTTTTATTGCTTAAATAAAACTTATTGGTTTCGAAGTCTTAAACAAACAGAAGAAATGAACTAAGGAGGGCTAAAATGAGGGAATTCCAACTGAGCAAAGAGAGTTGGAGAAAAACTGGAGCCGCGGTTCTCTCTTTATCTTTGCATCGAGGATCGAAAACCTTGATTTGGGGAAGAACACTCTCTCCTCTTCTTTTCCTTTTTCTCATGTACATCAAATGAATTCTTTATCACCAACATTATCAAGGCATTTCTTCCAAACAAAAAACTCGGCCTAGGATGCTCTAATGTGACAGCTCTTGATGAATTTATCGGAGAAATCGAGGTGTTTAGCCCACAATGGCCGGAGTTTCGGAAATGCTATGTCTAGCCAAGGCTTTGCTCTGCCATTGAAGTGGATTACCCCGGCATTCTCGGCATCGGCCAAAGTGGTGTTCTCCTGATATCCGAGCCCCAACATGTGCCAAAAGGGGTCGATAACTTGGACGTGGCCGTGGAACGCTATTAGTCCTGGGGGTAATGTTCCGAGCTGCCACAAACTTAGGTCTGATTTCAAGTTCTGCAAGAGAAAAAAGAGATCAAAGGGTCAAAAGACTATGCAGGGCATTGCTAAATACGAAATCCGCCGCTCTAAGCGCCTAATGAAAGAAAGGTGCATGATAGAGGAGCTCACTTGTTCAACCCAATAGTGGTATGTGTGGCTTATGTTGGTTTTCCTCCAAGCCTCGAGATCGAAGATGTTCATGCCATAAGCCCAAGCGCAATGGTTGGGGTCGAAGTTCGCCGAGATCAAAGGATGGGAGAAGTTCAAGTAGTTCTTAAGCCGCTTTGACATCACGAACTTATCTTCTCCTCTACATGTCTCCACAGCTCCATTGACCTTCCCGTCCATATCGATCTCCCACAGAGGCGATAGATCGGTTTGAATCACTATGTCGTCGTCCAAGAAGACAACCTTATTTAGGCTAGGAAACAACTGCAAGAAAATCATCAAGAGAGCAAAAAATGAGAAGCTTTTCCTTTAGAAAATTGATGACAAGAAATGGTATTACACTCCAAAATGGTAGACTTAAACCACATATCACCTAGGGGTGACAATTCGTGTCGTGGGTCTTGTTTATGTCATGTTCTAGACCTGTCTACCCAATTTTTTGTCAACATGTATACTATCAGGGTTCGAATTTTTCTTCAAAGTTGTAACAGGAACACGTTACAGGTTGACACGACACGAATTAAAAGTGACCATTGACTCAAATTTGACCCACGACATGTTATTTATCCGTGAACTAAAATTGATAATAGAATGACGGTTTTTACCTCTGGTAGGTGAATTCTTATGTGGTTCATAACCGAGTTATACTTGGGACTAAGTGCCTGCAATTTGGCTGCAATGACATAAGGCTTCTCTGTCTCATTTGCCACAATGGCTGATGACCCTCCTCTGAATTGAGACCTGACTTTCTGGTCCTTCTCCATCGCCTCCAAAACCGGCACTTTCCCTTTCGTAAACCAATCAAAATGGTGCAATGCCTTGACCTCGATTATCGCAGGCAACAACGGATGCAAAGAAAACCATGCCTGCATTGGATAGTAAGTCTTCCTATCAGTGATGATGTGGAGGACAACCTTCTGGGGCCTCAACGAGTTGCGGACGAGTGACTTGGCAACCACGGAGGCTGCAAGAACGTTGTCGGAGGCAAGGACAAAGTGGAAGTAGGAGTTGTCGACGAGGGCGGGGACGAGCTCCGCCGAGGGGAGCTGCAGGCGAGCATTTGCGTTGGTTGTGTGCTCATTGGCAAGCCTCAAGGCTAAGCAGTGAAGCTGCTTCGGTATGCTGCTCGATGCCACGTGGCGGTACAAGTACTCTTGGATTTTGGCTGTTCTAGTCCTCTGTTCCATAAGGGTGACCTGAAATTCAAGAAAGTTTGTTGAGATAATTATTGTATCTTTATAGGGATAGTGATATACCGAAAGCGTATAAACACAAATTCGTTGATTCTTGAAAAATATCGAAAATTATGCATCATAGATTAAGAGAATTCACAAAGGAATTTTTAATAATAATCATTAAAACTAAACTCAATAATCAGATAACATGAAAGATTTTATACAGAGTTCTTTTATAATCCTATCTAGATTTGAAAATAACAGAGATAACCCAGAAAATTTGAACTTCCTAAATGCAATTCAAATAAAGATAACTTGCTTGAAACTCAAATTGAATTGAAACAATTTAACTAAAGATAAACTTTTAAAAGTAAGATATCATCTTTAATTATCTTATTTTTTGTGTTGCATTAGATAGTTAAAATATTTGACTATTTTGGATTAGTTGAGATATAATTTTTATCAGGGTACAAAAGAAATATGTCTTATTAATATTACTATTATTATTATTATTTTACATTTAACAGAAGTTTGAGGGTCAATTTTAAAGAGATATTGAGATTGAAAAATTACTTCAAAACTCTATTTTGGACCATTCTCAATAATTAGTGGACCCTTATATGATTTTGTAAACAAAGGAAAACACGTAAAAGGGTCATTTTCTAATGAAGTTTCCCATCTCATAAAACGACTATAAGCCTTCTTTTCCTTTTTTTTTTTTTTTTTTTTTTTTTGTTGTTTTTTTGAGTTTGTTGGGCAAAACCAACCACCAAAAAAAAAAAAAAACAAAAATTTGTTTTCTTAAGTTTACTTATTTCTCAAGAAATGCTAGCCAAAAAAAAAAAAAAAAAAAAGACAGAAAAAGAAAAAGAAAGGGTACCATTTCTCTAAGCTTTATAGCAAAGGTCTTTGCATCTAAGTTGGTGTCTCTGATAACAGCCATGAACTCATCTAAAGTCTGAGGAATATCAGATCTTCCTTGTAATTCATCCTTACTCATGGGTTCTTCTAGTATTTCATATATCACTTCTGGGACCTTGGAAAACAAAATAAAGTTCAGTAAATATACAAAATATATTTTAATACTAACAAACATGGAATATTTAATAATAATAATAATAATTAAATAATAAATTTCTCAAATAAGATAGAAAATTAAGTGACTTGTCATAAATTTATATTTTTAAATACATGTCACAATGTATTTGTGATTCAGACTTCGTCACATTCATCAAGTCTAACTTTGTAATTTCAAAATTTGTGATACATGTCATAAACTGAGGTCTTTTTGTGACATTTTAAAATTTTTTCCGATATAAATATATATATATATATATATATATATATATATATATACAAAGAAGATAGGAGGTTACATTTGATTTATGCCTTCTTGCCAAAATCTTTGGTCCAAGCCTTTTTCCCAAGCAACCTACCAACAAAGAGAAGAAAATATCAGAATTTGGGCTTTAACTATATAATATATTAAAAACATCATATCATTATAAATAACATTATTTTCTGAAGTTTCTTCTTCAATCTTTATTCTTTTGCAAAGTATTTGTGTACAAGTACACCGACCTTGGCATGTCAAAGTAATAAAATACTACACAGATATCTTGGGTGTTAAACGTATTTATTTATTTATTTAACTTCCCAGTCTTTTTCTGTTTGGAATTTGTGCTTAGAGCTTATAAAAACTGGCAAGAGTGACATATATTTTAGAGCAAGTATTGTCGTTTGCAAGAAATTGATAGTTTTGACTACGAGGTTTTATTCTTCAAGACTCGTTAATAGAATAAAATAAAAGTTAAAAAAAAAAAAAAAAAAACATCAAAGGGTGCTCTTAGTTAAATGCACCTTGCACGTGCTGCACGTGTACACTAATTAGCGAATTTTTTTGAGAAAATTACACTATCGCACCCTAGACTTTCAATTTTGATAAATTACACTTACAACGTTAAAATCGATAGCAATTGAGATCCGATAGCTAAAGAGTGCCATCAAATTGATGTTTGAACACAAGACACCTTGTCAAGTTTGAAAAGTGATGAGCTTTGCCCTTCATGTGCGTATCTCATTTCTCAAACCATCAATTTGATAATGCCCGTCAACTATCAGACCTCAATGGCTACTGAATTTAAAAGTTTAGGTGTGTAATTTATCAAAATTACAAATTGGGGTCATTATGCAAAAAATAAAATCTTAGGATGCAACTGTGCAATTTACTCAAAATTTTCAGATCAGAAAGAAAGCAGAATGTTTGGATTATTCTTCTTCTATTACAAAATCAGGCTTGTTTTCTTATTAAAAAAAAAAAATTCATATTCTTTTAAATTTTTTTTATTCCTTAATAATATTCTCTGAAAAATGCAGAGTATTAAACAACCACATTTATGAATAAAACCATATGCTAAGTACCAAAATCTAAAACCTACATCTATTCCATCGATGCATCATATTTAACACAGACACTAAAATATATAATTATTTTTTGGTAAATAAATATATAATTATTTATACTTTGAACACTTTTTTAATTAACTTTAGTAATCCTATATATATATATATATATGTAAATAAAAATAGTAGTTCTGCATATCTTAAGATTCACAACTCTTGTTTCTTTTTCTATTATGGATAATCTTTATAAATCTTACACAAGAAAATATTGGAATTTGAAGTGTTACTACTTATCTTCCCAAAGAAATATTCATGTGCATGTGAAACAGTAATCTGCTAATTAGATTAAACATCGGAATATTATATAAGCTAAAATGTGATTATAAATCTAATTAGAGATAAAAATAAAAATAAAAATAAAAACGTACCTATGGAAGAACACTTGGTTTGTCCATCAATGGTGTCAACAGCAGTCATGACGAACACAAACCGGAGAAGAAATGTGAAGAGCAAGAGGGAGTAGAAGAGCATTCGGTACGAAACCCGCCTCGACCCGACTTTCACCTTGATGAATTCTCTCACCCCTTTCCCTGGAAACACAGTGACATGCCTCAAACTAGGAGATATATGAAGCTGCATTCTTTCTTCCTTTTTTGGTCCCCCAAGCCAAGAAGATCAAGAAATAAAAATGTTCTTCTTTTATTTATTTTTTTTCCTTTTCCTTTTCCTCTTGAGAGGTGTTTATTTCATTTGGAAATCACCCACCAAAAAAAACACAAGGACTGAGTTGAACTGCAGAGAGCCCATGAAGGGACATGCTGTAAAAGGAAGGTTTTGATGTTGTTTAATGTAGCTATCTATTACCTAACCTTGCTTAGGATTTGGGCTATATATATATATATATATATCTCAGGTGTTTTTTTTATGTACATGTATATGAATATTTGTTATTGTTTTTGGGGTTTAATTAATTTAGAGATGAAGAAGGTTGTTAAGGAGAAAGAGACATGGGACTAAGAGGAAAGGCTGTGTTTGTTTGTAGTTTTGAATTTGGCTTGGTTTTGAAGGAGGGAAGTTGGAAATGAATTAAAAATATATGTCTATGTATACATATATATAATTAAAGAAAAAATAATATAAAAAGAAAAAATAATAAGGAGGGGGTTTGGTACTTGTTTTCTTGGCTTTGCCTCCACATGAAGTTTACAATATTTATAGAGAACACAAAGACTTTGGACTTTGAAGGAACATGGTTTCTAAATGGAAAACGACACTGCCTCTCTCTCTCTCTCTCTCAATGAAATGTGTTGTTAGGACTTTGGTTGTTGGAGTAAAAGTACAGGAACTTCTGATTCCATTTCCATTTCTTTACCAAAATTCAATATGAGGTGTCTTATTAAGAAGGCTTTTAGTTTTACCTTGTTATTGATTTTGGGTTTTATTATTATTATTTTTTTGCATAAAAATCTAAAGTGAACTATTGATGCCAAAAATAGCATTTATTCTAGAGACTTTTTGGAAAAAGAATTAGGAAGAGGTGAGAGTTTTGCATATAGGTTTGTGGGGGCATGAATGATGAGCACTTAAGAGTCACTTGTAGTTCATCACCTCATTCATAGGACGTTGCAAGAAATAATGACTACGACCAATTCAATCATAAGCTTCTATTGTAAGAGAACAAGATTATTAGTTAATTATATGGCATGAAACATGTGGAAGCTTCGGTTGAGTATTAATCCCATCTTGGCTTTTTCCTTTTTTTTTTTTTGGGGTTAACCAAAGACATAAAAGACTTGCATTGCTTTTCATATGCATTAGTTGTATGTCACGCGCTTCGTATGTATGGAGTAGATAAATAAAACAAAAGTAAACAAAAATCCATGTGGCGATAACGTGGCCACTACATGATGAAGATGTGACGACTATGTGACTGTCATGTGACAAGCAAGTAAGACATGATAAAAAAATTATTGACTCGTTCAAATATATATATATATATATATATATATATATATAGGTAACAGATTATCTAGTTGAATTCGTTTAAAACAACCAAAAACTGGTAAATTTGTTTTAATGATACTAAAAAAATGTTGCAAATTTGGTGGGGAAAAAAAAAAATGAGATAAGACATTTATGTTGTACAATTTGAGATTTGATTATATGGATTAAGGCAAGTCACAATTCTAATAATTGGTAGTGGTTACAGATATAGTCTAACGATAATTTTATAGACTCTAATAAAAGATGTGAAGTTTAAATTTCTCACCTCCAAATTAAAAAAAAATAAAATAAAATAAAAGGGCAATCGGCATACTATTTGTTTATTATTTTTTGAGGTTTCATGTTCCGATATAATTGGACACTTGGACTGTGTTACTAATTGGTTTTTTTTTTTTTTTTTTTTTTGAGGCACAATTAAGGTGTTAGTGACGTGAAGATTCAACAACTAGCATAAGACACAAACATTCTTAAAAACAAACAAACAAACCATTCTCGTAATTAGAGTAGAAAAGAAAAAAAAAAAAAAAAAAAGGGAGAAGAAATGAAGGAAAACAAAGATATGTAATGCCTCCCCCGAAAAAAGAAAAAGAAAAAGAAAAAGAAAATGACAGATCAAACGCTGAATACATTTATGGTATTCAATTGAATTGGGATGCGCAATCTCATAATAATGGTAGAAATTGAATCACTTTTTGTTTTGATTTTTTATACAAAACTCCCTAATTCTAAGTGGAATTTAGCAATTCCTTTTTGTTTGTATTTGTTGCAAATTCCGATTAGGTAAGATTTCATGTGACTCAGTAAACAGAATATAAATTCCATCATTGAGATAATGCGATAAAGACATAATAAAGATATAATAATCATAAACAACATAGAATTTCTTTTTTTAGCACTTAACTTTTTCGTGGATTCAATTGTTCAAAAAAAAAAAAAAAAAAAAAAAGGTAAAAATGTGTAAGTAAAAAGTAATAGTAATGTAATAGTAATTATAGGCTCTTATTTATTAAACATGCGCAGATATAACTACAGCTATCTATATACGCCCCTCTTTTTATTATATTATAGTTTTATTCGTTATTCGGAACTGCACCTGTCATGCTTTATCAAGATTTATCTTTTATAGATTAAATCTATAAAAGATAAATTGTAGTAATAAGCAACATTTTTTCTAAAATAATTAAAGAAAATAGAAAAGTTGTAAAATGTTTGAAATAACTAGTAGATTTATTAGGTAAATAAAAAAGTTATTGGGTAAATAACATATGTACATATGGTAAAATAATAATAATTTTTTAATTTAAAGATAGGGGATTCGACTGTTCACTAAATATGCTTGTAGTTGTTATTTACTTTATATGTTTTTAAAAATTACTATTTACTTAAATGAAAAATGTTATTTACTTCTTTCAAAATAAAAGTATTTGTCTTGTCTTGGTTTGTTTTGGAAAAACAGAACAAGTGCAGAGGTCGGGGCTGATTTTGGGTCTTGACTGAAGGACCAAGAGCACGGTCCATTCATTATGGGCCCAATTGGGCACAACAAATGGTGGACTCGAAGTTTGAACGGATCGTTATTGAGACAAAGTAGAACACCGGTTTAAAATATAATTTTTAGATTGAAATTTATTGACTTTTTAAAAATTAATTATAATTTTTATTTTATTTAAAAATAAATAAAAACTGAGATAAAAAATTTAGATTTGAACACTGAACAAGAGGGAAGAAATTGAATATTACGCTTTATAATGGGCCCTTCATTCAGATTTTGAATAGCTAATAGAAATTTATAATAGGAAAATGCCTTGTGCTTTCTTCTCTCTTTGACTTCTAAAAGTTGAACACGAGGAAAGTTCATGTCAATGACTATTCCCCAAAGAAAGATATCATGTTCCAAATGAAACACTGGCAAAAGCACATATATGGCGATTATATCTCAAACGCACCAACGGATTTGACATATATCGCTTTATATGTGTTTTCTTATGTGTCATTCCGATAATATCATGTTAAGTAGTTAATTAATAGTCTTTTAATTGACATGGACAAACAAATTGAACCCGATTTTGAGGATCCGTGTAGTAGCGTATTCAAATCAAACTTGAACTTAAAGACTTATAACAAATCCGAAAGGGAACTATTCTAGCATGGACAAGTGGCATTTTTGTAGTCATCTCCGGTGGACCCAAAAATTATTACATGAAAAGTACCCCCAAGAGTTGCATAAGTGTGTATGGTGGTATATCTATATGTGTATTTATATATATATATGTGTGTGTGTGTGTGTGTATGTATCCATTTAACAGTTTTTTCATGTACCGAAATTGTTGCCATGGAGATATTGGGTGACATCATGGGTTCAGTTATAGAAGAAGTTGTCACCTCTTGTTGTACATGCATATGTTCCAACACCATAAAGACTCTTCTTGAAATCCAACCTCAATAGGTTGGAAAATAAGATGAAAAACCTAACGGATCTCGGCAAAAACGTCCGGCATCGGTTGGAATCGGAAGAGAAAGAGGGAAAACCGGCATCAACCAAGGCTGAGGAATGGCGTAAAGAGGTAGAGGAGTTATAGAAAAGAGTGCATTTTGTGTGGGAAAGTCATTTGGTGGCAAAAAACAAAGAGAGTTGTGGATGTTTTTCTAATTGTAAAGAGAGGAGTAAACTTGGCAGAGAAGTGGCAGAATTGCTTGAAGAAGTGAAAAAGCTACAAAAATCTGGTAGCTCAAAAAAAAAAAAAAAAAAAAATTGATCCAGAAAGCTGAGGTCAAGAAAAAATAAATTTAGAACACATTTTTTAACTTACTTTTGATTGCAGCTATATATATTTTTAATATATATTTTCATTTATTGTCGTTTGAAAGGAAGATGTAATTTATCTGTTATTATTATTATTATTATTATTATTATTATGGATTTTAAGCTCTTTTGTCGTCCCTGTACCACTCATGGTTTAGTATTTTTCCGAGTTTAAACTTTTTTCGTAACAATTTAGTCTTTGATTTTCGAAAGCAATAGAATTAATTCCAATCGCTACTATATAAATGAATATATATAATTCTACGATTAATTTAGAGACTAAAAAAAATAATAATAATTTCTTTAGGGAGCACAAAAGCAGTGAGAAATTCAGGGATTTAAGTGCAAAAAAATTATATCTACTTACGGTTAACTACTCCATTTAGGACAAAATACACCACCCCAAAACTTTAGGCATTGCCGTAAAATGTCCCCTCCTAAACCTCAATTTGTAACAATTTTTTCCCCTGAACTTAAAAACGTTTGTGAATTTCCCCTCTCAATCAAAATTTTGATGAAAAAATGCACATACACTTGTTGTAAGCAAAAATTACTAAACACTTATAATTAAGTTAAAAGAGTAAATATCTAAGGCTGATTATCAATTATTTTTTCCCATACTCTCTCTTATAGGCAACTTTGTAATTTCACATTTAATTAGAGTAAAGGGTGTCAAAAGTGCTACCAATGTGTGCCACTTTAAAAAATTATATATTTAATACTCCGAACTCATGCTTCCAACGAGTGTTATGTGTATTTTTTGTTAAAAATTTAATCTAGGAGAAAATTCGTAAACTTTTCTAAAGTTCAGATGGAAAGAATATTACAAATTGAAGTTCATGGGGCATTTTTTTTTTACAAGGCTTAAAATTCGAGGGGAAAAATTATAATTTGTCCTTAGAGTTAATTGCTATAATTTAATAAATTTAATGAAAAAATTGCTAGAAAAACAAAGATAGTGGCAAAAGTACCAAACAAGGAGGATCTCGTATGGGTGCCACTACTTTAACTATGCCCAAAAAAGAGTTGACTAAGATTTGAAAGCATGGAAAGAAATTTCTCCCATATTTCAAAAATTCCGTTTGGATCACCATCTCCAACTCAAAATTTTCATATAAATTTTTATCTTTTTCTGAATAATAAAAAAAAAATTGTTACTAATTTTTTTAAAAAGTCAATCAACTTTAATTTCAAACTTTCATTTTCAACCGGCGTACCAAATACAAGCTAGTTGAAATTTTTGTATTTTGAAGGTTCCAAAATATCGTTTGGGCGCTGTGAATTTTGAAGGTTTTGAAATATCTTTTAAAAATAAAATATCATAAAATATAGGTAACTATATTAATTCATATGATATTGTTGAGTGTATTTTTTTTCAAATAATTTTGAAAAATATTGAAAGATATTGAGAAAATATCAAAAACTTTGAATCACGATAAATTTCCAATCATACTAGCACTTTATAAGATTTTCTTTCAATATTGAGATTTCTATATATATCTTATTAAAGTTTTGTATTAAAATTGTTTATTTATTCATTTTTACTATACATAATTTCCCATAATATTAAAAAGAAATAATAAATTTAAGTAAGTATCCATACTTTTCATAAATTTTTTTTGGCTAAATTTCTTAAAATACAAAGTACCAATAATTTTACCGCGTTTCGAAAATCAGAGGAGCTGACTAGGTACGGAGTCACCCATAGCCAATTAAGACACCCACCTTCAGTGGACTTTTGTTTATTTATTTATTTTTGTAATTTTTCCTTTAAAAAAGTTTTATTTTTTTCCCTCATTTTGTCCATATATAATAAAAATTGATTATCTTTATATAAATTTAACAGAAAAACTTATTTCTTCAATTTACGATCTCATTAAAATAATAGATCGACTACGTCGCTATTCAGTTGATAAATGAAGATCTTCAGCTCCTAGAACTAGAGTTCTGGTCAACAATTCTTGTTTGACACGATTTATTAGCATCTTCTTATGGTGTTTAATTGGTTCACGAAATATGATTTGGAAAATAACTCGGAGATATTTATTTCCTTTGGATCCTTGACCAGGTCCTGTAATTCTTTTCACTGTAGCCCACGCGGCTAGAGCAAGGACAACAACAAGTCCTTTAAATCTATAAGACTTTTACTCGGAGTTCAGATACTTTTCTTCTTCTTCTTCTTCTTCATTTTTTTTTTCCCCAAACATAAACAATGTTTCAAAGACTAGTCAACATTGACAACTCCCAAGGGACCGCTAGTATTCTACTATTTTTTTTCCCCTTCCTTTCATATGTACGAATTTTTTTTTTCCCCGCTTTTCAAACCAGCTGTGTTAATACTGCTCTGTTTGCCCAAGGCTGTTTGGTCAAGTGGCAACGGGGGCTTCGGGGAGGTTGCGGGTTTAAACTTGCCTTCTATAAAAAAATATATATATACACATATATATATATATATATATATATTTTTGTTTACTTCTCTCACACCTTTCTGCAGTTTCTAACATACTAAAAGTTTCTGCCAATATGGATGTTGTTGCTTCAGTTGTATGTCCAGTAATAGCGGAATTCGTTCCGTTTGACATAAAGAATACAATCAAGTTGGAATCAAACTTCGATGATTTGGATCGGGAGATGAAGTATCTGATGGTTCTCCGCGAAGATATTCAACATCAGTTGGTATCAGCAGCAGCGAAGAAAGAAGAAGAATCAGAGACAAGTAAAGCAGAGGAGTGGCTCAGAGAAGTAGAGGATCTCGAGAGAAAGGCGAATACGACACGAGAAAATGTGATGTCGAGAAGCGAAACTACGGTTCTTGGATGGTTCTCTTATTGGAAATGGAGGTGTAGGCTCAGCAGAAAAGTGGTGAGAATGTTAGAGGAAATTGAAAGGCTACAAAGCACTGGAAATTCTGGAATTTTCTTTCAAACCAGCTGAGGCGTCCCTTTGATCAAACATGTTGAATAATATGTAACAGAGAGTTAAATTGTGATAACACACACGCACTTCAGTTTGAAAAATACTAGGGATACCGAACTTCAATCCAACTTTTAAGTACCAACCTCTATGATATACGAGTTGTCATTCTTTTATTGATAAATGTTTAAGTATTTCATGTCTATTGATTACATCAACCAATAAATTGATTACTTCAACCGATAAAAATTTGACACGTGAGTTGATACTCAAAAAATTAGAATTAGAGTTGGTATCTTTAGCCCTACTCTTTCAATTCTCTACTCATGATGGCATCTGTAATTTGAATTTAATTACTAATGATATTTTACATTTTTCAAATTTTTAGTTCGTTTAGCATGTTGAGTTTATTTGTATATTACTGTTTGTAATAAGTGTTCATGCTTCAAATAAATATTTATTGGATTATTACCCATCGGGAATAGCTCAGCGGGTGGTAGTGGATAAAAACTCTAGGGTTCAAAACTTAATTATTGTGTTTTTATTTCTCTTTAACAAATGATAAATGGGAGCCACGAACCACCCCTATTGTAAAAAAAGTGTAACCTTTATAAGATTATGATAAGTTTTGTTATGACGTTAGACTTGTTTTTCTTTTTGTTGTCTCCAAACCGTAGACGGTGGATTTATATTTGAGACCAATGACGAATCTGACGTTATTTCGAGTGCGATCCGGGAACTTATAACCATTATTCTTGTGATCTTTCATAGGGGAAAACTTTTTATTTATTCACTTGGTATGTAGGGAAAGTGTTCTTTGTAAAGCCTATTTGGCTAAATATTCTAAATTTTGTTAAATTAAAAAAATAATTTTTTTTAAAGGTCAATCATTGATTGGATCTAAAGGTCAATCATTGATTGATTAGATCTGATTGAGCAATACATTAACTATTTTAATGGCTATCGTTCATTTTCCTAAAAGATAAATGTTAGGAAATTTATTAAAAGTGGTGATCAAAATAAGTCATCTCATCTAATTTCGTTCTTATTTTTTGATGGATTAAAACTCATGATTTATTAGCAAATGTAAGCATGAATGAAAACATATGTTGTTGAAATTTTCACAACATTCAGCATATTTTGAAGTCATTATATGGATATATAACAGGTGGAAATGATATTCTTTCTGAACATCTAAGCCTCCGTTTAGTGTTACGGTTGGAGTTAAGATTTTTAAGTTAAGTTGAGAGCTAGAGTTGAGCATTTGGTAAAAAGTTTGAGTTGAAAAGTTTAACTTGAGTTAAGTGTTTGGATGTAAAAATTGATTTGTATTGGGAAATATAATTGAGTAGAATTGTATTATGTATTAGAAATTAGTGTTTTTTTTTTTTTTTTTACATCTTAATTTGGTTCCTATGTGTAGAATAATTGTTATTGTAGTCCATAAAAAAATAGTATTACTTGGGCTATTTTTAAATGGCTCACAATTTAGGAGGTTTTTTATCCCATTTTATCATTTTCGCCCCCTCAAATAACATGCCATTGTAGGTTGTGAAGGGAAAAATGGAAAAAACAAAACAAAATAAAATAAAAACACACATCAACAACATACATCAAATTAATTATAATCTTGTTTACATAGCCATAAAATACAACAACAAAAATTATATAGTTGCTAACTAAAAGTGCTAATAGAAAAACATGAATTCTCCCCTTAATCTAAGTTAAACAGTAAAAATGACCTTAATTTCAAGTGAATTTATACCATGGAAATCGTTGATATCTGTCCCACATATCATCGGCCAAAAATTCTCTCAGTTGATTCATTGCGCCCCTCGTTGATGCATCTTGCTGCCTTCCCGTACTTGGAACTACATCATCGGCCCCGTCGGCCAATACAACATCCGCGTTAACATCAACATGTCCACGTACAGGCACACCATCTGCCGCATACTGTTCAAGAATAGGATCCCTAACCTATACTATCCTTATGAAATTATGAACGACCGCACACGCCACTGGAATCATTACTTGTTTTTCCATGGGATAATTGTTGGTGCCTTTAAGTATTTTAAATATGGCATTCCATACACCAAAAGTTCACTCAATGCAATTCTGTAGAGATGAGTGCGTGTAGTTAAATACTTCCCTTCGGGTGCCCAGTCCGCCGCAACATTTTCGATATTCGGGTAAATGATATGTCTCTCGTCAAAATGGACTCAGGAAACAATCCTTATTCGCGTATTCTGAATCGGCTACGTAAAATTTTCCTACAAAGTAATCATTGCATTATCAAAATTATTTTATAATTACTTGATTATTTATAAACAGTCATATAATGTTATAGAGGATCTTACCAGGTGGCGGTTTTGGGAATCCATGAAATGCTATTGCCTCTTCTGGCATTCTTGCACCATGATTAAAGGACAAAAGAAGAAGATTCAACATCGATGCCTTACAGTAACCACTCTCTCAGCAAAGACATAGAACCATCATAGTCAAACATGACAACACAAATGTGAAGACCAACAATACAATACACGACCAACCAACAAGCCATAAACACAAACTGGCGAATGCAAATCAGGAGTGAAATGTAACAGCTAATGAACCCCATGAAATAACACTAAACATATATTTTAACTAACCAAGACCACATAAACAAAATAAAAATAAAAAATAAAAAACAAAAACTCCACACAAATTAATCCGGTTTCAATTCCACAAATTAACACATATGAGATTGTATCCAATTTATTTGAGCAATAAGTGAAGAAGTTATACTAGGGTTACCGAGTTTGAGCTGGAGGATGAGTATTCAGTGGTTGACGATGGATCAGGGCAAGAAGCAACAGCTCGGGGAGTTGATATCCGAACTCGGAAATAGTGGGTAATGAGCCCTCTAGTTTGAGTTTGCTTCACGAACCCCAGTCGACGCCGCATCTGCGACTGGCGATACCTAATCCAAGAGACCGTTGAGCAGACCCGGTGGTGTCGCAACTTTCTCGTCTTTCTTAGAATAAAAGCCCAAAGCAGAGAAACCCTAAAAACGAAATTAGGGAGTTTGGGTTTTAGAAAGGGGTGAGTTAAAGTCCGGTGGGTTCCAATGGGTGAGAGAAAGGGGATGATTTCGAATTTGCCGATTTAGATAAAGGGAAGCAAAAACCCCTGATTTCATACACCCTAGAATCCACCGAAGGTAAGAGATGGAGGCGAAATTAGTTGAAGAATGGAGCTTACATAGGAATTCGACTCTCGGGAAAATGCTACACACAGTCAGAACCAAAGCATTCAGGGAATCGAATATATTCGATTTGAAAACCCATAGCACAGAGAGGAAGGAAGGGGATTGCCACTTAAGCAACACATGGGAGAGAGGAAGGAGCACAGTAAACGAAGGCACTGTAAAGCAGTAGATGGGCGAGGGTTGGGAGCACAGTAAACCAAGGCACTGTGAAGCAGTAGATGGACGAGTGTTGGGTGCACAGTAAACAAAGGAACTGTGAAGCAGCAGATGGGCGAGGGTTGGGAGCACAATAATGTTTACTATGCAACGATCCACAGGTGTGTTGGGAATGAAATGGGTTAACAAATGCAAAAAGTTAAGTTTGAACTCAAAAATATGAGTCCCAACTGATTCACCAAACAAGGGCTAAGAATATCCATAGTATCGGCGAATGTCCTATACAAGATATTTTTGAATATGTTGACATAATATTCAAAAGCCCGGAATTTTATTCCTTTATTTATTTCTTGCAAAACCTAAAATTTTTATAGCCTTTTTCTTTTCGCAATAAGACGTGACTATATTCTTCACCACATAATAATCATATTCACAACATGATGATTTAAAAAACAATCCGATTACTCTGTCGACATGTCGACATACTTGAATGTAACTACAGTTCAATACTGAACAGGTTTGTAATATAATATTCGTTTCTTACTCGGATTAACTTGATTTCCTGAACTAAACAATACATTTTGGTTGTTTTATCACAGTAGTAGGCCCAGAAGAAAGTAGATTTATTCAAGTCAACCTTTTGCAAGTGTTCTTTTAAAATAGCATTCATAATATTATATTATAGCAACCCATGCATTTTTTTGAAATGATATTGTCTATTTTGGACCTCGTGTTCATATGGTTTTATTCTTGGGCTCATCCCAAAAGACCTCATATCATTATGATGTGGTCTCTTTACTTGTAAACCATCAGATATATATATTTTTAAGCGATTTGATACTGCATAGCTTACCCTTTCTTTATATGGTTTGATGACTGTCTCAATCACCAATTCATTTGGGACCCAACGTCCTCATTGATCATGGTTCGGGTTGGATATAAGTTATGTTGATATTTATTTTCTTTCTGCAGTCATTACCCTAATAAAGTTCTTAAGAATTCTTCCATGGAATGACTTTAATTTCTCCCGCGGTAGTGTCTTAAATTGGCCTATTGTTTTCTCGATCCATACGTCTAAAGAATGAGGGCAGGCGTAATAGCTACTTCTTTGATACCAACTTTGTAATAACCTGGCTTATGTGACCGTTGCTTGCATCAAATCAAAACGCGTAAAGAATTATGGAAGCTTACTTGTATTTGGAACTAATAAAATAAAAAATAAAAAAAGAAGAAAAGTGGATGAGAAATGGTAAACCCTCTAACAGTTGAGTTTGTTGTAGAGACCAGGTCTGCTCGTCCTGGAGCTGTCGTGATGTAAGAATCCGTGTTGAGTGTATAACAAAAAAGGAAAAACCTGAAAAACAAGGACAAGTTTTATTTTATTTCATGTCGTTTATTTGCTTGTTTAGGTGACTTTTTTCAGCTCACGCCACTGCGAGACACGGAGTAATAATAGAAGTCGCGGAATTTGAACTGGTAAGTTCTTTCCAAGCTATCATCTTTGTTCAGATAACCTGTGAACTGTTGCTTCTTTTCTGCATTCAGTTTTGTGCTGCTGTTCTCAATATGGCTGCTTGTGGCATGGAAATTTTGACTTCCATCTTAGCTGCAGCGGCGACAGAAATTGGCCGCAATTTGTGTAGATGTATCTTTCCCAAGATCAAGTCCACTGTCCGATTCAAGGCGAATCTTCGAGATCTGGAAAAGGAGAAGAAAAGGATGATGGATCTGATGAATGATATCAAGCAGCAACTGGAATCAGCGGAGAAAATTGGAAGATCGCCTACGCCTGAAGTGAAAATTTGGCTTAGAGATGCGGATGAGTTTGTTGCCAATGCGAATTCAGTGCAAGCGGGGGTGACCGTCAATGATACGAGGCTTTATGGCTGCCACTGTCATTGCAGTCAGCGGATTAGACTTGGCAGCGAAGTTGGAAAATTGCTCAAGGAGGTGGAAACTCTGTTAAAAGCTGGCAGCTTCCCCGATGGCGTGGTCTCGGTCAATGATTTGGAAAAACCAGTTGAGTACCTTCCTGGGCCTTCCATAGAGTATCAAACAATTGCATCAAGAAATTTAGCAGAACTTGCGAAAATGTTAGAGGAAAACAATGTTCGGAGAATCGGTGTATGGGGGATGGGAGGGGTGGGTAAGACCACCCTGGTAAGGAACATGAACAACAAGCTCAATAGCACTTCTTCGGATCAGTGCCTTTTTAGCATTGTCATTTGGATAACAGTGTCCAAGGAGGTTGACTTGAAAAGGGTTCAGAGAGAAATAGCTGACAGGCTTAATTTGAAGATGGAAGCGGAGGAGAGCATTGAAAGAACGGCACGTCGACTTCATCAAAGGCTGGAGAAGGAAAAGTTTCTTCTTATCCTAGATGATGTCTGGGATAACATTGACTTAGACAGGTTGGGTATCCCACAGCCGGAAATTGACAGCGGTTCAAAGATACTATTGACATCTCGATTTGCGGATGTTTGTCATCGGATGTTGGTAGATGTTGAAGTAAAAGTGAATACTCTCGGTGACGAAGAAGCTTGGCAACTGTTTAGTCAGAAGTCAGGGGAGATAACAGGTCTCGAGCACATTGAGCCGATTGCAAGAGCAGTTGCTAGAGAATGCTGTGGATTGCCTTTGGCTCTTATTACCGTGGGAACTGCGATGAGGGGAAAGAAGAGGGTAGAGCTGTGGAAACATGCCTTGAAGGAATTGAAAGGATCGGTTCCATGTATAAGCGGTGTCAAGGACAAGGTGTACAACTCTTTGAAGTGGAGTTATGACTCGTTACAAGGTAACAACATCAAATCCTGTTTCTTGTATTGTGCTTTGTATCCGGAGGATTTCTCAATTGATGTTAGTGAGCTACTACAGTGTTGGTTGGCTGAAGGCTTGATAGATGACCAACAGAACTTTGAGGAGTTTGTCAATAATGGCGTTTTTGTAATTGAAACTCTGAAAGACGCTTGTCTATTAGAAGATGGATCACGGGTGGGTACCGTGAAGATGCATGATGTGGTTCGAGACGTGGCTATATGGATCGCATCATCAACTGAGGAGAAAGATTCTAGATCCCTAGTTCGCTCCGGGATTGGTTTGACTGAGATCCAAGAACTGGATTTATCTGAAGATTCTGTTAAAAGGGTTTCTTTCATGAATAACAGAATAAGCAGGTTGGCTTCTTGCGAGGCAAAACGATGTTCAAAGGCCTCAACCTTACTACTACAAGGTAATCCAATCAGGGAAGTTCCTGATACGTTCCTTCAAAGATTCCCAGCATTAAAAGTCTTGAATGTTAGCAGAACTGACATTTGGTCATTGCATTCTCTTCTTCAATTGGGTGAACTTCGTGCTTTTGTTCTTCAGAGTTCCCCCTATTCTTATGGATTAGCTCCACTGGGAGCGCTAGTAAGTCTTCAGGTGCTCGATTTCCATGCCTCTAGTATTGCAACTTTACCTGAAGAGATGGGAAACTTGATCAACTTAAGACAAGTGAAACTATCTCACACTCGCAAACTCGATTTTATTCGAGCTGGCGTTGTGTCCAAATGGGTTCGTTTAGAGTTTCTTGACATGACAGCTAGTCGTTACTTTTGGCGTACGATACAAAAAGCTGGAAAAGGAGAAGCAACTTTGGAAGAGCTTTTGTCACTTGAGCACTTATCTTGCTTGTCCATAGTGTTAGATGACTTCTCATGTTCGGATCCTGAATACCTATTGACCCGGATAGGCAGAATAAGGATATTCCACGTCACACTTAATTGGGCGGCGCAGCGCTACGTTTTCACCTCAGGCAAGCATGATAAGGTGAAGTTGACAGTAAATTGGTATAATGATAATAGATCTTGGGACCCTGAATCTATGGGATGGTTATTGATTAATGCAACCTCTATGGTCTGGAATGGGATTGAAGTTCAATATCTCAATTTCATCATTCTAGGCTTATTGTCTGTCAGATCGGTTGGCAGAAGTAGTTTAGTAGCGTTAAAGTCCCTTACTATCAACAATGTTTATAGGTACAGTTTAATTTCAGCAAGAGGAAGTGATGTCCCTGACTTGCTTCCAAATCTCGAGGAACTTTCTCTCGAAAGCATAACCTCTCTGGAAAGCATCTCGGAATTGGTTGACGGTCTCGGTCTCAAGCTGTACAAGCTGAAGACACTTCTAGTATTCAGGTGTCCCCAAATGAAATATCTTTTTTCTGGTGAAAATTTTAGTCCTCAAATGCCAAATCTTGAGCTAATGACGGTGAGCATCTGCGGCAAGTTGGAGATGCTGTTTGATTACAATGTAGTTCTTCCAAACTTACGGATACTGAAATTGAACAGCCTTACAATGCTAAGGGATCTCTGCGTTCCGGGAGAGTCATGGCCACGGCTAGAGAAGGTTTATGTCTTCCAATGTTCACTCCTTAGAAGCCTACCTCTTGTTATCGGAAATGCAAATAGCATACAAGAGATAAGAGGAGAATCACAATATTGGTGGAGCGAATTGAAATGGGACGATGAAGAAACAAAATCACGCCTGCAACAATGTTATAATACAACTGCACAAGGTCGCTCCGGTCAATATCGAGAAGGATTTGAGCGACAAGATGACAATTCCTTTTTTAGGATGTGTTACACTTCAGAAAGTTATGGAATGAAAACTTTGATTTGAAGGTAAAGGAGAACTTGCCACCCCGTTTTTATTTTTTTAATTTTTTAATTTTTAAGTTCAATGCAATTACTCTTAAATATCAAAGGTCAGCATGTATCTGTTATTGAGTTTTCTACGTAGAAAAGTATTTTTTAAGTGACAAAAATGGGTGAATTTGTTCCTTACTGTTGTGGCCATGCATTTTGTAACAGCAATGACTACACTGGAAAGTAGGAATCAAACCCCGAATGATGTGGAAAAGAGGTGTCGAGTTGGATGGATCGCCGCGAGGATGTGTTCTGCTTAGAGGAATGTGAGAGAGGACGGTTTCGACTTGAGAATATCTTGACGGCGAAAAAGAGCAACTACTTTATGTTTTGGATTCAGAATTCATGTTTTGGATTTTAATGCATATCTACTTTATGTTTTTTGTTTGCTTTCTTCTTCTTCTTGTGTTTGGTGTTAAATGTATCTTCCATTACGGACGTTATTGTAACTTTTTTTTTTTTTTTTTTTTTAATATGTTCTTTCTTTTTGTTTCTCAAATATCGATTTCTATGTAATGTTCTTTCTCTCGTTTTTTAATGGTTATATTTTCAGAATTATTATTTTTATTTTATTTATTTATTTATTTTTTGTCTCTCGCTCCTTTGGTGTCTCCTTTAAGCTTTTGACACCCGTGGCAGAGGTAAGCCAACTGGCAAGGTATGGCGGAGCAATGAAAGGGCTAGCAATCCTCACTGATTTTTTGAAAAACTAAATTTGAGCTTTTAAAAAAATTCGGGACTCCTCCGTTTTATCACCACTAAGATTAATTGTAACGACCGATGTCTTCCTATAACATAATATTTTTCATTTTAAATTTCTTATCCATATTATTTTATTCTTGGACTTTTACCCCAAAAGACTTTATATGAAGCCAACCCAATCAGACGTTTGTAGATATGCTTCGAACTTGTGTCTTGGACTTCAAATAGAGTTGCTGCAAGTTTTGTCATTATCGTACTAAATAAAGACTTGAGTCATTACATTAATATTTTCTGTTATCGATCTTTCTCCTTTTTATTTTTATTTTTATTTCTATTTGTTATATAATTTACTTAACTCTATTTTACTCATGAACAATTGCAATATATTTTTTTTAAAAATCTTCTTGACACACACACATATAGATACATACATATATATACATATATATATATATATTTAAAAGCTCTTTTATAAGGGAAATTGTAGCATGTAATATATTTTATAGGTATTTTTAAAATTTATAACATGTATTTTAAAATATGATAAATTATATATTATCGACTAAATCCTTGAATTTTTTAATAGATAACAGATTTTTAGTTAATTTATAAGAACATATTATGCACCCAATTTCAGGTTAGAGAGAGAAAGAGAGAGCAGGAGAGGAAGGTTTTTTTTTTTTTTTTTATATTATATGATCGTAAATTTAATTATGTTGTTTATTATAATGTTTATAATTTTATGTTATAATTTATTATTATACTCTTTAAAAAGGGGAAGACTGTGATAGAGCTCATTATTATTATTTAGAAACTCTATCAGTAGAGCTCATTTTATAGATCGTTCGATTAATTTTAATGGTTTAATTATTGCTTGTGTATGATAATTATAATGTACCTTAGATTATAGTATTATAGAATAAAAAAAATTTTAAAAATAAAAGAAACTAAAAAAACACCGGCGACCTTCCATTGGTGAACATCCACCCCTCCCCCCCCCCCCCCCCCCCCCCCCCCCCCCCCCCCCCCTCTTCCTCGCTCCCAGACCCCGATGAGGAGCCTACCCCCACCGGCAGATCCATGGCGACCTAGTCCCCCCCCTACCCCACACATGCTGGCTACGACTCTCCTCCCCTCCAACTGCACCAGATCCGTTCATCCCCCTCGACGCCGGCAACTAGCCCCCCACCACCCTGCGCTAGATCCTATTACCCCCCCCCCCCATCCACCAGACGCCGGCGACGACCCCCTTCCCCCCACCCGCACCAGATCCATGCTTTCCCCCCCAATGCCGGTGACGAGCCCCCTCTACCCCGCGCAAGATCCGTGCTCTCCCCCCCCCCACCATGGTGGCGACGAGCCTCCCTCACCCCCACCCTAGATCCGTGCCCCCCCACGCCGGCAACGAGCCCCCTCCACCCCACGCCAGATCCATGAATGCACCCCCCCTCCCCCCCAATGCTGACAACAAACCCCCCTCCCGTGCTAGCGCGCCACCCCCCGGCCGGCCACCTATGCAAAAACCAGTGTAGACCCCCCCCCCCCCCCCAACGTTGTCGAAACAGGCGACGAGCCCCCTGAGACGTCGTGTCAATAAAAGAAGTTTTTTTTTATTTCTTTTTAAATTTTTTTTTAAATTTTTTAGTCTATATTAGTATGAGATAAAGTGCATAATAATTACCTTAAACAAATAATATCTTAACCATTTAATTACATTTTAACAGTTTAAAAATGAGTTCTATCGATAAAGTATATAAAAATGGCTCAATCACAGTCTTTTCCCAATAAAAATACTACCCCGCTCTTTCCTCCCTTTTTTTAATAAAGTATTTTTTTTTAGTAAAATATAAAGTTTTTTTATTGGACGACAATCTGTGGTAGAGTTGCCCTGAGATTAACTATACAGGACTCCGTCTAATGGCTATGGACTCATGGATTCCTGACGTGTACGCTTTTTTATTTATTTATTTATTTATAATTTTTAAGTTCAATGCAATGTATCTGTTATTGAGTTTTCAACGTCGAAAAGTTGTTTTTAAGTGACAAAAATGGGTGAATTTGTTCCTCGTTGTTGTGGCCATGCATGTTGTAACAGCAATGACAACACTGGAAAGTAGGAATCAAACCCCGAATGATGTGGAAAAGTGGTGACGAGTCTGATAAATCGCCGCGAGGATATGTTCTGCTTGCCTAGAGAGTTAAGAGGAATGTGAGAGTTAGAGTCTAATAACGAATTTTATTCATCTGTTTACTTAAATCCATAATAAAATTAATTATATTTTTTAATTTAAAAAATAATTAATTTGTATATTTTGTTACATTATTATCGATCGTAATTAAATTAAAAATTATAATATTAGGACAATAAAATAATGAACATAATTTGTGTAGTTATTTTTGTTTAAGAAAATTAAAATGTATGTAAATTTTAATTAAAATAAACAAAAAAAAAAGTGGGTTAAAAAAAATACATTTTCTTTTAGTAGAAAAAATAATTTTTTTACCTATTCTAAAAAATTTAGGTAATTATACGATAATTATACAATGTTAGATAAATAAAATAAGATATATGTGGTAGTTTGACACAAATATTAAATATTAGGGGGGTAGTTTGACACAAATATTAAAGATCAATGGGCATTTTGACTCAAATACAATGATCATGGGGTATTTTGACATAAAAACAAAATTCATGAGGCATTTTTACATTAAAAATAACTAAAAAACTAAAAGTAACTAATTAAGGGAGTAAATTGACACAAATATTAAAATTTAGATAGTGTAATAGGTACATTTTATAGTTCACGGACATGTTAATACTAGGGACAACAGGTTGTCAAAGCTATAATTACTCCAGTAAAATCAATGCTTGAACAAACAAAAAACATGTAGCTGGGAAGGAAATATGCTGCAAACCTCTACAACCAAAAAAAAAAAAAAAAAAACCCTCTGAATGTCGTTACTTCCCAAACGACATCAACTACGTTCCCATTTGTTCATTTTGCGGCCAAACTTCGTCACCTTACGACAAATTATTTTTAAATTTTTAAATTTTGATAATTTTCTCTTAAACTTTCTAAATTATTGTATAATATTCTGTTTTGTTAGCTTTATATTTAATCAAAGAATATAAGGTTTTCATGAGGCTGATCTTGAGCCGAATTTTCTTGATTCCGATCCATATCCAGATAATCAGTTTCATAAACAGGTTTATTTTTATATTTGTCTTTTTAAAGTAGAATTCATCATTTTTTTTCCATTCACTCGTATCTCTTCCGTTTCATCGATTTTTTCCGGATCCTCCTTTTCTTCCGAAACAAGGGAAGGAGAAGGATCTTCTTCGGTGGATCCCTCTTGTTCCTGTTTAGTCCCTTTTGTTTATGAAGTTTTTTGAATTTGTAAGATTTATATTAGTGTTTGTATTAGATGTACGAGGGTTTTAAGTGATCAAATTAACTGGATGTTAAGCCTATAATTTAGAAAGTTCATATGATAAATTATCAAAATTAAAAATTTGGGGTAAGTCATCATATGATAACATATTTGGAGGGTAATAGTGCTAAATACTCAAGACAGATGTTCATAAAATACCATAGAAGGGAAAACGACACACATAATTAACCAAATAGAAACGGCAATTCAGTGTCTCTCCCCCTGTTTCGAAATAAAGTTTAGGAGCTAATCACGGCTTCAAAATTGAACTTCTTGGCATGTGTTTGATACCTTTTGCCATCTTTCTTTTAACTTTTGTAGGCTTTTCGTGTTTGCCAATAAAGTTGGTCTTTGAAAAGGCATTAATAAAGAGAAAATTACGGAAATAATTGATTTTAGACACCCTCTTATATTTATGTCATATCATTTTTCATCTCTTATATATGTGTGTGTGTATATATATATATGTATATGTATATTTAACAGGGGTGGAGGAATTCAAATTCTACACCTTTAATCTTTAAGTGGTGTCGGGTTTGATATTAGAGCATCTCCAATTCAAAACAGCAAAATGATATCACTTTTACACCAAAATGGTGTAACTTTCACTTCAAACAATAAACTCATCTTCAATCTATTATACCATTTCTAAACGATTTGAGACTGCATATATAGCTTATCATTTTCTTATAAGGACTGATGACTGTCTCAATCATCCTTCCGTTTGGGACCCAACATCCTCATTGGTCACACTTCCGATTGGATATAAGCTACGTTGATATTTGTTTTCTTTCTGCAGTCAATACCCTGATAAAGTTCTTAAGCATTCTTCCATGGAATCACTTCGATTTCTCCCACGGTAGTATCTTATATCGGCCTATTGTTTTCTCAATCCATACATCTAATGAATGAAGGCAGGCGTATTAGCTATTTCTTTGATACCAACTTTGTAAAAACCCAGCTTATGTGACCGTTGCTGGCATCAAATCAAAACGCGTAAAGAATTATGGAAGCTTACTTGTATTTGGAACTAAAAAAATTAAAAAATTAAAAATAAAAAAAGAAGAAAAGTGGATGAGAAATGGTAAACCCTCTAACAGTTGAGTTTGTTGTAGAGACCAGGTCTGCTCGTCCCGGAGCTGTCGTGATGTCAGGATCCGTGTTGAGAGTATAACAAAAAAGCAAAAACCAGAAAAAACAAGGAGAAGTTTTATTTTATTTCATGTTGTTTATTTGCTTGTTTAGGTGACTTTTTTCAGCTGACGCCACTGCCAGACATGGAGTAATAATAGAAGTCGTCGAATATGAACTTGTAAAGTTCTTTCCGAGCTATCATCTTTGTTCAGATAATCCGTGAACTGTTGCTTCTTTTCTGCATTCAGTTTTGTGTTGCTGTTCTCAATATCGCTGCTTGTGGCATGGAAATTTTGATATCCATCTTGACTGCAGCAGCGACAGGAGTTGGCCGCAATTTGTGTAGATGTATCTTTCCCAAGATCAAGTCCACTGTCCGATTCAAGGCGAATCTTCGAGATCTTGAAAAGGAGAAGAAAAGGCTGATGGATCTAATGAATGATATCAAGCAGCAACTGGAATTAGCGGAGAAAATTGGAAGATCGCCTACGCCTGAAGTGAAAAATTGGCTTAGAGATGTGGATGAGTTTGTTGCCAATGCGAATTCGGTGCAAGCAGGGGTGACGGTCAATGATGCGAGGCTTTGTGGCTGCCACTTTCATTGCAGTCAGCGGGTTCGACTCGGCAGCGAAGTTGGAAAATTGCTCAAGGAAGTGGAAACTCTGTTAAAAGCTGGCAGCTTCCCCGATGGCGTGGTCTCGGTCAATGATTTGGAAAAACCAGTCGAGTACCTTCCTGGAACTTCCATAGAGTATCAAACAACTGCATCAAGAAATTTAGCAGAACTTGCTAAAATGTTAGAGGAAAACAAATTCGGAGAATCGGTGTGTGGGGGATGGGAGGGGTGGGTAAGACCACCCTGGTAAGGAACTTGAACAACAAGCTCAATAGCACTTCTTCGGATCAGCGCCCTTTAGCGTTGTCATTTGGATAACAGTGTCCAAGGAGGTTGACTTGAAAAGGGTTCAGAAAGAAATAGCTGACAGGCTTGATTTGAAGATGGAAGCCGAGGAGAGGATTGAAAGAACGGCACGTCGACTTCATCAAAGGCTGGAGAAGGAAAAGTTTCTCCTTATTCTAGATGATGTCTGGGATAACATTGACTTAGACAGGTTGGGTATCCCACAGCCGGAAATTGACAGCGGTTCAAAGATACTATTGACATCTCGATTTGCGGATGTTTGTCATCGGATGTTGGTAGATGTTGAAGTAAAAGTGAATACTCTCGGTGACGAAGAAGCTTGGCAACTGTTTAGTCAGAAGTCAGGGGAGATAACAGGTCTCGAGCACATTGAGCCGATTGCAAGAGCAGTTGCTAGAGAATGCTGTGGATTGCCTTTGGCTCTTATTACCGTGGGAACTGCGATGAGGGGAAAGAAGAGGGTAGAGCTGTGGAAACATGCCTTGAAGGAATTGAAAGGATCAGTCTCATGTATAAGCGGTGTCAAGGACAAGGTGTACAACTCTTTGAAGTGGAGTTATGACTCGTTACAAGGTAACAACATCAAATCCTGTTTCTTGTATTGTGCTTTGTATCCGGAGGATTTCTCAATTGATGTTAGTGAGCTACTACAGTGTTGGTTGGCTGAAGGCTTGATAGATGACCAACAGAACTTTGAGGAGTTTGTCAATAATGGCGTTTTTGTAATTGAAACTCTGAAAGACGCTTGTCTATTAGAAGATGGATCACGGGTGGGTACCGTGAAGATGCATGATGTGGTTCGAGACGTGGCTATATGGATCGCATCATCAACTGAGGAGAAAGATTCTAGATCCCTAGTTCGCTCCGGGATTGGTTTGACTGAGATCCAAGAACTGGATTTATCTGAAGATTCTGTTAAAAGGGTTTCTTTCATGAATAACAGAATAAGCAGGTTGGCTTCTTGCGAGGCAAAACGATGTTCAAAGGCCTCAACCTTACTACTACAAGGTAATCCAATCAGGGAAGTTCCTGATACGTTCCTTCAAAGATTCCCAGCATTAAAAGTCTTGAATGTTAGCAGAACTGACATTTGGTCATTGCATTCTCTTCTTCAATTGGGTGAACTTCGTGCTTTTGTTCTTCAGAGTTCCCCCTATTCTTATGGATTAGCTCCACTGGGAGCGCTAGTAAGTCTTCAGGTGCTCGATTTCCATGCCTCTAGTATTGCAACTTTACCTGAAGAGATGGGAAACTTGATCAACTTAAGACAAGTGAAACTATCTCACACTCGCAAACTCGATTTTATTCGAGCTGGCGTTGTGTCCAAATGGGTTCGTTTAGAGTTTCTTGACATGACAGCTAGTCGTTACTTTTGGCGTACGATACAAAAAGCTGGAAAAGGAGAAGCAACTTTGGAAGAGCTTTTGTCACTTGAGCACTTATCTTGCTTGTCCATAGTGTTAGATGACTTCTCATGTTCGGATCCTGAATACCTATTGACCCGGATAGGCAGAATAAGGATATTCCACGTCACACTTAATTGGGCGGCGCAGCGCTACGTTTTCACCTCAGGCAAGCATGATAAGGTGAAGTTGACAGTAAATTGGTATAATGATAATAGATCTTGGGACCCTGAATCTATGGGATGGTTATTGATTAATGCAACCTCTATGGTCTGGAATGGGATTGAAGTTCAATATCTCAATTTCATCATTCTAGGCTTATTGTCTGTCAGATCGGTTGGCAGAAGTAGTTTAGTAGCGTTAAAGTCCCTTACTATCAACAATGTTTATAGGTACAGTTTAATTTCAGCAAGAGGAAGTGATGTCCCTGACTTGCTTCCAAATCTCGAGGAACTTTCTCTCGAAAGCATAACCTCTCTGGAAAGCATCTCGGAATTGGTTGACGGTCTCGGTCTCAAGCTGTACAAGCTGAAGACACTTCTAGTATTCAGGTGTCCCCAAATGAAATATCTTTTTTCTGGTGAAAATTTTAGTCCTCAAATGCCAAATCTTGAGCTAATGACGGTGAGCATCTGCGGCAAGTTGGAGATGCTGTTTGATTACAATGTAGTTCTTCCAAACTTACGGATACTGAAATTGAACAGCCTTACAATGCTAAGGGATCTCTGCGTTCCGGGAGAGTCATGGCCACGGCTAGAGAAGGTTTATGTCTTCCAATGTTCACTCCTTAGAAGCCTACCTCTTGTTATCGGAAATGCAAATAGCATACAAGAGATAAGAGGAGAATCACAATATTGGTGGAGCGAATTGAAATGGGACGATGAAGAAACAAAATCACGCCTGCAACAATGTTATAATACAACTGCACAAGGTCGCTCCGGTCAATATCGAGAAGGATTTGAGCGACAAGATGACAATTCCTTTTTTAGGATGTGTTACACTTCAGAAAGTTATGGAATGAAAACTTTGATTTGAAGGTAAAGGAGAACTTGCCACCCCGTTTTTATTTTTTAATTTTTTAATTTTTAAGTTCAATGCAATTACTCTTAAATATCAAAGGTCAGCATGTATCTGTTATTGAGTTTTCTACGTAGAAAAGTATTTTTTAAGTGACAAAAATGGGTGAATTTGTTCCTTACTGTTGTGGCCATGCATTTTGTAACAGCAATGACTACACTGGAAAGTAGGAATCAAACCCCGAATGATGTGGAAAAGAGGTGTCGAGTTGGATGGATCGCCGCGAGGATGTGTTCTGCTTAGAGGAATGTGAGAGAGGACGGTTTCGACTTGAGAATATCTTGACGGCGAAAAAGAGCAACTACTTTATGTTTTGGATTCAGAATTCATGTTTGGATTTTAATGCATATCTACTTTATGTTTTTTGTTTGCTTTCTTCTTCTTCTTGTGTTTGGTGTTAAATGTATCTTCCATTACGGACGTTATTGTAACTTTTTTTTTTTTTTTTTTTTTTAATATGTTCTTTCTTTTTGTTTCTCAAATATCGATTTCTATGTAATGTTCTTTCTCTCGTTTTTTAATGGTTATATTTTCAGAATTATTATTTTATTTTATTTATTTATTTATTTTTTGTCTCTCGCTCCTTTGGTGTCTCCTTTAAGCTTTTGACACCCGTGGCAGAGGTAAGCCAACTGGCAAGGTATGGCGGAGCAATGAAAGGGCCAGCAATCCTCACTGATTTTTTGAAAAACTAAATTTGAGCTTTCAAAAAATTTTATCACCACTAAGATTAATTGTAACGACGGATGTCTTCCTATAACATAATATTTTTCATTTTAAATTTCTTATCCATATTATTTTATTCTTGGACTTTTACCCCAAAAGACTTTATATGAAGCCAACCCAATCAGACGTTTGTAGATATGTTTCGAACTTGTGTCTTGGACTTCAAATAGAGTTGCTGCAAGTTTTGTCATTATCGTACTAAATAAAGACTTGAGTCATTACATTAATATTTTCTGTTATCGATCTTTCTCCTTTTTATTTTATTTTTATTTCTATTTGTTATATAATTTACTTAACTCTATTTTACTCATGAACAATTGCAATATATTTTTTTAAAAAATCTTCTTGACACACACACACATATAGATACATACATATATATACATATATATATATATATATATATATATTTAAAAGCTCTTTTATAAGGGAAATTGTAGCATGTAATATATTTTATAGGTATTTTTAAAATTTATAACATGTATTTTAAAATATGATAAATTATATATTATCGACTAAATCCTTGAATTTTTTAATAGATAACAGATTTTTAGTTAATTTATAAGAATATATTATGCACCCAATTTCAGGTTAGAGAGAGAAAGAGAGAGCAGGAGAGGAAGGTTTTTTTTTTTTTTTTTGATATTATATGATCGTAAATTTAATTATGTTGTTTATTATAATGTTTATAGTTTTATGTTATAATTTATTATTATACTCTTTAAAAAGAGGAAGACTGTGATAGAGCTCATTATTATTATTTAGAAACTCTATCGGTAGAGCTCATTTTATAGATCGTTCGATTAATTTTAATGGTTTAATTATTGCTTGTGTATGATAATTATAATGTACCTTAGATTATAGTATTATAGAATAAAAAAAAATTTAAAAATAAAGAAACTAAAAAAACACCGGCGACCTTCCATTGGTGAACATCCACCCCTCCCCTCCCCCCCCTCTTCCTCGCTCCCAGACCCCGATGAGGAGCCTACCCCCACCGGCAGATCCATGGCGACCTAGTCCCCCCCCCTACCCCACACATGCTGGCTACGACTCTCCTCCCCTCCAACTGCACCAGATCTGTTCATCCCCTCGACGCCGGCAACTAGCCCCCCACCACCCGCTAGCCTATACCCCCCCCCTCCCCCCCCCCCACCCACCCCCCCCCCCATCCAACCCCCCCCCCCCCCCCCCCCCCCCCCCACCCCACCGCCCCGACGACCCCCCCCCCCCCCCCCAACACCAGACCCACGCCCTTCCCCCCACCCCAACCGATCCAGCCCCCCCACACCCCGACCCCCCCCCCCCCCCCCCCCCCCCCCCCCCCCCCCCACCATGGTGGCGACGAGCCTCCCTCACCCCCACCCTAGATCCGTGGCCCCCACACGCCGGCAACGAGCCCCCTCCACCACCACAGCCAGATCCATGAATGCAACCCCCCCCTCCCCACATGCTGACACACAAACACCCCCTCCCGTGCTAGCGCGCCCCCCCCCGGCCGGCCACCTATGCAAAAACCAGTGTAGACCCCCCCCCCCCCCCCCCCCCCCCCCCCCCCCCCCCCCCCCCCCCCCCCCCCCCAACGTTGTCAAAACAGGCGACGAGCCCCCTGCAGACGTCGTGTCAATAAAAGAAGTTTTTTTTTTTAATTTCTTTTTAAATTTTTTTTTAAATTTTTTAGTCTATATTAGTATGAGATAAAGTGCATAATAATTACCTTAAACAAATAATATCTTAACCATTTAATTACATTTTAACAGTTTAAAAATGAGTTCTATCGATAAAGTATATAAAAATGGCTCAATCACAGTCTTTTCCCAATAAAAATACTACCCCGCTCTTTCCTCCCTTTTTTTAATAAAGTATTTTTTTTTTAGTAAAATATAAAGTTTTTTTATTGGACGACAATCTGTGGTAGAGTTGCCCTGAGATTAACTATTCAGGACTCCGTCTAATGGCTATGGACTCATGGATTCCTGACGTGTATGTTTTTTTATTTATTTATTTATTTATAATTTTTAAGTTCAATGCAATGTATCTGTTATTGAGTTTTCAACGTCGAAAAGTTGTTTTTAAGTGACAAAAATGGGTGAATTTGTTCCTCGTTGTTGTGGCCATGCATGTTGTAACAGCAATGACAACACTGGAAAGTAGGAATCAAACCCCGAATGATGTGGAAAAGTGGTGACGAGTCTGATAAATCGCCGCGAGGATATGTTCTGCTTGCCTAGAGAGTTAAGAGGAATGTGAGAGTTAGAGTCTAATAACGAATTTTATTCATCTGTTTACTTAAATCCATAATAAAATTAATTATATTTTTTAATTTAAAAATAATTAATTTGTATATTTTGTTACATTATTATCGATCGTAATTAAACTAAAAATTATAATATTAGGACAATAAAATAATGAACATAATTTGTGTAGTTATTTTTGTTTAAGAAAATTAAAATGTATGTAAATTTTAATTAAAATAAACAAAAAAAAAAAAAAAGTGGTTTAAAAAAAATACATTTTCTTTTAGTAGAAAAAATAAATTTTTTACCTATTCTAAAAATTTAGGTAATTATACGGTAATTATACAATGTTAGATAAATAAAATAAGATATATGTGGTAGTTTGACACAAATATTAAATATTAGGGGGGTAGTTTGACACAAATATTAAAGATCAATGGGCATTTTGACTCAAATACAATGATCATGGGGTATTTTGACATAAAAACAAAATTCATGAGGCATTTTTACATTAAAAATAACTAAAAAACTAAAAGTAACTAATTAAGGGAGTAAATTGACACAAATATTAAAATTTAGATAGTGTAATAGGTACATTTTATAGTTCAGGGACATGTTAATACTAGGGACAACAGGTTGTCAAAGCTATAATTACTCCAGTAAAATCAATGCTTGAACAAACAAAAAACATGTAGCTGGGAAGGAAATATGCTGCAAACCTCTACAACCAAAAAAAAAAAAAAAAAAAAAAAAAACCCTCTGAATGTCGTTACTTCCCAAACGACATCAACTACGTTCCCATTTGTTCATTTTGCGGCCAAACTTCGTCACCTTACGACAAATTATTTTAAATTTTTAAATTTTGATAATTTTCTCTTAAACTTTCTAAATTATTGTATAATATTCTGTTTTGTTAGCTTTATATTTAATCAAAGAATATAAGGTTTTCATGAGGCTGATCTTGAGCCGAATTTCTTGATTCCGATCCATATCCAGATAATCAGTTTCATAAACGGGTTTATTTTTATATTGTGTCTTTTTAAAGTAGAATTCATCATTTTTTTTTTTTCCATTCACTCGTATCTCTTCCGTTTCATCGATTTTTTCCGGATCCTCCTTTTCTTCCGAAACAAGGGAAGGAGAAGGATCTTCTTCGGTGGATCCCTCTTGTTCCTGTTTAGTCCCTTTTGTTTATGAAGTTTTTTGAATTTGTAAGATTTATATTAGTGTTTGTATTAGATGTACGAGGGTTTTCAGTGATCAAATTAACTGGATGTTAAGCCTATAATTTAGAAAGTTCATATGATAAATTATCAAAATTAAAAATTTGGGGTAAGTCATCAAATGATAACATATTTGGAGGGTAATAGTGCTAAATACTCAAAACAGATGTTCATAAAATACCATAGAAGGGAAAACGACACACATAATTAACCAAATAGAAACGGCAATTCAGTGTCTCTCCCCCTGTTTCGAAATAAAGTTTAGGAGCTAATCACGGCTTCAAAATTGAACTTCTTGGCATGTGTTTGATACCTTTTGCCATCTTTCTTTTAACTGTGTAGGCTTTTCGTGTTTGCCAATAAAGTTGGTCTTTGAAAAGGCATTAATAAAGAGAAAATTAGGAAATAATTGATTTTAGACACCCTCTTATATTTATGTCATATCATTTTTCATCTCTTATATATGTGTATATATATATATATATGTATATGTATATTTAACAGGGGTGGAGGAATTCAAATTCTACACCTTTAACCTTTAAGTGGTGTCGGGTTTGATATTAGAGCATCTCCAATTCAAAACAGCAAAATGATATCACTTTTACACCAAAATGGTGTAACTGTCACTTCAAACAATAAACTCATCTTCAATCTATTATACCATTTCTAACGCCAAAATAATATCCACGTATATTCCTTTTTACATCTCTTTTATAGTCAAGTTTACTAACTCCATGATTTCTATTGAATTTACGAATTTTGCCCACATATAACTTTTTTTTCACATATTGATCGAATAAAATAAATTTTATTATTTAACAATGGCACAGCAATAATAAATTAATAAATTACATTTTCTTAACAAAAGTGGCCCATTTATTATTGAAATGTTAATTTAAAAAATTACATTAACAAAAAGTTGTGAACAAAACATTCCATTTAATAATTAAACATAAAAGCAAAATTAAAAAAAATTTTAAAAAAAAGACATTGATATTTTTTAATCCTCTGAATTAGAATACTCCTCCCACACAAATGATCAATTAATGCATTATGAAGCTCAAATTTATTTTGTTAACAAAAGCCAAATTAGAAAATGGGGTAACAATTGAAAAACAAATTTTACTTTGTACTCTTTTGAAAAAAAAACAAAAAAACAAAACAAAAAACAAAAGTCACACCAGATTTGAATTTGCGTTTCCACTGTTCACAGTAAGAAAAATAACATCCAAATGGTGTTGGATTTGCCGGCTGGTTGGAGAAGCCCACCCACGCCATTTCAACTTTTCCACTTCATTTTCACGTGGGTTGGAGATGGCCTTATGGCTGCAATTATTTTTCATCTCTTATATTTATGTCTATTGTAATTTTTCTTACTTTTATATGTATTAATTATTATTATTTTTTAATTTTTTAGTCTATATTAGTATGAGATAAAGTGCATAATAATTATTTTAAACAAACAATATCTTAACCGTTTAATTACATTTTAACAGTTTAAAAATGAGTTCTATCGATAGAGTATATAAAAATGGCTCAATCACAGTCTTTTCCCTTTAAAAATACTACCCGCTCTTTCCTCCCTTTTTTAATAAAGTAATTTTTTTTTTTTTAGTAAAATATAAAGTTTTTTTATTGGACGACAATCTGTGGTAGAGTTGCCCTGAGATTAACTATATAGGACTCCGTCTAATGGCTATGGACTCATGGATTCCTGACGTGTATGTTTTTTATTTATTTATTAATTTATTTATAATTTTTAAGTTCATTGCAATGTATCTGTTATTGAGTTTTCAACGTCGAAAAGTTGTTTTTAAGTGACAAAAATGGGTGAATTTGTTCCTCATTGTTGTGGCCATGCATGTTGTAACAGCAATGACAACACTGGAAAGTAGGAATCAAACCCCGAATGATGTGGAAAAGTGGTGACGAGTCTGATAAATCGCCGCGAGGATATGTTGTAAACAAAAAACATGTAGCTGGGAAGGAAATATGCTGCAAACCTCTACAACCAAAAAAAAAAAAAAACTCTGAATGTCGTTACTTCCCAAACGACATCAACTACGTTCCCATTTGTTCATTTTGCGGCCAAACTTCGTCACCTTATGACAAATTATTTTTAAATTTTTAAATTTTGATAATTTTCTCTTAAACTTTCTAAATTATTGTATAATATTCTGTTTTGTTAGCTTTATATTTAATCAAAGAATATAAGGTTTTCATGAGGCTGATCTTGAGCCGAATTTCTCGATTCCGATCCATATCCAGATAATCAGTTTCATAAACAGGTTTATTTTTATATTGTGTCTTTTTAAAGTAGAATTCATCATTTTTTTTTCCATTCACTCGTATCTCTTCCGTTTCATCGATTTTTTCCGGATCCTCCTTTTCTTCCGAAACAAGGGAAGGAGAAGGATCTTCTTCGGTGGATCCCTCTTGTTCCTGTTTAGTCCCTTTCGTTTCTGAAGTTTTTTGAATTTGTAAGATTTATATTAGTGTTTGTATTAGATGTATGAGGGTTTTCAGTGATCAATTTAACTGGATGTTAAGCCTATAATGTAGAAAATTCAAATGATAAATTATTAAAATTAAAAATTTGGGGTAAGTCATCAAATGATAACATATTTGGAGAGTAATAGTGCTAAATACTCAAGACAGATGTTCATAAAATACCATAGAAGGGAAAACGACACACATAATTAACCAAATAGAAACGGCAATTCAGTGTCTCTCCCCCTGTTTCGAAATAAAGTTTAGGAGCTAATCACGGCTTCAAATTGAACTTCTTGGCATGTGTTTGATACCTTTTGCCATCTTTCTTTTAACTGTTGTAGGCTTTTCGTGTTTGCCAATAAAGTTGGTCTTTGAAAAGGCATTAATAAAGAGAAAATTAAGGAAATAATTGATTTTAGACACCCTCTTATATTTATGTCATATCATTTTTCATCTCTTATATATGTGTGTATATATATATATGTATATGTATATATATATATTTAACAGGGGTGTAGGAATTTAAATTCTACACATTTAACCTTTAAGTGGAATTAGGTGTGATATTAGAGCATCTCCAATTCAAAATAGCAAAATGATATAACTTTTACACCAAAATGATGTAACTTTCACATCAAACAATAAATTCATCTTTAATCCAATATATCATTTCTAACGCCAAAAAAATATTCCATATATATTCCTTTCTATATCTCTTTTTATATTCATTTTTACTAACTCCATAATATTTATTGAATTTACGAATTTTGCCCACATATAACATTTTTTTCACATATTGATCGAATAAAATAAATTTTATTATTTAACAATGGCGCAGCAAATAATAAATTAATAAATTACATTTTCTTAACTAAAATGGCCCATTCATCATTGATATGTTAATTTAAAAATTACATTTAACAAAAAGTTGTGAACAAAACATTCCATTTAATAACTAAACATAAAAACAAAAGTTAAAAAAAAAAAAAAGACACTGATATTTTTTTAATCCTCTGAATTAGTATACTCCTCCCACAAATGATTACATGCATTACGATGCTCAAATTTATTTTGTTAACAAAAGCCAAATTAGAAAATGGGGTAACAATTGAAAAACAAATTTTATTTTGTACTCTTTTTGAAAAAACAAAAAACAAAGAAAGAAAAAAACAAAACAAAACAAAAAAACAAACGTCACACCAGATTTGAATTTGCGTTTCCACTGTTCACAGTAAGCAAAATCACATCCAAATGGTGTTGGATTTGCCGGCTGGTTGGAGAAGCCCACCCACGCCATTTCAACTTTTCCACTTCATTTTCACGTGGGTTGGAGATGGCCTTATCGCTGCAATCATTTTTCATCTCTTATATTTATGTCTATTGTAATTTTTCTTACTTTTATATGTATTAATTTTTTGTTTTTTTTGTTTTTTGTTTTGTAGTTTTCTTATCTGTCTCCTCTTTTTCTCTCCTCTTTCTCCCTTCGTTCCTTTCTCTCTTCTGCAATATCTCTCTTCGGCCATTGTCTCTCATCCCTTTCCTCCCTCGTCGGCCATCTCCGTCTTTTCCTCCTTATTTCTCTCTGGCCGTTTTCTTCCCTTTCTCTCTCTCCTGCTTCTTCGGGTGGGTGCGTGTGTTTATGTGATTGTATTCTTGCATAATGAATATGGTAAACCAAATTCTATGTATAATTGTATATCTCAAGGTAATACTCATGATAATGAGGAATTAATTAAGTTTAGAGTGGTCTTATTGACACATCATTTTTAACTCTCCATACCCCTATTCTAAACACACACCCCTCTTAAATTTAAAATACTTGAATTTACGTATTACATAACAGTTTTATTTCAAAATTATCCCTAACCTCTTTTATAAAATAAAAGGTACTCAACTACTTCAAATTTCTTTTCACACCTACCTTTTTTCATTTTTGTTTATTTTAGAGCTTCTCTACTTTTGAATATCTGCAAAGGAAGAAGAACCAAACTAGTAGAAAAATAACGTGTCACATTATAACCTACAATTCATATTTTGAGATTCCTTGAAAAAACAAACAAAAAAATCATAGGTTGTGGAGTTTTTTTTTTTAATTACCTAAGAGTGAATTCATTTGTATAATCTCTTTGTTAATCTAAAGAAGTATTATTACATTTAGTAGAGACATTATCCTGTAAATATATTCGATAAATTCAAATTAAAAAGTGCACCCTTAATCTATTTGTAGATTAAATTAAAATTTTCACTAGAAAATTTTTTTTAAAAAAAAGCAAACCACGCAAGTAATTCACATATATATATATATATAGCCCAAATAAAAAACAAAATCATATGCAACCGAAAAAAAAAAACCAACTAAGGATCAACAATATATAATCCAATAAAAATATAACTACAACATACAAGAAAAAAATAATTGCCACATAAACCGAAATACAATATATTGTTTGAGGTTTTATTTTTTTCATAATTAAAGAATTTAATTATAATAAGGGGTATGAAGAGTCAAAATAAGTGTGTCAATGGAACCACCTTAACCTTAATGTCAAGATGACATCTCTGCATAGTTTCAGAGTCTATTTTACATCACATCATAAATAATTACTTGGTTTATTTTGTGTGTTCTGTCGATATATGTTTAAGTGGTTTTGTGGTTAATCATTGTCTTTGATGTCTTTTTTTTTTTTTTTTTTTTTCTTGGTGGTATTTGCACAGTAGTGATATAATGTGCTTTGGTTTTTTCAAATGTTAATTCATGGGAATTCAGTTGTATAATAAGGGAAAAAATAATCTAGCACAATATGATTTGGGTTTTGGCAAAACAATTTAGATAGATGTATAACAAAAATGATAATCTAATAGAATATGTTTTGGGTTCAACGAAAATAATTTTGGACAAAATACAAACCGAAAGGAATTCAATTATATAACTGAAAAAATTAATTAATTGAATTACGTTTTAGTATAATCCAAAAATTAATCTAACATAATCTCTTCGACTACTAGCATCAGTGAATCGAGCCGGAGTCATACGACTATCTTTGTTAATATATATATATATATATATATATTATGGTAGAACACAAAAAGTATTCTAAACAAAATCTATCTGGGGATCGGAGTCACTGACGTTCGGTATCCTTGATGAAATCCAAAAACATATATATGTACTCTGTTAGAATCTAAAAGTATTCTAACAGACTCTCTTCGACAACCGACGCACTGACGTCGGTGACATCTAGTCATCTTTATTGAAGTTGAAAAGCAAAATATTCTAACAGATTCTCTCAAGCGACCAGTATCGGTGACAGGAGTCAAAGATGTTTGACCATCTTTGTTATATATATATATATATATATATATGTTAGAAACCGAAAAGTATCCCCTCAAAAAATATTTGAAAAATATTCTAACAGAATCTATCCGGCGATTGGCGCCCATGATCGGAGCTAGAGATGTCCAACCATCTTTGTTGCAATCTAAAATATATGTATATATTTAATGCTTGAATAAAAAAATGTATTCTAACAAAATCTCTTCGAAGAAGAGCGCTGGAGACATCCCACTATCTTTGTTGAAATCCAACAAAATACATAAATATGATTAAAAAAAAAAAAGATATTCTGATAGAATCTTCTGGTGATTAACGTCGGTGGTGACCGGAGTTGAAGATTTTGAAAAATAATTTAACAAATATAAAGAAGAAACGAAGAGAATTAAAGAAGGAGAAGGGGTATTTTTTGTTCGTTTATTTTTTTTTTTCTTTTGTTTATTTGATCAAATGTTATTGAATGGCATAAACATAAAATTTGATGTTAGAGCATCTCTAATGTATTGTTAAATTGTTGTGTCAATGATAAATTTTGGTATTTGGATGAGAAAAATACTCTCAAATAGAGTGTCATCTTCCATGTCCAATTTGTCATATGCTAAACATTGTGGCAAATTTTCTACAAGATATAATCAATGTCAAGTTTAACATTTGATTTAAATTGATTGCTGCATTGAATTTTTTATGTAACTATGAAACCGTTTAATTTTTAATTTGTTTGAATGTCAAGTTTAATATTTGATTCTAATTGGTTGTTACATTTTAATTTTTTATGTAATTATGAAAATATTTTAATTTTTAATTTATTTGAATACGAAAAGTTCACATTTATAAGTTTTTAAAATAACAATGATGATAAATGTAATAGAAAAAAACATAAGTAATGAAATTATGCATTGGTTCCCAAAAAAAAAAAAAAAGATTATGCAATAAAATATTGTTTATTTTCACAATTTTTTGTAATAAATATAGATAAATAGGTTGAAGATGCTCCTATAAGGAGTACAAATATAAAGAGGCGCTATATTTATGACAATCTATGTAAATCACTTATAGAGGGTGTTCTTTATACTTTAAGACCACGAGATTCCATTTCATCAGTTTGTGGGAACCAACTCCATTACCAAACAAATGTAAAAAATAATTCAAATTTTTAAAGTTTTTGTTGAAGACTCAGAAAAAAGTCATGACTTCCAAGTTCCAAGGAAATAATTCAAAAAGTTTTGTTTTTGTTTTTTGCTTTTTGTTAGCCCACACGGAGGGAGGTGTGGAAGTCAAGTGAACATGCCCTTTACGTTAATTTTCCACGTACCATCGTTTCTAGAGAGTATTTGGATGAAAAAAATAAAAAGCTACCAAATGGAGTGACGTGTTTCGTATCAAAATTTTCAAATATTAAACTATGTGACAAATTTATACGTAATATCAAATTTAATATTTGATTCTTATTAATTGTTACATTGATCATTTCATGTAATTACGAAAACATTTTTATTTATAATTTATTTACATATTAAAAGTTCACATTTGTAAGTTTTAAAAACAACAATGATGATAAAAAATAGAAATAGAATATGAAATAAAATTATGCATTGGTTTCCTCCAAAAAATTTATTCATTGGAGATAAAAGCTAAAATACTGTTTATTTTAACAATTTTTTCTAACAAATATATTATTAACATAGATAAATGTATTGAAAGTAGTCTTATACTGAACACAAATATAAAGAGGTGTAATATTTATAACAATCATGTAAATCATCCTTTAATAAAAGAGTTTTTTGTTTTTTGTTTTTTTTTAAAAATGGATGATGTTCTCACTTCTCACACTCCCACTATCTTTGTTGAAATCCAACAAAATACATAAATATATAAATATGATAGAAAAAAAGATATTATAATAGAATCTTACCGGTGATTAACGCCAGTGACCGGAGTCGAAGATTTCTAAAAATAATTTAACAAATATAAAGAAGAAACGAAGAGAATTAGAGAAGGAGAAGGGGTATTTTTTGTCCATTTATTTTTGTTTATTTTGTTTATTTGATAAAATGTTATTGAATGGCATAAACATAAAATTTGATGTTAGAGCATCTCTAATGTAATGTTAAATTGTTGTATCAATGATAAATTTTGGTATTTGGATGAGAAAATTGCTCTCAAATAGAGTGTCATCTTTCATGTCCAATTTATCATATGCTAAACGTTGTGGCATCTGCTACAAGATATAGTCAATGTCAAGTTTAACATTTGATTCAAATTGATTGTTGCATTGAATTTTTTAAGTAATTATGAAACATTTTAATTTTTAATTTATTTGAATGTCAAGTTTAACATTTGATTCTAATTGGTTGTTGTATTTAATTTTTTATGTAATTATGAAAACATTTTAATTTTTAATTTATTTGAATATGAAAAGTTCACATTTATAAGTTTTAAAAATAACGATGATGATAAAAAGTATAAAAACGATAAGTAATGAAATTATGCATTGATTTCCAATAAAAAAAAAAGATTATGGATTTGATTATGAAGTAAAACATTGTTTATTTTCACAATTTTTTATAATAAATATAGATAAATAGATCGAAGATGCTCTTATAGGAGTACAATAATAAAAAGGCGCTATATTTATGACAATCATGTAAATCACCCTTTAATAGAGGGTGATCTTTATACTATAAGACCACGAGATTCCATTTCATCAGTTAGTGGGAACCAACTCCATTACCAAACAAATGTAAAAAATAATTGAAAATTTTAAAGCTTTTGTTGAAGACTGAGAAAAAAGTGACCACCAAGGAAATTTCGTAGCAAGAAGGGAAATTACTTCCAATGACCAAAATGTTGTTTTACGTTTCGTTTTGTTTTTTGTTTTCTGCTTTTTGTTGGCCCCCACACGGAGGGAGGTGTGGAAGTCTTCAAGTGAACATGCCCTTTACGTTAATTTTCTACGTACCATCGTTTCTAGAGAAGCTTTGAGTATTTGGGTGAAAAAAATAAAAGCTACCAAATAAAGTGATGTCTTTCGTATCAAAATTTTCAAATATTAAATTACGTGACAAATTTATACGTCATATCAAATTTAATATTAATTCTTATTAATTATTGTATTGATTATTTCATTTAATTAGGAAAATATTTTTATTTGTAATTTATTTACATACTAAAACTCACATTTGTAAGTTTTAAAAACAACAATGATGATAAATAATAGAAATAGTATAACAAATAAAATTATGCATTCGTTTTCTCAAAAAAAAAAAAAAAAAATTCATTGAAGCATAAAAGTTAAAATACTGCTTATTTCATAATTTTTTTGTAACAAATATATTATTAACATAAATAAATGCATTGAAAATGGTCTTATACTCAGCACAAATATAAAGAGGTGTCATATTTGTAACAATCATGTGAATCATCCTTAAATTTTGTTTGTTTGTTTTTTTTTTAAAAAAAGATTGAAGGTGTTCTTGCCCTTAGTCTTTAGACTTTAGGCTACGTTTGGGAGTTAAGTTTATTTCAAGATAAAATATACTTTTTATCTCAATTTTTCTCTTTTTCTGAAAATTTTTTTATTCTTTCTGAAAATTTAATAAAAATTTTCACTCAAACTTAAAATTTTTAACTCAAATTTAAATTTTTTAAACTCAACTAATCTACCAAACGAATCCTAATACCTCGAGATTCCATTTCATCAGCATCACAACTAATTAGTTATTAATTATTCGTTTACTTTCAAATCAACTTCACTTAGTGGGAACAAGTTTCCTTCTTATTTGACCAACTTATATTACCAAACAAATGATGAAGAAATTCTGCAGCTACCATTGGGCAACCATTGGTGCACCACGTGAACAAAAAAAATAATAGTAAAAGTACCGTCCCTTCGGGAAAGGCCTTGTCAGAGTGGGCCAAGTGTCCTGATGTTTCTAGGTCATGTGACAAGTTTTTGTTATTGTTTTTTGTTTTTGTTTTTTTTGTGTTCAACCAAACAAATAATAACAATAACAATAACAATAAACGTCAATAAATAAAATTTCGCCATATATATGTATGCTCGGAAACTCTGCAGTGCATTTTATTCTTTTGATCGTCTCAGTTTCTTCTTTTCTGTTTTTTTTTTTTCATTTTAATTTGAAAGAAAACAAGCTTTCATTTGGTATCAGAAAAAGAGCTCAAAAGGCTGTATTTATAAGTGGGGATTTTCACCACAGAAATCACATATAAAGTCAAGTTTAACATTTGATTTTAATTGATTGTTGTATTTAATTTTTATGTAATTATGAAAACATTTTAATTTTTAATTTATTTGAATATGAAAAGTTCACATTTATAAGTTTTAAAAATAACAATGATGATAAAAAGTAGAAAAAACATAAGTAATGAAATTATGCATTGATTTCCAAAAAAAAAAAAAGATTATGGATTGGATCATGAAGTAAAATATTGTTTATTTTCATAATTTTTTATAATAAATATAGATAAATAGATTGAAGATACTCTTACAATGAGTACAATAAAAAGAGGCGCTATATTTATGACAATCATGTAAATCACCCTTTAATAGAGGGTGATCTTTATACTATAAGACCACGAGATATCATTTCATCAGTTAGTGGGAACCAACTCCATTACCAAACAAATGTAAAAAATAATTGAAATTTTTAAAGCTTTTGTTGAAGCCTGAGAAAAAAGTGACCACCAAGGAAATTTCACAGCAAGGAGGGAAATTACTTCCAATGACCAAAATGTTGTAGTTTTATGTTTCGTACCATCTTTTCTAGAGAAGCTTTGAGTATTTGGATGAAAAAAAAAAATAAAAAGCTACCAAATGGAGTGATGTGTTTCATATCAAATTTTCTAAATGTTAAACTATATGATAAATTTATAGACAATGTCAAATTTAATATTTTATTCTTATTAATTATTGCATTGACTGTTTCATGTCATTACGAAACATTTTTATTTGTAATTTATTTACATACTAAAAGTTCACATTTGTAAGTTTTAAAAACAACAATGATGATAAAAAGTGAAAATAGCATAAGAAATAAAATTATGTATTGATTTTCTCAAAATATTTATTCATTGGACCATAAAAAGTTAAAATACTGCTTATTTTCACAATATTTTATAACTAATATATTATTAACATAGATAAATAAATTGAAGATGATCTGAGTACAAATATAAAGAGGTGTCATATTTGTGACAATCATGTAAATCATCCTTTAATAAAAAGATTTTTTGTTTGAAAAAAAAAAAAAAAAAAGAAGAAGAAGATTGGTGGTATTCTCCTCTAGCCTTTATACTTTAAGACCTCGAGATTCCATTTCATGAGCATCACAACTAATTACTTAATTAATTATTCGTTTACTTCAAATCAACTTCAGTTAGTGGGATCAAGTTTCCTTCTTATTTGACCAACTCTATTACCAAACAAATGTAAAAAATAATTGAAAATTTTAAAGCTTTTGTTGAAGACCGAGAAAAAAGTGACCACCAAGGAAATTTCGCGGCAAGGAGGGAAATTACTTCCAATGACCAAAATGTTGTAGTTTTACGTTTCGTTTCGGTTTTTTTTTTTTTTTTTTTAAGATTGGCCCCACACAGAGGGAGGTGTGGAAGTCTTCAAGTGAACACGCCCTTTAGGTTATTCTCTACATACCATCTTCTCTAGAGAAGCTTGAAGTATTACTGGCAAAATACAGTATTTTCCGCAATTTCTTTCACAAATTTTTCTCATCATGGCTTGGGGCAAGGAATTTTTGAACTCGATCTTGGATGAAACATTGAAACAAATATTCGTTTCCTCCTTGGTTGCAGTAATAGGCTACTGTTTTTACGAATATATCTTTCGTAAGATCATGTTCATTGTCCGATTTAATGCGAACCTCAATGATCTAGAAAAGGCGACAGGAGGGCTGATGGATCGTAAGAATGATATCGAGCAGCAACTGGAAAAGGAAAAGAAGATTGAGAGATCACCAACAACTGAAGTAGAAAAATGGCTTATAGATGTGGAAGAGTTTGAAGACAAGGTGAACTCAGTGCGAGCAGTTGTAAGGGACGATAACGAGAGATTCTGCAGTTGGGGTACGAGGATTAGACTCGGCAGCAAAGTTGGAAATTTACTCGAGGAGGTGGAAACGCTGTTAAAAGCTGGACGCTTCCCGGATGGCTTGGTCTCTGTCAATAATTCAGCAAAACCAGTTGAGTACATTCCCGGACCTTCAATAGAATGTCAAACAACTGCATCTAGCTAGAAATTTAGCTAAACTGATGAAAATGTTAGAGGACAACAATGTTCGAAGAATCGGTGTATGGGGGACAGGAGGGGTGGGTAAGACGACCCTGGTAAGGAACTTGAACAACATGCTCGATCGCACTTCTTCTTATCAACATGCTTTTAGCATTGTCATTTGGATAACAGCGTCCAAGGAGGTTGACTTGAAAAGGGTTCAGAAGCAAATAGCCGACAGACTGAAATTGGAGATGGAAATGGAGGAGAGCGTTGAAAGATCGGCTGGTCGACTTCATCAAAGAATGGAGAAGGAAAGTTTCTCCTTATTCTAGATGATGTCTGGGATAGAATTGACTTAGATTGGTTGGGTATCCCACAACCTGAAACTCACAGCGGCTCAAAAATACTATTAACATCTCGATTATATGATGTCTGTCAGCAGATGGGCGTAAATGCTGAAGTCAGAGTGGATACGCTCAATCACGAAGAAGCTTGGCAACTGTTCAGCGAAAAGGCCGGGGAGATAACGCGTCAAGAGCGTCTTAAACCGATTGCAGAAGCAGTTGCTAGGGAATGTTGTGGATTGCCTCTGGCTCTCATCATTGTGGGAACTGCAATGAGGGGAAAGAAAATGGTGGAGCAGTGGAAATATGCCTTGAAGCAATTGCAAAGATCAGTTCCATGTATAAGCGGTGTCGAGGACAAGGTGTACAACTCTTTGAAGTTGAGCTATGACTCGTTAGAAGGTAACAACATCAAAGCTTGTTTCTTGTATTGTGCTTTGTATCCGGAGGATTTTTCAATTGAAGTGAACTATTACCCTGTTGGTTGGCTGAGGGCTTGATAGATGACCAACAAAACTTTGAGGAGTTAATCAACAATGGAGTTTTTGTAATTGAAACTCTGAAGGGCGCTTGTCTATTAGAAGACGGATTTCACAAGGGCACCGTGAAGATGCATGATGTGATTCGAGATGTGGCTATATGGAAAGCATCATCACCCGAGGAGAAGAATTTTAGATCCCTTGTTCGTTCTGGGATTGGTTTGAGTGAGATCCCAGAAGAAGATTTATCAAGAGATTCTGTTAAAAGAGTTTCTTTCATGGATAACGGAATAAATCAATTAACTTGTTCTGAGACACAACCATGTTCGAAGGCCTCAACCTTACTGCTACAAGATAATCCAATTGAGGAAGTTCCTGATATGTTCCTACAAAGATTCCCAGCACTAAAAGTCTTGAATTTTAGCAGAACTGGCATCAAGTCGTTGCCTCCTCTTCTTCGATTGGGTGAACTTCGTGCGTTTCTTCTACAACGTTGCACCAACCTTCATGAACTACCTCCACTTGGAGTGCTTATAAGACTGCAGGTTCTCAATCTCTCTGGCACTAGTATAGAAGAATTGCCTAAAGAGATGGAAAACTTGATCAACTTAAGGCAAGTGAACCTATCTCATACTCACTCCCTAAGAAGTATTAAAGCTGGCATTGTGTCAAAATGGACCCGTTTGGAGGTTCTAGATATGACTTTTAGCACTTACTTTTGGTGTCTATGAGCATATACCGGAGAAAAAAGAGCATTTTTGGAAGAGCTTTTGTCTCTTGAGCACTTGTCTTGTGTATCGCTTGTGTTAAAGGACTTCTCATGTTTGGACCCTGAATATCTCATGACCCGAATAGGCAGACTGAAAAGATTCCACTTCACATTTAGTAGGAAGTCGGTTCACGTTTTCACCTCAGGGAGGCATGAAAAGGGGAAGGTGACTCTAAATTGGTATGAGAAGTATCCATGGAACCCTGAAATGATGATGGGATGGTTGTTGATTAATGCAACCTCTCTGGTCTGGAATGGGGCTAAAGATCATCTCAACAACATCATTCAATGCTTGTTGTCGGTCAGATCGGTTGGCACAAGTAGTTTTGATTGTTTTGCAGCATTAAAGTCGCTTACAATCAACAATATTCGTGGATACGGTTCATTGCCAGTGGGTGGAAATGATGTCCCCGACTTCCTCCCAAATTTAGAGGAACTTTCACTCGAGAGTATAACCTCTATGCAAAGCATCTCAGAATTGGTTGACGGTCTCGGTCTCAAACTGTACAAGCTGAAGACACTTCTAGTATTCAGGTGTCCCCATATGAAATATCTTTTTACTGGTGAAAATTTTGGCCATCAAATGCCAAATCTTGAGCTAATCACGGTGAGCTCCTGCGACAAGTTGGAGATGCTGTTCGATTACAATTTAGTTCTTCAAACCTACGAATACTGAAGTTGAAAGGCCTCACAATGCTAAGGGATCTCTGCATTCCAGGAGAGTCATGGCCGTGCCTGGAGAAGGTTTATGTCTTTCAATGTTCTCTGCTTAGACGCCTACCTCTTAATATCGGAAATGCAAATAACATACAAGAGATAAGAGGAGAATCACAATGGTGGAGCGAATTGATATGGGACGATGAAGAAAACAAAATCAAGCCTGCAACAATATTATAATACAACTGCACAGGGTCGCTCCGGTCAGTATCGAGAAGGATTTGAACTTGAAGATGGATATTCCTTCTTTAGGAGGTGTTACACTCCTGAAAACCTTCAAAACACAGCTTGATCTGAAGGTAAATTCAACTTGTCACTTTTTTTTTCTTTTTTCCCTTATCTTTTAGTCGGAGAAGACGTTACAGAACCTTCCATTGAGCTCCTGTTTAATATCTGCAGTACCATTAGTTTAGTCGGAATCGAACTTAACGATGTGGAAAAGAGCGGTGATAAAATCTGATGGGAAAGCACTGTCAACTATGGATTCAGAATTCATGGTGTGTGTGTGTGTGTGTTTTTTTTTTTTTTTTTTTTTTTTTTTTTTTTTTTGAAGAGCAGACTTCATGTTTTGGATTGTACTGTATGTACCTTTTATGTCTTAGTTTGCTATCTTCTTCTTGTGTTTCGTTGTTTTATGGTTACATTCTCAGTTTTTATTTTTATTTTTTTTGGGCCTCGTGTCGTTCGGTGCCTCGTTTAAGTTTGTGACACCTGTGGCTGGATTCATATGGCCACTGAGGTAAACTGAGTGAACCGATTGACGAGGACGGAGTTATGAAGGATCTAGTAAGTGCAACAGTCCGCATTGACTTTTTCAAAAATTAAATTTGAGTTTTTTAAAAAATCTGTGACTTCTTCGTTTTACCCTCATTGATTTTGTTTCGATGACAGTATCTAATTTTTGAAATTGAAATTTTTTTTTTATAAAAAGTGTTTTATAAAAATTATTATTATTTATAACTCCACGGCGGTTACGACCATTTTGTTGACAACGGTCTCTCGTTAGACCCTTTATTTGCTTGTAAAACTTTTACAATTACTCATTTGAAAGGAACTTGAACTATTAATGTACAAACTATATAAAATAAATTTTTTAGCTAGAAATAAGGGGGTGTTTGGGTGATGAGTTTAAACTCATCACCATCAACTCAATTTTTGTCTTTTTCCTCAAAAGTTTTTTGTCTTTTCTGAAAAAGTCAACCAAAATCACTATTTAAACTTATAAATCTTAACTCAAACTCATACACCAAACGGGCCCTAAATGTAGATTAAAGGAATGCATTTTTTTTTAGGCACTATTTCTAACAATCTACTCTGTGGAGAAGTCCTAGATTGAAGAACAAAGTGCTAATTTTGTCCGTGTTGATACATGTGTATATATACTTTGGAAGAGTTTTCAATAAATAAATAAATAAATATATATATATATATATATACACACACAAATATGCTTGTTGTATGTAAACTGATAAGGAAGATTTTTTTGGTATCATACATATTTATTGCAAGTTCGGATATAGCAATTTATAGTAATGAAAAATGCTTGGGACATTAATGGTGTTAAACGTTACTAATAGAAGATGAATCCTATATTATTAGATCTACCTTATATTAGTGGGTGATACTCAATTACTGGTACTTTTTTTTGCATTAAGAGCTTTGACCAAATTACGCTTCCATCAAATGATCAGATGAGCATATCATTCTGTCCAAAAATTAATGTATGTTAACCATTAGGGTCATTTTGCCACCATATCACATTGATTAATATTTGACAAAATGACAACTTCAAAATTTGAATTTAACAAAATAATCTTCTTTTATTTTAATATGGAAATGACCATATAAAATATCGGTGGTCATTATTTCGAAGTCATTAAATATTTGGAAGATTATTTAACAAAAAAAAAAAAAAAGTGTTTGAGTCATTTTGCTAATTGACGTTCAAGGCTATAAGTGCTAAAAGCAATTAATATTCTAATACAACAATAGGAAGATAGCAAATGAGAAAACATAGCTCTAGATGCCCTGCCTTAGAAAATTAAAAGGATGGTTTTTGTTCGTCATTTGTACCTAAATTCCTATATCTTAACGAAATTCCAGCCTCATGAATTAATATGATACAGATAGCAAATAACAGAGGGGATAAAAAATGTAGACAAACACAGCAACAGAAAACATTGTGATCGTGGCTGACGAACCCGGGAGAGATACAAGAGAGGTGTTCTAGAAAACATTGACATCAAAGATCGGCGACCAAGTCATGCGCTGAAGAGCAAGACGAGATTATTCGTACGTAGAAGTTATTGGCGGAGAGATTTCATCATCTTCACCGCAAAACCAAGCTTAGGATCAGCTGCATTATAATCGGGTCCGAAAAAAGACGTAAATATTGGCGGAGTTGGTCTTGCTTGGGAGTTTGAAGTCCTTTGGTCTTCGGTTTGCCCGCCTTGGAACAAATATGGCCTAAAATACTGCTGCAGGGTCGACTTCGTGTTCTCGTTGTCAAATTCCAATCTGTTCCACCATGATGATTCTCCTCTTATTTCAATTATAGTGCTTGCATTTTGGAGATTAAGAGGTAGCTTCACAAGTTGATCGCAAGCAACGACGTCAACACGCTCTAGGCTTGGCCACCATTCTTCTAGTCTGCAAAGATTCCTTAGCTTCGGAATGGTCTTCAATTCTAATCTCTGTAGTTTTTGAACAATTGGCTGTTCTTGTCCAGGTGAAGTTTCCTCTGAGACAAAGTCGAACAATTTCTCTAACCCGTAACAGAAGCTTACGCGGATTGTTTCCACATTCGGCAGGGTGGTGATAAACTTCCCATACAAAAGAAGACTTTTCATCTGGTCACACCTTGAAACTTCAATCAATTTTAGTTTCGGAAACTTCAGCCCGAGATGGCCCAACAACTGTGAAATGCTTTGCACACCAGTTAGATTTTCCAGACGCAACTCCTGTAGATTTGGCAGCAAATCATAAGAGGTCGCGTATAATATCTTTCCATGACGTAAACTGCAATTCATTATGCTTAGCGATTTTAGACCCGAAAAGCTACCAGCACTGTTACCATGTCCGAAGCTACTGACAGAGGATCGGCCCAAGTCTTCAAGCATTTCCTTCAGTCCCTCGTCACAGCGATTCAAGACTAAGGAACTTGAATTGACGAACGACCACAATACCGATCCTCGGATATACGGTCCACTTATAGCAACCCTCCTTTCATTACGGCTAGGTGGGGAAGAGTTTGATGTTGGATTTGGACCGAAAACGAATTCATAACTTCTTACTCTCTCTAGCCAAGTTATATCTTCAGAGCCAAGACATGAGATATCCTTCAATGTGACCGACAGTGAGAGTAACCTCTTGAGGCATCCTAGCTCTTCGAAATTTGCTTCACCATCTTTAACTTGTTCCTTCCGACGCCATCTATAGCCACTATGCCTCATGTCTAAATCCTCTAAACAAGTCCACTTGGACATGATTCCGGCTCGTATATTGTTAAGGTTGGAGGTGTAAGATAGGTTTACTCTCTTTAGACTTATCAAGTTCTCCATCTCTTGAGGTAATTCTCTAATCCGAGTGGCACACAAGTCGAGCATCTGAAGTCTGCTAAGCCCACCCAATTGAGGTAGTTTCTCAAGAGCAAAGCAATCCTTTAGCAGAAGAGCACGGAGGTCATGAAACTGAAGAGGAGGCAATGATCTGATGCGGGTTCTACTGATGTTTAAGACCTTGAGCGCTTGGAATCCTTGTAGGAACCTTTCGGGAACTACCTTCAGTAGCAAGTTATCTTGCAGTAGCAATGTTGACACCCCTGAACATTGTGGAGCACAATCGGGTAACTCTTGAATCTTGTTATTCACGAATGAAACCCTTTTAAGAGAATCCGATAACTCTGCTACTGAAATCTCGCTCGAACCAATACCAGACCGAGAAAGAGACTTGTATTTATGCTCCAATGATGACGCAATCCAAACAGCAACATCACGAACTACATCATGCATCTTCACAGAACCCTCACGAGCTCCATCTTCCAATAAACAAGAGGCTTTCAGAGTTTCAACGATAACAATTCCATCGTTAACCGAATCCTCGTAGTTTTGTTGCTCATCTATCAAACCTTCTGCTAGCCAACAATCCACTAGTTCATTTACGTCGATAGAGAAATCCTCGGGATACAGAGCACAATACAAGAAACAAGCTTTGATGTCGTTACCTTCTAACGAGTCATAACTCCACTTCAAAGGGCTGTAGACCTTGTCCCTCACGCCTCTTATACGTGGCACCGATCTTTGCATCTGTTTCAATGCGTGTTTCCACAGTTCCACCTTCGCTTTTCCTCTCATTGCAGTTCCGACAATGATGAGAGCTAAAGGCAACCCGCAACATTCTCTAGCAACCGCTTCTGCAAACGGTTTTACATGTTCTGAACTAGCCACCTCCCCTGCTTTTTTACTAAACAATTTCCAAGCTTCCCCGTCGCTAAGAGTATTCACCCTGACTTCGACGTCCGTCATCATCTCTCCACAAACATCCAAAAATCGAGATGTCAATAATATTTTGGAACCGGAGTAAATTTCAGGCTGTGGGATACCCAAGGGGTCTAAGTCGAAACTCTCCCAAACATCATCTAGAATGAGAAGAAACTTGTCCTTCTCAAGCCTTTGATAAATCCGACCGGCTGTTCTTTCCATGTTATCTTCAATCGGCACCTCCAAATTCATTCTCTCAGCTATTTGTCTCTGGACCCTTTTCAGATCCAAGTCCTTGGACAACCGTTGCCCAAATGACAATGCTAAAAGGTCGATTCGAAGAATTGCTATTGAGCATGTTGTTTACGTTCTTTGCCAGGGTAGTCTTCCCCACCCCTCCCATACCCCACACACCAATTCTCCGAGCATCGCTGTTATTGAGGGCTTTCACAAGTTCCGCTAATGTCCTCGATGCAGTTGTTTGATGCTCTATTGAAGGGCCAGGAATGTACTCAATTGGCTTTGGAAAATCATCGGCTCGTAACATGCCATTAGGGAAGCTAGCTTTTAGCAATGTCTCCACCTCCTTTAACATTTTTTCCACTTCTTTCCCCGTTGTAATCCGTCGACCGCAATACCAGAGGCAAACACAGAATCCTCCGTCGTTCGGCGTCCCCTGCACCGCACTCACCCTGCTAACAAAGTCTTCCACATCTCTAAGCCACTTCTTAACTTCAATTGTTGCTGATCTTCCATTTCTTTCAGCTGATTCCAATAGATGCTTGACATCGTTCGTCATATCCGTCAGCTTTTTCATCTCCTTTTCGAGATCTTCGACCTTCTTCTCGAATCCGAAAACGGGCCTAATCCTCGAAGATATAGATCCACAAAATGAGCCGCCAATCTCGGCCACCACTGCACCCAAGATCGAAGTCAAAACCTCCATGTCACAAGCACTTGAGACGAATATCCTCAGGCAAGAAACTATAGAAATAAGAGAGATTGTCTTTGCTTTTTAGTATAAGGAAAATGAGCAAAATTAACTTGGTGGAATTACAAAAGACACTAATGAAGAGCTTACCAGAATTCCCTTCCGCTCGTTCTTCTTCTTCTCCTACAAATTTTTTTTTTTTGGTGGGAATATTGACTTGAGAAAACTTCGGTTTCTTCCACAGGAAGAATATATCAAGATCTGCCTTATTTCTTCAGGAAAATAAGCACCACCTAGAATTTATGTACAAATAATATATTAGGGGTGCATTTCATATTCGGGTTGAATTTGAAATAAAATGAAAATTTTATGTTGAAATTTGTTGATTTTACAAAAATTAATTTTAATTTTTGTTTACATTTTTGAAAAAAGACAAAAAAAAATCAATTGTAAATTATAGATAAATTCAAACTCAACCAGAATTCTAAACGTATTTTAAATATTTATTTAACAAACCAGATTGGATCTAAAAATTTCATTTCAGATTTTATCTCTTTTTTTTTTTTTTTAATCAACAAAAATTATTAACTTTTAATAAGTCAATAAATTTTAATTTAAATTTTTTTTTTTTAAATTGGTTTAACAAACTCGCAAATATATATGGTATTACTTTATAAATTTATTTTTGTGGGTCATCATGACAACGAATTACTAATAAACAAAAATACTGCGCCTACAGAGTCAACTTGGGGGAAAGTTCCTAGATTAGTTCCGACAATGACTTTTGACCAAGTTAGTAGAACAACGAATAAATCTAGGGGTGGCAATTCGTGTCACGTGTTGGATTCGTGTCGTGTTAGAGTCGTGTCGATTTTTTTCTTCCCCGACCCAAACATGACCCGCGACACGAACACGAAACGAAACCGCGACACGAACCCGTCACGGGTTGACATGATACGAACCAAAATTGACCCGCGACACGAAATTTGACACGAAATTTGACCCGAAATTGACACGAAATTGACCCGCGACACAAAATTGACCTAAAATTGACACGAAATTTGATCCGAAATCGACACGACCACTATTTTTCCCAACTTGCCACCCCTAAATAAATCTATCCATATATAGCAGACAAAAAGTGTGCTATTGTATACTTACGGTTTTGTTTCGGATGAAAATGTTGGATAAGACAGCAGTACAACCTATTTTATATATTTTATTAATAGTCTTTTATATTAATATAAACTAAAAAATTTAAAAATAATATAAAAAAAATAAATTAAAAAAAAAACATTACCTATTCCCTCCTTGGTCGATGAGCCAGTCCCCCCCCCCCCCCCCCCCCCCCCCCCGACGCCGACGAGCACCCCTCCCCCTCCTCCACGCCATGAGCCCAGAGCCCCCCCTCCCTCCCGAAGCAAGATCTGGTCAGTGTTCTGGGTGGGGGTGGGGGGGGGGGGGGGGGAGAGGGGGCCTTCTCGGCGTCGTCACCGATATCGAGGGGCTGCCAATGGACGGTCACATGACCAGTTTTTTTTTTTAGTTTTTTTTTCTTATTTTTAGTATATAATATTATAAGTTAAGATACATTATAGTTATCATACATAAGCAACATATCAACCGTTCGATTATATCGGCACGGTTTAAAAATGTACTCTATCGATAGGGTATTTAAAAATTAGACTTTACCATAGACTTAGCCAAAAATGTTTTATATTTCTTTTTCTGTCTTTCAATTGTTTCCAGCACCCACACACACACACACACCCCCCCCCCCCCCCCCCCCCCCCCCCCTTTTTACAATTTAGTCCTTTATTTTGTATTGGTCAATTTTTTTTTCATTTTAGTCCTTTCATTTTTTTTTTTATATTTTCATGCATTTCTTTTTCTCTTTTTAATTTTCAGGTCCTTTGTTTTTTTTTTTTTTTTTTTTGACTTTTTTTTTTTTGACTTTTTTTTTTTTTGACTTATTGTCTTAATTTTCTCCTATTCAGATAAATTTTTTTAAATATGTCTTATGCATATGCTTTAGAGAGAAATGTGAAACTAACATAATGCAATAGAAAGTTTTAAAATAATAGTATAAACTAAAACTGTGGTTGCTAAATAACATAGTTAGATCTGGCCTCTCTTGCTCTCCTATCTACCAGCACCCCAAAGCTTGCCATTCAAGTTGTCATCATCATCACGAGCACAAAGGTTGGAGAGAATCATGGGGGAGCCTCACCTGTTCGTTGTCGCTGTAGCAAGGGACCACCATCACCATTGAAACCAGTTCGCGATCTAAAGAGGGATCCTCGTCGGCATTGGCGCAGCATCGCCAACCCCGCCCGTGCCTGCTTTCTCCAACTTGTATCTTCTACAACCAAGCGACGTGGCAGTGTTAGCAGTAACAGCTCTTATTGCATCTATCATCTGATGTCTCATATTTCTTGTCTCATTCGTTGTCCTCCCATAATGTTATGTCATATAATTTAAATTTAAAAATTTAGCAATATGAAAAAAAAAAGGTTAAATACTAAAAATTCTTAAACAAATTGATGAGTTATCAAAATACTATTGGAAGATTTTGAAATTAGGGGTAGTCTGACTTGGAGGATTCCGGGGTTTTTTTTATTCTTATTTTTAAATTACCAATCATTTTTGTAATTACTAAATTTAATACAAAAATACTGTTTTAGTTTTTTTTTAATGTTTTGAAAATACATATTGTAAAAATCACTAGATCCAATTATTTATCTTAGATCTTTTGTTTATAAATAAATAGAATAAATTTATTAAGTAAATAATAAACTAAATCAATGAAACTGATTATTTATCGATAAATCTTTTAGATAGTGATGTTTACTTTATTTTTTTTTAATTGATATTTATCAATAAATAATGATGTATATCAATAAAATTTTTAGTAAATCCTTTATTTATCTGATTTGTTTACAATCCTAATTTTTTTAATAAATATATTATTTACATATAAATCCGATTATTTTATCATAAATCTGTTAATCCTAATTTTTCACTTACATTATCTGTAAGATCTATAAAATTATTTTCCTGATAAATAATTATTTTCTTGTAAATAAAGTATTTAATTTAATATAATTTTTTTAATAAATTTATTTGTAAATTCAGTACTAGTAAATCCAACATTTACAAATAAATTCAAATATATATACTTTATTCTTAAATTTATGATTTAAATGATAAATATGATATTTATTATATAAATCCAAATATTTATTAGAATAAAAAATAAATTTTTTTTACCTATTTTGAAAAAATTAATAGTTATTAGGTAGTTGGATAAATAAAATACAATAAATGGGACAGTTTAACACAAATATAAAAGATCATAGGACAGTTTGATATAAATAATTGAAGATTGGGAGGCACTTTGACACAAATACAAAAATCATGGGGCATTTTGACATGAAAGCAAAGTTCAACGGGTATTTTGACATTGAAAATGACGGAAAAACTAATGAAACTAACATACAGGGCAATTTGATACACATGTTCAAAATCAGATTATACACCAGGTACATTTCATAATTCAATAGGGTATATTGACACAGATAAAATATAGTTTAGGGGGAATTTATGAAAATGTTTTAGGAAAAAACCAAGGTCTTGTGCAGTCAACGTTTGAAGTGCTTTCATTTGGATCACCGATTGGACTTAAAATTTTTAAGTTAAAGTTGGTTGACTTTTCAAAAACTAGTTATAATTTTTATTGACTTTTAAAAAATATATATAAAATCTAGTAAAAAAGTACAGTTTAATTGGAGTTAAATCTGACTATTTTAATTAGGTAAAAAACAATCTAGTAATATTTATCAAAATGACTTAACAGATAAGTGAAATTAGGGAAATGACTTTCCCAATTTCTTTTTTTTTTTTTAATTTAAAAAATTTTGAATTGATAAGTAATGAATATTCAATTCATAAAATCATTTAAAATGTAAATTAAAAGCTTTATTAAAAAAATAAAAAAAATAAAAAATAAAAAAGAAGAAGAAGAAGACTGTAAGGGTTTGAAAAAAAGAACAATGAGCCAACCCTCTTTATTTCTTCCTCCTAAGTTCCCACCCTCCCCCAAATCTGTCATGCACTCTGACGCCGATGGCCAACCACCCTCCATATTCTCAATCAATCAACGTTCAAAAGAGCTCGTTAAAACAACATATAAGAGCCCGAGATATCAGAGTCATTCCTTCTGCTGTCGCTGCCTTTGATGCTACCCGCCGTGTTCGTCGCCGCTGCTGTCCCCAACTCTGAGATTCGATGAAAATGTTGGACAGGTGATGTATGTTTCAAATTTTCAGTTATTGATTTTTTCCTTTAAAATTTGTTTGATTTATGAAATTAATTCGATATTTAGATAATGGATTGTGATTTACTATAATGAACTTTTTACTGTGGAGATTTTGATTGTACAACATCGATTTCATTGTCTTTTGATATTCAGAACAACCACCAAAAAAGGAACAACCATAAAAATGTTCCGAACGACCAACGACAAATAATGATTTGGTTTTGGTTTTGGTTTTCGTTCCGACACACCAACTATTGAAAAACAAATATCACAATCATGATCATAATATTACAATACTATTCATTATACCAATCATTATATGTTTCAGGAAAGAACCAAAAATATAGAGGAGGAGGTTGATGAGGTAGAATTGAGTAAGTGAAAGATCACAAGAGCCAACCGGAGAGGCAGAAGAGGAAAAGAGTGATAGCCTTACTACACCTTATGTGGTACATTGACCAAAAAAGTTTCAGCAATCAAGATCTGATGCTCCTAAAAAGGACTAAGATGCTTCTAAGCCCATAAAAACACTTTGAATGATAATAAAATCTAATGTTATCTATACTTTGATCATCTTGTAGGATTTTTGTATTATTATTTATTTATGTTATTGGGTTACTGTATGATTATTTGTTTTCAAAGACAACATTGGTCTTCTATTTTGAATTTTAATGGGACTATGTTAACTGTGGCTATTTTGTTCGTGAAAATTATATATGTATAATCAGGAACGACCGAGAAAAGGTATAGAACAACCGTTTGATCGTTCCATCCAAACGAGGGTCTTGGCTTTGGGTTGTTTTTTTTTTTTTTTTTAGTAAGTAAAAAATAAAATGAAGCAAATGAAGGTCTTTCTTCTTGTATGATTTGGTTCAAAAACCTCAGAACAACTACAAAAGAGAAGGAATGACCACGAAAATTTACGGAACAACCAACCAATCGTTCCTTGTAAAACTTGACTTTTTGTTTTAAACAAAAAAACAAAACTAACAAATTGAAGGTCTTTCTTCATGTATGATTTAGCACAAAAGCCTCGTAACGACCACAAAAAAAAAGGAGCGAGCATTAAAGTTAACGGAACAACCATTCGGTTGTTCCTCTAAATAGTCTCCTTTTTTTCTTCTTCTTTTTTTAAATCAAAATTAATGAAAATAAAGCCTCTTCAAAATGATTAAATGTAATTTAGCATAGATTAATCTCAAATAGTAAATGATCATATATTGTCTTGATGTTAACATCACCTTAATATCACAACTAATATCTCACCAATGTTGGATGATTAAGTTACATGTTATTACACTATTTCAAAAGGTTAAGTTAAAAGTTAGGCTTTTCTTGACATTATTATTGTTAGTAGTCCAAAATAGTATGAATTTCAATGACACTATTTGTTTGTGTTGAAATCAGATCAAACGACAAACAATGAATATGAAGCTTTATTGGAATCACTGAAATTTAGAGTAACAAGAATCTAATTCTCTCAACAAAAGTCTAAGTTTCTCTATCTCTCAGATGTTTCCAAAAGCGTGCAGTCTCTTAACCTTACCACTATTTATAGTTTTTCTTGGAGGGTTTGAGGTCTTACAATTTTTATTACAATCATTAATCATAATCTAATGATGTGGCATATTAATCATTAATGCTGACGTGGCATTCTGACTCAGGTTCTTCTTTCTTCTTTGTTGCATCTTCATTGCCTTCATTCTCTTGTGAAATGACGTCATCTTCTCTAGTATATGAGACGTCGTGTCATATTTAGATCCTATCCCCACACCACGCAAAATCCTCAAAACGACCACAAAAAATGAAGAACGACCACTAAAATTTTGAAACAACCATTCGGTCGTTCCTTCTAAATATTGACTTCTTTTTTTTTTTTTTTCTTTAAACAAAAAACAAAAATAACCAGATAGGGGTCTTTCTTCATATATGATTTGCCTCAAAAACCTTAGAACGATCATAAAGGAAAAGTAATGACCATTAAAATTTCGGTTGTTCCTTCTAATAATAGTCCCTTTTTTGGCTCCTTTTTAAAATTTTTTTTTTAAAAAAGTGGAATTTAATGACAATAAAACCTTTTAAAAATAAATAAGTGCTTTTCAGTATGAATTTATCTCAAATAATAAATAATCATATATATATATATATTGTCTTGAAATTAGCATCATTTTAATATCATTGGTAATATCTCACCAATGTTGATGACTTAGTTATATATTCTTACACTATTTCAAAAGGTTAAGTTAAAAGTTAGGCATTTTATGACATTGTAATTATTAGTAGTCCAAAACATTATGAATTTCAATGACACCATGCAAGAGCCTCAAAATAACCACGAAAAAAGAAGAACAATCATTAAAATTTTCAGAACAACTATTCAGCCGTTCCTTCTAAATCTGGAATTTATTTTTTTCGTTAAAGGAAAACCGAAAATAACCAGATAGCCTATTTGCATGACATGCCAGGTGTGAGGGAGGATTGTCTCACATCGTTAAATTACTGGATTGTTGGGTGTTTATATGTCTATTGGACTCGCTCTCCCCTTAAGGTAGCTTTTAGGATGAGTTCTATCCAAGCCCATTTAACGGTATCCACTGCTCCCCCCTTATCTAGCCCCTCATTGCGGTTCCCACCGTGATAAAGGCAGTCCACAACATCCTCTTGCAACTGATGCTGCATATGATTTTATATGTTCTAAAGCTTCTTCCTCGTTAAAAATATTATTAAGTTTGGCTTCAGTGTCTGTCATCATCTCCCTGCAAACTTCATATGACCATGCGATATCACTACGATTTTAGAACCCTTGTGATTTGCGGGTTGTCGAACGCCCAGAGAGTCCGAATCAATTTTCTCCCATAAATCATCTAAAATAAGGACAAATTTTTTTTCTCTCTCTCTCTCTCGCCTCTCGAACAGTCGACTAGCCGTCCTTTGAATGTTATCTTCCATTTTCGCCTCCAAATTCAGTATCTCGGCTATTTGAATTTGGATCTTCTTCATCTCCAACACATTGGTCACTGTTGCCCAGATGACAATGGTAAAAGGCTGCTTTAACAAACTGCTCTTGAGCTTGTTGTTTAAGTTCGTTACCAGGGTAGTCTTCCTAGCTCCCCCAATTCCCCAAATTCCGATCCTCCGAAACTTTTCGTCCTCCAATACCTCCATCACTTTGGCTTAAGCTGCTGATGCTGTTTCAAGTCAAGAAGCTCTCCATGCAAGCATCTATTGCAATGCAATTATGAAACAAACCAATGAACACTTGTATTCACATGAAGCATTTTTATAAGTACTCCATATAGATAGAGAAGCTAACAACATAGAAAACCAAGGATTTGTAACTTGCAATATTTTTTTTTTATTGGTAATTAGATATGTTGAAGTTACTATCAATGCTGTAGTGTAGTGATAAGGATGTCTTTCTTTTTTCTCCTCCTAGGATTTCCTCAAGTTCAATCCTAAATAGCCCCAATCGGAGAGCATGTGTGGTCAATTGACTGTGTGGCATCAGACCCATGGTGATGCGTGTGAAACTGGACCCATTATTTGAATAGAATTGGATTAGATCCTTTCTGTTTTATTGGTGGACCTTTAGGGATGAGGACGGGATGACACGATCCCTTTTTTTATTAGCAAGAAAGGTAAAAAATGATGAAGTTGAGAGGTCACATATATGATTCAAATGTTCGTGCATGAGTGCTGTAATCAAGCCTAGAAATGTATATATACAAATATATATATTTATACATATTACGTATATTTTAGGACCTGTTCATCAACTGAAGTTGACCAAAGATATTAAGAGAAGACTCTGGCTAATTATGTTCTTAATAGGTCATGGTCACTGATGCCATATTCTTTAACTGATTTGCAACTGCTAGGAAGTTGCTGATTATGAGTGGTTCAATATTCATTTGGGAGATTGACTAATAGTTTTTCCGTTGAGGAAGCAATATATATATATATATATATATATGTATGTATGTATGTTTGTATGTATATGACTTGGTTTTACTAGTAGACTATATTTTTTATCCTTTTTTTTTTATTATTATTACTGACAACCCAGATTAAGTCACTGCTTTTGGAAACAGATTATCAACAGTCAAGAAGGTTTTTTTTTTAACGTCCAATAGAAAATGACTAATTGCGGAGATATATAAATATATATAGGGCTTCTCTATAGTCTCTCAAACATAACATAGATTTTCTTATGTAAAATAAAATGAGTAGGAAGTAATAATAATTTAAGAAAAACATAACACAACACCCATGAACTCGGAACCTCTATATTGTTGGTGGAAACATCATTTTCTATGCAATAACCTGCAAATAGATCTTTCAATTTTATAATGTGCTAGGTTACATTTTTTTTAGATTATTATTACTTCTTACTCATTTTACTTTACATTCGAGACACCTTATGTTATGTTAAAGGAACCTCCCACTAAAGGGAGTATACAAAAACCCTACAAAAATAGGGGCCAGAATTGCGTACACATTATTTTAGGACAAATGATCTTAACTCTAAATTTTCCTTCTTTCTTGGATCAGTAATTTTAATGACAAGCATGGCTACAAACAAAGCAATGATCTTTAATGCAGACCACTTTCTTGCATAACAAGGCAACTTCTTCCAAGCCTGAAGATTTGACATTGTTTCCTTACATGTATAATTCTTCAATTCTACTAGCAGCAAACTTCTTCCTTATGGCCATACAGAGCCTGCAATAGTGCTCGGAGCACAGTTCAGGAGCATGCGTTGGTAAATTGTTTCCCCTAGTGAAACAATCCTGGAAAATTTCATGATGAACGGAAAACAATCCTGACGGAAAATGCTCTTCTAGATCTGTTTCGCAAAGAATGTAAATGGGAACGAAATACTGCAGCAGAATTTGCTTTGTACTCTCATTGTCCAATACCAATCTCCTCCACCATACCGATTCTCCTCTTATTTCCTTAATGGTGTTTGCATTTTGGCGAGTAAGAGGCAGTCTCCGGAGTAGACTACAAGCAGCTACATCAACGTTCTCTAGGCTTGGCCATGATTCCTCTGGTCTGCAAAGAGCTTGCAGTTCGGGAAGGTATTTCAATGCTAGTGTCCGCAGATCAGCAACAATGGGATGAACACGTGAAGTACCCTCCGCGACAGAGTGAAATAGCTCGTATAATTTGTAGTGGGGACACATGACAACTTCAATAGATTTTAGCTTCGAACATCGGAGCCCAAGATGACCAAATGATTGTGAAATGCTTTCAAGACCAGTTAGATTCTCAAGACGCAGTTCCTCAAGATTTGGCAGTAAGTCATAAGGGGCGGTGTAGTCTTCTCCTAGCCGTAAATTACCAGTTACGAGGTTTAATGATTTGAGGCCGAAAAAACTACCAACATTGCTTCTATGGGCAAAGCTAATGAATCTAGATGGGGCCAAGCCCTGAAGAATTTCGATCAGTGGCTTATCGCAATTATGCAAGATCAAATAATTTGGATTGACGAACGACCAGCTGATGATCCTCGGACATAGGGACTACCAACATAAGGACCATTTATAGCAAGTCGTCTTTCACCGTGTTTAGTTGGCATGGGCTCTCCTGTTGGATTTGGACCGGCAGATAATTCCAATCTTCTTACTCTATTCGTCCAGGTAATTGCTTCAGAACATAATCAAGAAACGCTGCTAAATGTGATGGATAACGAAAATAACCGCTCAAGGCATTCCAACTCCTCGAAATAAGTTTGGCCCTCTTCGATCTCTTCCTTCAGACCCCTATGGCAACTGCTGAGTGTCATATCTAGAACCTCTAAACGAGTCCATTTCGAAAAGATACCAGCTTGAATTGTCTTCAAATGGTGGGTGTGAGATAGATTTACTTCCTTCAAGTTAACCACGCTTTCCATCTCTTCAGGCAATTCTGTAATTCGAGTACCGCACAGATCAAGCAATTGAAGTCTTCTAAGAGCTCCGAGTCCTGATAATTCCTTGAGAGCATAGCAATGCGCTAGTAGAAGAGCACGGAGATCATTCAGCTCGAGACGAGGCAATGATTGGATACGAGTTCTACTGATGTTCAAGAACCTGAGTGCCTGGAGTCCTCGCAGGAACCTTTCGGGAACTTCTTTAAGGCGCAAGTTTTCCTGAAGTAATAAGGTGGATACCTTTGAACATTGTGTCCCGCAATAAGGTAGCTCTTTTATCTCGTTGTTTGCGAAAGAGACTCTTTAAAGAGAATCGGATAACTCTGTGACAACAATCTCATCCAGACCAAGCCCAGAACAACAGAGACATTTTATTTCATTCTCCGTTGATGACGCAATCCATATGGCAACATCACGAACCACGTTATGCATCTTCACGGAACCTTCAGAGGCTTCATCTTCTAATAAACCAGTCTTTCAGAGTTTCAACCACAACAATTCCATTGTTGATGGCCTCCTCAAAGTTTTGTTGTTCATCGAATAAACCTTCCGCCATCCTACCCCGTACTAGTTCACTTACTTCAATTGAAAAATCATGGGGATACAACGCGCAATACAAGAAACAAGCTTTGATGTTCTTACCTTCTGATGAGTCAGAACTCCACTTCAAAGAGTTGTACACCTTATCCTTTATACTGCTTATACATGGAACGGATCTCTGCAATTCCTTCATGGCGTGTTTCCATTGCTCTATCCTTGTCTTTCTTCTCATGGCAGTCCCGACAGTGATGAGAGCTAAAGGCAATCCACAACATTCTCTAGCAACTACTTCTACAAATGGTTGAACAAGCTCTAAACTTGCTACCTCCCCTGCTTTTTTTGTAAACAATCGCCAAGCTTCTTCGTCATTGAGAACGCTCACCTTGACTTCAACGTCGGATCATCTGTCCACAAACATCAAAAAATCGAGATGTCACTAAGATTCTAGACCCCGTGTGAACTTCAAGCTGTGGGATACCCAAGCACTCTTAAGTCAAAACTCTCCCACACGTCGTCGAGAATAAGAAGAAACTTTTCCTTCTTGAGCCTTCGATGAAGTCGACCAGCTGTTCTTTCAATGCTCTCTTCCATGACCGCCTTGAGATTCAGCCGCTCCGCTATTTATTTCTGAACCTTTTTCAAGTCCAACTCCTTGGACACCATCACCCAAATGACAATACTAAAAGCTTGATTTGAAGAAGTGCTATTGAGCTTGTTGTTCAAGTTCTTTACCAGGGTGGTCTTCCCCACTCCTCCCATGCCCCACACGCCTATTCTCCGAACCTTGTCATCACCAAGCAATTCCTTAAGTTGAGCTTGAGTTCTCGACGCTGTTGTTTGATCTTCTATTGAAGGTCCCGAAATGTACTCAACCGTTAGTTCTTGTGGACAGTTGACGGACACCATCGATCCGTGAAGTACGCGTCCATCTTTCCATAGCCTCTCCACCTCCTCACCGAGTCTAATCCGCTCACTGCAACGGCTGAGGCAACCGCAGAGTCTCTCATTGTCTACCGCCGCACCTGCTCGCACGGAGTTCACCTTGGTGACAAACTCTTCCACATCTCTAAGCCACTTCTTTACTTCAGTTGTAGACAGTCCTCCCATCTCAGTCGGCTAATTCCTGTTGGTGCTTCACCTCGTTACTCAGATCCATAAGCTTTTCCATCTCCTTTTCCAAATCTTCGAGGATCTTCTGGAACCGCAATATGGACCTGATTTTAGAGTAGACAGATCCACAAAAAGGGCGGCCAGTTTCAGCTAACATTGTACCTAAGATCAAACTCAAAACTTCCATGTCGCAACAGTTAGATTTGAGAAGAAACTGCAGAAAGAAGAGAAAGTATTTGCTTTTCCTAGGGGGGGGGGGGGGGGGGGGGGGGGGGTGGAAAAAAAAAAGAAGTCCTGGTAACAACTGTCCAAAGAAATAAGTATTTCCCTTCCTCCTATCTTGTATACTTCCTTGACATTAACTGACAAGTTGACAGCATAACAACATTACGAGTAGACCTTGGTCTTTTCCGCAAGAAAGAAAAAAAAAAAAAAAAAGGAAGATTTTCATAAATTCCCCTGCAACATGTTACTAGTGTCAATATATCCACCAAAATTATGAAATATATTTGTATCCTCTGAACTTCAACACGTGTCAATTTTCCCCCTCAGTTAATTTCCGTTAATTTTCCATCATTTTTAATGTCAAAATGCCCCCTAAACTTTGCTTTCGTGTCGAAATGCCCATGATTTTCATATTTGTGTCAAAGTGTCCCTAATCTTTAGTATTTGAATCAAACAAAAATTTTCAACAAAATACGGGAGAACAACTGAAACTTCTTCTTCTTCTTTTTTTTTTTTTGAAAAACAAAATTAACTATAGAAATTTAAAATTCAAAAGTTGAGTGGGGTCACGTGTCACTGCTCAACTATGAACGACTCTGCCGCTGTTTTCAGCCCGAACGTCCTTGAAATAGCGCTGCAATGCTGAATCCGTAGTGGGACCGTCCCATTTCAATCCGCTCCACCATTGTGATTCTCCTCTGATTTCCTTGATAGCATTTGCATTTTGGATATCAACAGGTAGCTTTCTGAGTAGATTGCACTTGATCACATGAACCTGCTCTAGGCTTGGCCATGACTCTCTTGGTCTGCAAAGTGTTTTTAGCTTCGGAAGGTTTTTCAATTCTAGTGTCCTCAGGTTCGGAACAACGGGATCTATATCCGAACTTTGGTTTGAAGTGTAATTGAACAGCTCCTCCAACTTTTTGCAGAAGCTTACCTTGACGGTTTCCAGGTTCGGCAGGCTGAAGATGAAGTTTCCGTACGAAAGAAGGCATTCCATCCGTGGACATCTCACGACCTCGATCAACTTTAGCTTTGAGAACAACAGACCGAGATGGCCAACTAACTCCGAAATGCTTGCGAGATAAGTTAGGCCATGGACATGAAGTTCCTCTAGATTCGGTAGCAAGTCGTATGGGGCGGCACATCCTCCTCCCGGTCGTAAACTGTCGTTGGATCTTGTGATGGTTAGCGATTTTAGGCCCATGAAACTTCCGAGACTGGTCAGATCAGCGTTGGTTAGCGATCTTAGATCCGTGAAACGACCGATGCTGTTCATTTCAGCATAGTTATCGGCTGCATTTATGGCCAAGTCCTGAAGCATCTCATTCAGTCCCCAACAACCGTTCAACACGAGAGAACTCGCATTCACCAGCCACTCTTGATCCCATTCTCCTGAAAGATTAAGCCCGCTAACGGTCACCCTTCGCTTGTCATGTCTAGTAGGCAAAGAGTTCGCTGTTGTACCGATAAAAAATTGGAATCGTCGTAATCTTCTTATCCATTTAAGATCTCTGGAGGCTAGACGTGGGACGCTCTTCAACCGAATGGACAATGAGAAAAGCCGCTCGAGGCATCCGAGCTCTTCAAAAGTAGTTTGCCCCTCTTCGACCTCTCCCTCGGTGCCCCAATGGTAACTGCTGAGAGTCATGTCTAAAACCTCCAAACGAGTCCATTTGGACACGATTCCCGCTCGAATTCTTTTCAGGTAGTGAGTCCGAGATAGGTTTACTTGCCTTAAGTTGGTTAGCTTTTCCATTTCTTCAGGCAGTTCACTAATACGAGTAGCACACATATCTAGCATCTGAAGTTTGCTAAGCGCTCCAAGCGGCGGTAATTCTTCAAGAAAGAAGCAATCCTGAAGTAGGAGAGCTCGAAGCTCGCCGAGTTGAAGAAGAGAAACCGGCAGTGATCGAATGCGAGTTCCACTCAGATTTAAGACCTTAAGTGCCTGGAATCTTTGCAGGAACGGATTAGGAATGTGTTCTAGTGGGAGGTTCCCTTGAAGTAGTAAGGTTGAGGCCTTAGAGCATTGTCCTTCGCAATCCGGTAGCTTGTTAATTTTGTTATTCATGAAAGAAACTCTTGCAAGAGAATCCAATATCTCCACCTCTGAAATCTCACTCAATCCGATCCCTGACCGAACTAGGGAATTAAACTCGTCCTCCACCGATGATGCAATCCATATTGCAACGTCTCGAACCACGTCGTGCATCTTCACGGTGCCTTCATAACCACCATCTTCCAAAAGACACGAGTCCTTCAGAATTTCAATCACGGCTATTGCTCCGTTCATCGAATTCTCAAAATCATTTTGGTCATCTATTAGGCCTTCCGCGAGCCAACACTTCACCAGTTCACTCACTCCGATTGAGAAATCTTCGGGATACAAAGCACAATATAAGAAACAAGCTTTAGTGTTGTTACCTTCTAACGAGTCGTAACTCCACTTTAAAGGGTTATAGACCCGATTCTTTACGCCTCCTACACAAGGAACCGATCTCCGCAGCTCGTTCAAGGCATGTTTCCACAACTTCACCATTGTCTTCCCTCTCATTGCAGCTCCCGCCGTGATGATCGCCAAAGGCAGCCCGCAACACTCTCTAGCCACCGCTTCCGCAATCGGTTTAATCTGCTCTAAGCTCGCCACCTCTCCTGCATATCGACAGAACAATTGCCAAGCCCCGTCGTCTTTCAGGATATTCACTTTTACTTCAGTATCCGTCATCATCACCCTACAAACTTCCGAGGACCGAGATGTTAGAACGATCTTAGCACCGTTCTGAAGCCCGGGCTGCGGAATCCCTAAGCAATCCAGGTCGATATTCTCCCACACGTCGTCTAGTATGAGAAGAAACCTCTCCTCCTTTTCAAGCCTTTGATACAATCTCCTAGCTATTCTCTCCACACTTTCGTCCGTTTTCACATCCAAATTCACCCGCTCAGCTATTTGTATCTGGACCCTCCTCATGTCCAACTCCTTTGACACCGTCGCCCAAATCACAATACTGAAAGGCTGCTTCAAACAAACATTTTCTTTCAGCTTGTTGTTTAAGTTCTTCACCAGGGTAGTCTTCCCAACTCCCCCCATGCCCCAAACACCGATTCTCCGATACTTTTCGTCATCCAACACCCTCAACAGCTCATCTAGAGTTCTCGACGCTGTATTCTCACCTTCTAATATTGTCGGTCCAGGAATGTACTCAACTTGTTCTTCCAAACATTTGACAGACAGTACTTCTTCATCAGCAAACTCGCCGCCTTTTATCAGCGCGCCTACTTTCTCAAGAGCTCTCGCCACTTTCCCGCCGAGTCTAATCCTCGCACTGCATCTCGATAGACATCCACAACTCTTTTTATCATTGACTGATATTCGCGCCTGAAGTGATTCCACCTTGATAACAAAGTTTTCCACTTCCTTGAGCCATTCTTTCGCTTTGGCTGCAGATGAACTGCCTTTGTTTTCGAATTGTTCGACTTGACGCCTGGCTTGACTCATCATGTCTATTAGATTTCTCATCTCCTTTTCCAAGTCATTGACGTTCTTCTTCCATTGGAAAGTGCTGTTGATGTTGGTGTTTATGAATCCGAAAACTAATCGGCCGGTTTCCGCAACTATTGGCCCCAAGATCGCGGTCAAAACTTCCATGGCGGAAAGCTTAGAGAGAATGAAATAACAGGGAAACCAATGTGAGGATACAAATGGTGAAATATATCTTTTTTCTTTGTTTGGTCAAGAAAAAACAACGAAAATTTAATCAAAGAAAACGAAGTTTCCCCAATAGAAAAAAATATAAATATAGAAATGAAGAATCCTATCTTCTTCGTAGATGATGTGAGGATTGACTTTGAGCTCTTGAGAGTAGACTTTTATGTTGCTTAATACACAAGTTTCGTATTCTATGGCGTTTTGTAAATAATAACAGTAAAACTATAATAAATATATCATTATATATTATAGTAAAAATAATAAAATTATCTGTCCAGCAGCAGACAGATTCCTTTTTTTTTTTTTTTTTTTTTTTCAATTTCTAGCTGCATAATTCTTTAAATGGACCCCACATGATGAATGGAAATGAAATTAATTTAATTGAAGAGAGAACAAATTGGCTATATCTGTTTCAACCATTTTCTAATATTTCAGATATTTCTACTACATTTGAATGTTTTTTAACTGTGCTAAATATTTCTATTAAAAATTATTTTGTTCAAACGTTTTTATTTTAATGTTTTCATTCATTTTACCATTTGATTGGTTTACTTGAGTTGAAGTTTTGAAGTTATTTTCATTGGAGTTGAGTTGAGTTGAGTTTTGGAGTTGTTCATTTGGTTGAAAATTACTTTTGAAAAAACAGACAAAAAATAATTTGAATTGTTTAGTTAAAGCGAATGTACCAAGTGAGCTGTTTATGTTTGGTTCACCAATTGAACTTGAAAAAACTAATCTTACTTTTGTCCTTTTTTGAAAAATCAACTCAGTTTCACTTTCCATAATTCTAACTACATCTTAAAAATTCAAACTTTAAAAATCCATAACTTTATATATAAAAGTCCAAATGAGATTTTTTTTTTTTTTTTTTTTTTAATTACACCAAATTTCAAGACGAACGAAACAAAATTCATATTGATTTTTTTTCTCAAAAAATTTGTTTTTTTTTTTAATTCCAATCAACCAAACGCACAAACACATAATTCAACTCTAACTCAAATTTTTTAACTCAAGAAAACACCCGAAACGCATGTGAACCACCCAAAAGTTGCTCCCAAACATATCTTCTTGACGCTGAAAAATCACCAACTTAGAAAGGAAGTTTCCAATGAGGCTCTTTTTACATCCTTTTTCTTTTCTCTTTCTCTTGGGTAAAAAAGCTTCATTAAACAAACCAAAGCAACAAAACAGAAACGAACAAGGCCTGCAACAACACAGCCAGACATCAAAGACAAAACATCACATTAAGCCAACCGGAAATACATCAACAAACGAATGGAAAGAACATCAGAAGGCAATACCGACAGGCGACACAGACGGAATAAAACGAGCACATCTACCTAGACAATGCAGAGCGACATTAACAGTCTTCCTAATCCACTTAAATGCTAGTAAAACACAAGCATTGGTCCAACAAAGCCTCAACACAAACTTTAGCATTGCCTTCAAAAATGATATTCGAGAAGCGACAATCCGCAGCCAAAGAGACAGCCCACCAGGCCGCTTGGGGCCTCGTTTTACATTCACCAGCACATCTATGTTTCTCACTGAATAAAGAAACTTAACAGGGGAAAGGTATGCCAAATTTTGCACAGAGAAGGAAGCAGAATAAATTTAATTAACAGATCGTGAAGAGATTAAAAGAGTTGTAAATTTAATTTTATTATTTACAAGTTATATCTGATTATTCGAAACATATAGAACCCTTTATTTACAAAGGTCAACAGTAGATGAAACCCAACAGCAGCATAGTATCGACAATTTTCCGCAACAGAGTCAAGCCTCCTATGGCTTCTCTAAAATTCACCCATAGTATTAACACTGTTAATTAACCTTCGCGGAGAATAAAAAAAAGAATATCTGCACACCTGACAAAGACAAGAAATACAAGTAACTAAGAAAGCAGCAAAGCACGGAAATTTAGCTCTGAAAAGCCGAGTAATGCTAGCAAACGAAAGTCGAGAACAAGGAGGATTTCAAAAACTATAATGCGAGTCCTACTAGAGTTTGAATGTGTAAATATACTTGCATTTTGTTAACGAACAGATTAAACCAGTAGTAATTACCTCTAATCAATCTCGTCGCCCTCGTCTTCAAAATGATTCTCCATTTTCAGGCCTTCTATGTTATTATTTACAAACTTGAGTTGAGGCTCCTTTCTTAAGCTCTCTCTATTATTTACAGTCTCAAGCTGAGTCGTGGTTTTAGTGCTGGCGTAGTTATTTACAAAATGCTTGGTTTCTACCGGCGTCTGTGGACCTTCACACCTAGTTTTGTCAACGCCATTGTAAAGATCCGCAGATGCGACACCACAGTCAGTCAAGCAGTTGAGAGATCCGGAGCTGCTTCTGCATGAAAGCCTGCCGTTTTCAGACCCCCCAGACCTCTGATGCAGGAACCGCCCATTGATATTGTTGTCCAAAGCAGGAATCCTGTGAAAAAGAGGAGATGATGGTTCTGCATTCAGTGCGGACTTTAACTACTTTATATTGATTCAGAATGCAAGCCAAAAAAATAAATAAATAAATAAAGATGAAGTGATTCATAGACAAATAAGACACACATAAAAGTTCCATAAAATTGGTTATTCACGCAATAGTTCAATACATAAACTGATCTCAAGTGAGGCAATGTTAAGCAAGAACATGGTAAGTATTATGTGTAAATGTAATGGATAAAGAACAGTAAAATGTCAACGGTAAAGAAAACAAAAAAACTCGTACCTTGTCTTTTGGTACTTAGTAGACAGGAGATAGTCAAAAACTGGAACCAAGTCTTTTGACCTGGCTTCAATTGTACGTGTCGGAACACGTTCAATCTCAAATTCCCCACCTGAATCAATTTCTCGATCCATGTTCATGCCTTCCATCACCATCAACTGAAAACATATCTAGTAAACAATTGAAGATGACACGTCAAATGACAGACAGAAGAGATATGTACATTCATAATCACATTAAATTTCAAAGGAAAATTACATACCCCATGTTTAGCCCACAGGGGACTCCGAGCTTCATGCATGTGCAATTCAGCTTCTGCTATATACAAATGATGCTTTTCCTCAGGAGTGATCTTTCCCTTTGTCCCTGGCCCCCTAACTTCGGGAAATACTGTATTTCCTTTCTTAGCACCCTCTGGGTATATCTTATTGCTGTCTGAACTTCCATTGTCACCATATATATCGGTATTATCTTCTCTCTCTCTCCGATTTTGTTTCTGGCATATATTCCATTTCTGGATAGCCTCAACCATTAACCTTGCATCACACTCTTGACCAGATTCATAAGCACTGTTTAACCCAGACATAGCAGTCACCAAATCCAGACCAGTCGATATTCTTAGAGCGTATTGTATCATGCAACCAGAAGGAGAAAAAACCAAAAGGTGGTACTTGGCCTTCGAGGGGCTACAATCCAGATACGAAGCTTTGCCTTTGCAGTTGTGGAAAGATGAAGCTACAGCCCCCGAAAGGGAACTCACCCGGCCTGTTGCAGCAGCCGCAGCACCGCTTACCGTTCCTCTCCAACTATTATTCCCGTTCTTTATTCGACTAACAGCAGAGAGAGTAACGGGGACACCAGCTGCACAAAGGCTCTGCTGATTAGGCGTTTGTAGATTTGAATTTGGTAGCCAATGAATTGCTGATCTAGTTGTTGCAACCAATCCATTATTCTTGCCAGTGTCCACAGCATGTAGATTTATGGATCCTCCCAGAGGAGTTAGAGCGAACAGATGGTTCGTCCCCCTAGAGGAACTAATCATTATCCAGTTGCTGTCATCACTGAAACTTATGTCTTGTATAACCTGAAAAATAACCAAAGCGTATCAAACAACTGTTTGTTCCAAATAGCAAGATGTTCAAGAAGAAAAGAAACAGCAAGCTTCTATTACCGCATTTGTAAAACCCCGTTGGAGCCTGTAAAGATGAACACATGATGAAGCTGTATCAGAAGCAGAGGAACTTCCAGCAAGGCCAGGCATTATTTTAAAAACGTTAATATTATGCCCCTGAACGGAAGCCGTGACTAAAAGGGTACCGCTAGGATCAAAAGATAATGCTGAAATAGGACTCTTGTGTGCCCTGAACTGTGCAATAACAACTTTACTGACAATATCTTTTACAATGACCTGATCAAAGAAACAAGTAAATTAAAAACCATGAGAAGCTGAATTCAAAAAGAACGTGAATGGTGTACATTTCTACACTATAACTTATTTCAATAAGAGTTTATGCAACAGCACAAACTTCTCGTTGATGACATTAGAACATTAAGCTGCAAGTGAAAACAGAATAGAAAGGAAAATACGTACCATTCCAACATTATCTGCATCTGTCAAATGGCCATTAACAGTTCCATTGCCTTTCCAGCCAGGACTCCCTAATTGATGAGAATTATTGCTGTCCGGCAAAAGCTCAGAGTAATACCTGGATAGCTTCTTATATCCCATGTCTCCCAGAGTCACAATTCCCGCTGCAAGTTGCTTGCTTGATTCTTTTGCATAGTGGGCAACCAGGCTCCCATTAGAAGGACAGCCGGAAAAACTTGCTGAAGGCACCATATGCTGTGGACTTACACGCCCAGAATTGGAGACTGCAACTGGAGATCCACTGTATGCTAGCCATCTAGGGCCCACTGCAAGAGGTCCGCAGCTTATACCTCCAGAAGTTGGGCACCCTGTAGCTATAGGATTTGTGAGAATGGTATATTCCCTCTCTAATGTTGTAGCATTAATACAGTGTATCTGCAAAATGTAAGACCAGATTCGTAAACCTTGCCTGAGCAGAAGATAATACAGATGTATTACAAATAACATGAAAGTATACCTGATTTGCTAAAGAGATGGCAACAACTCGGGGACTGCACCTTACAGAATAGACAACTGATCTGAACTTTATATTGTAGATGTAAGATTGTGACCGCAAGGAATAAAAGAAGACTGCAGTTGGTACAAAGCCTCCCTTCATTGCATCATGGCCGTTGGGAACGGTAGCATTGTATGGGGTGGGCATCCCTTCTTGCATGTTATTACCTACAGACAGGCTCCCATCAGCAGAAACCACCAGTAAGGGCCGGGTGTCTGCAAACTTGTCTTCAGATCTCTTCAAGGCAATTGGTTTAGGTAACATTTGCATAAATGAAACAGGACCACCGTGTCTAGAAACAAGGTCTCGGACATTGTCCGCCTCTTCGACATCCCAAACCTGGAAACCAGACCAGTAACCCAGCAGCAGTACTCGACGAGTGATACCTCCCTCACTCTCCAACTCGTCAAACCCAGCCCAGTTCACCTTTATATGCCAAGCCAAACGAGTAAAAAAAAAAATTAGAAGTTGAGAAAGAAAAAAACCATGGGAACAAAATGCATGATTCAACACACATAAATGAAACTATGCCAGTTTAGTTATGATTACACTTTCCATAATTATCACAAAATAAAGAGAATTAGGCATCGGTAATCCTTTTACCATAAAGGCCAAGTAAACAAAATATAATACAACCAAAAACAAACTAATGACCATTGTGCATAAATCCCATAGCGTCCAAATCACAAGTGAATCCTTGCCATGTCAAAATAATCGTTATTTCCAGTACATTCCTTTACCACCTCTTCTACTTTAGACAGAAATTTTTGAATTCAAAACTATCCATGTCCATAAGCAGCCTTATACAAATAACTACAAATGCAGGTATTCACTCATTCAGGCACACGCAACCTGGTTGGCGAACTACAGAATACATATCAACAACAACTTATTTAATTCCTAGAACAAACAAATAACACCCCCATTTTGTTAATTCCCACTTTTCCTTAAAAACCTCCAACATCTTCAAAGCTTAATACCAGGGGAAACTTCCAATAGCACAACAACAACAACCAATAACAAATCGGAGAAATTTCTAACACCATACAGTCCCATTCATCGGATTTCAAAAGACCTGGAAGGTATAATTCGGTGTCCATCACTAAAATTGCAACTTTACTCGCATTAATTGGGTCAGCAAGTGTTCGAACCATGCAATTAAAATGACGCATCCGTACTTCACAACCTCGAACCTAGTTGTCACTAGAACAACCAATTGCATCTGCAGCTTCTCCTGCTCACTAATAGACTCCTATTAGCCAATATTAAAATACCGGGCAATAAAAATTAGCACAGATCACACCAGCTGAGAACAACTTTCAACTTCATACAACAGGTCTGCGTCCAAACTATCTTCTAAGTTCTTCTGTCGACATATCAGATACAACAATCCAAACATCCCAAAAATGGGCAAACGTAATAAGCCCATTAAATAATTTTTCCGATAAACGCCATGCAGTATTCTATCCTCACTAACTATTCCACATTTGTCCAAAGAAAAGTTCCCCTTAACAAAACCATCCTTTATTTACTACTTTACCTTTTATTCATATGCCTGCTTGCCATGTGTAAACAGAAAACACAACCAACTTTCCACAAAGACAGTAACTTTAACGTGCCAATATTCAAATTTCATCACAAACATTCTCACTCTCCTTGGCATTCTTCTCAAACAGCAAATTCCCACATGGGAAATGCTAGAAATTCAAAATTTTTCGATCGTACTCGAATTTCCGCCCAACCAACAATAAAAATTACATAATTATAGAACTACCTGATCACAAATATTCTCACACTCCTTAGCATTCTATTCAAACAACAAATTCCCACATGAGAAATGCTGAAACCTCGAAATTTTTCAATTGTCCTCGAATTTTCACTACGACCAACAAGAAAAACTATACAATTGTAGACCGGGTACCTGATCCTGGCCAGCATCGTCATCCCGGTCGACAATCGACGAGGCGACGGAGGCCGCGGAGCGCGCGACGGTGGAGGCGCCAGAGGAGACGATCCGCAAGTAGCTGGAAAGGGCGCGGAACGAGCTGGGGATGAAGCCGTTGGCCCGGGCGGAGCGAGGAACACCGCCCTGCTGCTGCTGCTGATGCTTGGAGCCGCCATCACTCCTCATCGCCAGAAGAAGAACAAGAACAAGAACAAGAATAACAAGCAGAGAAGAAGATGAAGAAATCAACAACGCAAAAACCAAAGGCTCTTCGAAATTCGATGGTGAAGACGATGAAAGCTTAATCATAACCCCCAGGCTGTTTCTTTATTCAATTTCAACCCCCAGAATCAAAAATCAAAATCCAAAATTGGAAAGAAACAGCCCCAGAATCGCAGTTTTCAAGTTCCAACTATCTCCATCTCCAGAAACAAAATCGCAGAACCCAAAAAAAAAAAAAACAAACAAACAAATTTCAAAATCAAGCCTTGAAATCAGAAAAACGAATTGAGAAACAAACGAACGGAAATCGGAGGAATTTGAACAATTTCTGGTTCGAAATTACACCGAACGAAAGAGAGGAGAATCAAAAATCGATTTTTAGGGATTAAAAACTAATCTAATTCTAATCTAATCAATTTATACAACTAAACAATAAAAAAATTTCCGGATTTTTTTTTTTTTCGGGTTTTGAATTTGACAAAAGCACCAAAAATTAGGATTGTCAAAATCAAAAATCTATGGTACAAGAAAATTGGAGAAAAAAAGATGAGAAAGAGAGAGAGAGGTTTCTGCAACGGAGAATCGCCGGAGAACCGGGGAGAGGGATCTGAGGAGAGAGAAAGTTTAGAGAGAGAGAGAGAGATCGGATAATGGAAGTGTTTTTTTTTTTTTTTTTTTCCTTTTCTTTTCTTTTCTTTTCCTTTCTTTTTCGGGTTTGGTTTTGTGAGGGATTTTCAAAGTTTTGAGGAAAAATGGAAAATAATAATTAGTATAAAAAATAACACGCAAAAGAAGAGACTATTGTTCACGTCTCTATCTATTTTTTTTCCTCTTCAATGTATATCTTTTTTTTAATTTTTGGAAAACAAATATTTCTTTCAAAGTTTTGATTTTTTTTTTTTTTTTTTTTTTTTTTTTTTGGGATGAAGTCTTTGTTTAGAACTTTTGAATATTCCCAACTTCCTCTTCACGTTTTTGTCTCTCCCAACTCTCAACTCTTCTCCCCAAGAAAAAAAGGAAATTGAAAAAATAAAATAAAATAAAAACTATAGCCTAATTGCTGCTAAACATAGGTAGTTTTGTAATTATAAATTATTTTGTTTTGGATGTGAAAATAAAAATAAGAAATTTTTGAAAATGATGTTGAAAGTCTTTTTTAAATTGTGTTTAATTAGATATTTTTTAATAGATTAATTGGAGTAGAAGAAAAGGAGAAACTATAGTAGTATTTGATTTTATTATCAAGTGCTATTGTAAATGTCTCCGTATTTCCGTATTTCTTTTGAGACGTGAAAATGAAAACATTTTTTAAATATCATTTGTTTAGTAAATATTTTGTAAATGAAAATGAAAACGAAAAATGGAGAGAATGATTTTTGTGGAAAAAATAAATAAAAAATGATTAAAAATATTTTTCTCATTTCTGTTTACATTTTGAGGTTATGTAAATATATGTTTTCAAAAACATACATAAACCTAATTCACTTTTTTTATTATATGCAAATTAATTTATCTAAAAACATAACCAAATACAATTTCAAAAATAATTTCTTATAAAACACAAAATCATTTCCACAATAAATAAAAATAATACATGTTGGGGTTAGACTTCGTCTTCCCAATAATGACGTTAGCTTTAACAGTTTATCTAACGAACGATGAACTCCCTATTCTAACGCCTCCACATTTGGGCCGGACCCAACTCACTGTAAAGTCAATAATGAACGACCATCGCTCGTAAGATTGGGCCGGACCCAATGACGCAATTTGTTCCTAATTAAGCATCGAACATCGAGCTAACAGATCAACACTGATCCTTCACTTATTGACTTTATTGACTGCGAACGATAGATCATAAGGACAAAGTCTTATTTTCTATTCATCGTTCGTCGTTCATATTCAACAAGGCTTATATGGTTATATTCTCTATAACAGTCGAACCCAGCGTCGACGATGATGTGTCTTGCCATCATGATAACTGATCAGTTCATAACTGGCAATAACCGCTAAGCCATAATCTGTGGAACATTACAATAACTGCTGAGTTCATATCATGACACGTGTCCCCAGTGGACAACAATGGAAAACCGCTCAACATCAGTTATTGGTCCGTCCTCTATAAAAAGAGGAGGACCCCCTTTCAGAAGGGGATCCGAAACTCTCTGAATTCATACTGTTACTCTGACAAAAAGGTTCTGAGAAACATTCTTGTACTTGAGAATTCCCATATACAGTGAATACAGAATACTCACAGAGGACGTAGCCCAGTTTAGCGAACCTCTCTACATCTTGGTGTTGATGATTCTCTATCTCTTTCTTTTACTTTAATTTCCAGTTATTTTCATACTAATTTGCTTTATGAGTTTCAACAACGATTGCCAAGGGCCCATTCAACTGTTTGTTTATTCATTATCATTAACTTTCTGTTAAATTTTGACTGTAGAAAATCTAGCATCTACAATACAAAACACCGTTTATGTTTGGATTTGTTTCTAAAATTATGTCTAAGTTATAAGCCCTATATAATGAAAACGACATATATGGGAAAACAACCTTCTTGCATTTTCTTTTTTCTTTTTTTTTAACAAAAATCATTCTTATCATTTTTATTTTTATTTTTAAAGTATTTTATGAACAAATGCGATTTAAAAAATGGTTTCACTTTTGCTACTCAAAAGATGTGTCCTTTTATCTTCAAAACACCCTGAAAACAATGCCAATACCAAACATTACCAAAATTTATCCCTAATTTTTTTTTTTTTCAATTTCCTCTTTAAGTTCTGAAAGCAGCTGATTGATTTTTTTTTTTTTCTTTATTAAGTAAAAACTATGTAACTTTGAGTTCGTTATGTGATAAATGATATATTCTCAAAATGTGATAAGACAAGGATGTACCAATGAATCACTTATTGCATCTTCTGCTAAGTAAATTACCTAAAGTTTCAATTTAAAAAAGATTTTCATAGAGAAAGAAAATAAAACAAAAAATAGATTTAGAGTACATATGGTATAACTATTTACTAGATTTGTGTTTGAAAGTAATATAATGAAACAAAGAGGAGATGTGGTATAAAAAATGATATCCGAATATAATTTTGATAATGTCTTGTATGCCATTAAAATTGAGAATATCACAAATCTGAAGTTACTAATTGATCTTTTGAAAAAAAAAAAAAAAAAAAAAAAAAAAAAAAAAAAGTTTTAAAAGTTACCGGGAGGTCTCGTGTCCGGTACCCTGTTTTTTCCAGACACAAACAACACCACCCCCCTCCCCCCCGATATGGAATGCTTTCCCATCTGCAAGGTTGGACATGGGTAGGAGAACATGAACGCAGCCCCCAAAGTGGTCGTCCAACTGCAAGGTTTGAGATGTATTTGGAGAACACAAACGGCACCCTCCCGGAATGGTCACCCGATTACAAGGTTGGAGATGGGTTGGAGATGGTCATAGGCACACAACTTCAACATCCTCGGCAATGGCCACCTCAAGGAGTTGTAGAAGGTAGTGGACACAGTGGAAGAATGCAGGTTGGAGATAGGTTGAGGGGAAGGGGAGACGTGATGGTGGCAGCGGGTGTTTGTTGGGTGGTACCGGTTAGGGAGATAGGTCTCTCTCTGCGCAGGATGTTCGGCTGCTCTAGGGGAGAGCATTTCTTAAACGTTATTTATTATTTTTACAAATAACCTATACATTTCTGTTTTTTTTTTTTTTAATTGAGGATGAGAGAATTTGAATTTATATTTTTTGTTGAGTCAAATTTATAGCTATAAACTCACCCATGACTTTATATATAGTTTAAATTTGATTTTTTTAAGATAAAAATGTCTCTTTTTACTATCAGAATGAATTGTAGTTTATGTTGTTAGATTAACTTTTTAACCATTTTATCTAAGAATATGAGCAATTTTATGTTGTGTATTGTAAATATTTTAAGTAGACCTAGTGGTGGATCGGATTATTGAAAACTTAATCCAATAATTAAAAATGTTGTGACTAATAGTAAGGCTACCATTCAAGATATATTTATGTATTTTTTATTTTTAGAATATTGTTTGACAAAAAAAATATCTATACATACGCAGAAAAGCTCAGAAAGAGCTTCCCATCTGTCCGTTTCAACCAAAACGATTCATTTTGCTTGAAACCTCCATTCTTTTTTTTTTTTTTTCAGTTATTTGTTTAAATTTTTTTTTTTTCCGTCTAAATTTTGTTTTCATTTTGGTCTACTATTTTTATTTTAGTCTTTTTTTTTTTTTTTTTTTTATGTTAGCCTTTTGTTAGTTTTTTCTTTAGGTTTTGTTTGGTATTTAAGTTTATCTCCAATCAAATTGAACTTTTTTAACTCAATTTTTGTTTTTTATTTTTTAAAAAGTCAACAAAATTAATTATTTGTTTTTAAAAAGTCAATAAATTCTAACTTAAAATTTCATCTTGAATCGACGAACTAATTTTTCTACAAATACACATATTATTTTTTTTCCCTGACCCTTAAATAGGTCTCATTGGATTACTTATTCCTTTGATTCTCTCACATTAAAGTAATTTTTTTCAAATATATTCAATTCATCAAGATGAATATGTATATGCATCGTACATGTTTTCAACTAATATTTATATAAATATGTATATTTATTTATTTATTTATTTATTAATGGGAGAGAAGTTCATTTATTTAAATAGAAAAGGACCCAAAATAATGGTGGCGACGTTAGTTAACGCCTCGTGGGTTCGTGAATGCCATTAATGCGGACAGGTAATTGTTGCCTGTTGGACAGGTTAATTGTTGGAAATATGGATTGGACTTATGTTTCTTTCCGTGGACGGCCACACAGAGAATAAAAACCTTAAACAGGTTGGAAAGTCAAACTGATTAACGACTTAGATTGCTGGTACACTGGGATATGCAGTTCTACAGCGCATGGTAGAAAAATTGGCTGAGACTTTTGCGTGGGACCAGGAAGGGAGAGAATCCGATGAAATTGTACGGCTTGCGTGCAAGCAAAATTTTCGATCAAGGTCAAAGGTCAAAACTGAATAGAGCCATGATATGACTGATATGATTATCAATCTGTCGACAATTGGGAAATATATAATTTTTTTTAATCAAAGAAAAATCAGGTAAGGTCTAATTATCTTCAGGTTTTTTAACCTTCATCTTAGGAGCAGGGTCTAAAAAGTGACAATGAAAATCAAATTTAAATAGATAAAAAATAAGGGGGTGTTTGACGGATTCGTTTCACTTAAATGGAACGATACTTTTTTTTTTTTTTTATCTTTTTCTGAAAAAATTTTTATCTTTTCTGAAAAAGATTTTTATCTTTTCTGAAAAGTCAACAAAAATTATTATTGAAACTAAAATATTTCAACTCAAACTTACACACCAAACACCCCTTAAATATCTAATAAAAATATTTTAATCCCTTGTCAATTCAACTATCAAATGAGGTATAAATATACAAATATATATATATGTGTAATTTTTTTTTTTTTTTTGTAAAGGGGAAATGTATAAATAGATTTGAATGACTAATTACATAATTTAAAGTTCTAATTTTAATTATTTCTTAATTTATTCATCTTTTGAATTTAAAAAATTAATTTCAATTTTGTTTCTCGTGCATTTTGTGGTGAAAAAACACAGGGATAGAGACAAATACCCTCAGATTTGACCAAATTTATTTTGAAAATATATTTTTTTTCATGAGAAAAATTATGAAAAAATAATTTAAAACTATAAAAATACATAAAATTCAAGATCTTTAATGAAGCTTTATTTTCTGTTATAGGATTTTTTTTTTATTGTTTTCTAGACGTTGAATATACTTTTAATAAATTATTTAAGGGTATTTTTATCATTTTGTCCCTTTTTTAACGTTTTAAAATGGAATGGCTTCACTAAAAAGAGCTCAGAAAGCAATAACAAACAAAAAACAAAAATAATACACCATAAAAGGTTAGTTTATGTTTCTATAAGTTAGATTTGACTAAAAAAATTAAAAAAAAAACCACCGGTAATAGAGGTACGATGGTAAGTATTTTTTACTTAAAGTATTCTATCTAAAGATTCAAATCATGTTGCATGCCTAGAGTCAAGATTCTCTTTATTTCATGTGTAGTCTTAATAGATTCATCCAATAATGCTAAATAAGAGGTGTAAATACACCATCTTTCTACCTTTTTATTATGTAAGATATAAATTTTATGTCCTACCAAAACATTCTCGTACAAGTACTAAAAAGTTTTTTTTTAGGATAATTCCAAATAATTATGACAACAAATGCTACATGTTGAACATAATGAATTTAATTTATGAAAATAGTGATGTACTATGAAACTTAACATCACTTATAATTTGACTAATATCTTTTATAATAACCACTCAAATGCATCGTGCTCACTGGTTAAAAACCTTGAACACAAAGTTCGTTTGAAACAATAATTGGAGTTAAAGTTTTATAGATTAGAATTGAAATATGTGTTTGGTTGAAGTGTGAATTAAAAATAAATTGTGATATTAAAATAATGTAAAATTTTAAAATATATTAGGAAAAAATATATGCAACATGAGCCTTATTTTATTACTCTCATCTTTGTGAGCATTTAGACATAAGAATAATCTTATTTTGATTTGAAATAAGAAAATTATGGATTTTTAAAATTTAAATGAAAATCATGAGATGTAAGTTTAAAAGTTTTGAAATTTAATAGACAAAATTTCATCTCCCCTTAGTTGCCATGGTAGAGATATGAATTGATAATCATCCAATAAAGCTTTGTTCAATAAATAAAAAATAAAAAATAAATAAAGCTTGTATCTTAGGGCCCCATCGAAAAGGTAAAGTCATATCAAATAAACTCAATCCACTCAGCCTTGATGGATTGTTGTGCTTTGTTAGATAGGGAATATTATGTGGTTTATTTGCATAAAATCTAATAACTAATTAAGCTAGTGGAATAATTCTTTAAAACAAAAAACAAAAAAACAAAACAACAACAACAAGACGTGGAATAATATTGCATGGGGTATGCCGCTCTACTCCAAAATTCCATTATTATTTCTTTTCACAGAAAAAGATAAAAAAGTATTCTCAATAGTTATGTTATTCTTTATAATCAAGAAAACAACATTGCTAAAATCACATAAATCGGGACTTAGCACTTAATAAATATGCAAATTTTTAAACACTATTCTTACATGACAATAGTAGTAGGGGTGACAATTCGTGTCACGTGTCGGGTTCGTGTCGTGTTAGAGCCGTGTCGATTTTTTTCTTCCCCAACTCGAACACAACCCGCAACACGAACACGACACGAAACTGCGACACGAACCGAAATTGACCCGCGACACGAAATTGATACGAAAAAAAAAAAAGGTCGTGTTCGGGTTTTACGGGTCCAACCAGAACACGATCCGTTTTTTTCCATGTCAATTTCGGGTGACCTAAAATGAAACCACCCCCTATTTTTCCCAACCCGAACCCGCGAAATTCATGTCATTTTCGAGTCGTATCGTCGTGTCGCGACCCGTATTACCATCCCTAAATAGTAGTTTACAAGGAGGAAAATGATAGGATATTAAGCCCCTTTTTGATGCAGTCATTTGGAGATATTTGAATCATTACATTTGAATGGTTCATCCAAATATACGTTTGTAAGAAACAATTAGAAATAGAGCATCTAAATGTCATTTGGGTTTTTGTTTTTAAATGGCAACCCTCCAAAAGGGAAAATTAAAAAAAAAAAAAAAAGGCTCCATTAAAATTATATTCTCCAATGATTTAAAAAAAAAAATTTGAAAACCATTTCAGATGTTATTTTCATATCTCTCTTCATGCCTTTTCAGATAACTACTTTCATACGCATATTTAAATATTTCTGCACGAAATGTTAACATTAAAACGTCAGTTTAGATGACAGTTCAAATGGTTATGTTCAATATTTCCTATTCAAATATTTTCATTCCAAATGTTTTCATTTGGATGCTTCTCCCAAATGAACCCCAAGTTTTCTACTAAAATTTGTATCAATATTAATAATCGCAAACAATAACACGATAACTGATTATATATATATTGGGAGTGAGAGTATTCAAATGCTACATTTTTTTTAATGAAATCAGGTATAAAATTATGATTAGGTTATATTTGAAATTTCATAAATGATATATATATATTTTAAAACTCTATACCTTTTAGTTGAGTCAAATATGATATTATCGCTAGATTATTCCTCCAACTAAATATAAATAGTTTTTTAATAATAAGTGAATCTTCCTAGAACAAAAATTATATATTACTAAATTTTAAATTTTAAAACAATGTCATAACTAATAGTATGATACTTCTTTTAACATTTTTCTCAAGTAAAACCAAATGTCTTTATCTCGATGAAAATGAATTTGAGGTAAGCTAGTGTTAGATATCACTAGTAATGATATGTATTAAAAATTTCCGACATCAACTACATTGGAAAACTTGCAATCACATATCAATTACCACTTGATTAAACGACATGCGATAAGATGAAAGGAGCTCGAGTATAGAATAGTGCGGGTTCCTTGTAATAAATAAAAAAACAGTAACAATAGAATACACCTTAATTTCCTCCAAAAACAAGTAATTTCTAGTTGTATTACTTAGTAATAGTTTTACATCTAACTATATCATACGATGAGAAGCTTGAATTCCCTTATCGTCAAATATAAAAACAAAAAAACTAGTAATCTATAAATAAATCAGTTTTTCTTTTTTTAGCCCTTCATTTCCTTTTTTTTTTCACACTATTTTTTTTTCATTTTAATCATTTTATCTTTGTTGTTCTTTTTAAATAAAAATAATTGATTTTTATTTTCAATTATTTTTACTATTATATTTTTGTTTGTCTATTCTCCACACGTGAAACACTTGTCATTTTACTAGTATCTTCTTAAAGACTTAAGAAAAACAAAAACTTTTAACTCTTCTGACATTATATTTTTCATCCACTTTCCAAACTTTATATATATATATATATTTTACATAAATTTAAATTTATTATATGAGTTATGGGTTTAAATTTATGATTCAAACAGATTGTTTGTATTATCGGAGTGCCAGCCACTACACAGGCATCAAATTTCCCCACCAAATTAGCAAACGACCCACATATAGAAAGAGCAAGATTTTGGAAATTTGGGCACCAAAAGTAGCTTGTCATGACAGATGGGCCTTTTTTCCCATCTATAAATGCCAAATATTCCCAATCAACTCTAAAATCACTTTTTTTCTTTTTCTTTTTCTTTTTCTTTTTTTCCACTCCTTTTATCTCAAAGTTGCTTAGATGCAAAAATTCTTTTGTGCTCAAGTCGTTTTCAACAATTTTACACCTTCTGATATTCAGCCAGCTCCGAGATATTCTCTTATAACTAATGCATAAAGATTACCAAATCCAAACAAACAAATAGATTTTGAATTTTTCACATTCTCATGAGGCTTCGTTTTCTATTGGACCCAAAATGTGCGTTTGGGGAAAGCAGTTTGAGAAAGAGAAGCCACATAAGAATTGTTCCTTCCTTTATCCCTTGATGTCAATTCCCTTACAATTTTGGTCAAGGAATATGGAAAAAAAAAAAAAATTTGATGAGGGCACAAGTTTAATCTAAATCCCTACTCGTCTTCTAAGTTGTAAAAGGGTATAATTGTAAAATGAATTAGATTAGACATTTTTCTTTCTCTCTTTTCTTTTTCTTTTACCAAATTATATGAAAGAAAATCTTCCTCCTATCCTCACCTTAGTATGTACTGATCCATTTTTTCTATTTTTCATCCATCTTACCAATCATAGTATACATCCAAACAACCTTTTGTTTTCAAGATAGAAATTTTTTTATACATCCAAATACTATTTTATTCTCAAAATAAAAAAAAATTTCGTTTAAAACAAGAAAATTTTCCTTTTTGAAAATGGACACTTCATTCAAACAGAGCCGTTACATCTTTGTGTGCGAGAGTAAAAGACCAGTTCGACGTAACTTTCTAGAAGCTATTTTTTATTTTTTAAGATTAAAAACTACTTCTTGAGGTGTTTAAATAATGTCAGAAAAGTTTTTATTCTTCAAAAAATTTATAGACAAAACCAAAAAAAATATGCTTCACAAAAAGCTTTGCAAACAGTATTCTAATACTTTTATTATGTATTATATTTAAAATCTATTTTGATCCATTAGTCCTCCTTTTTTTTAAATGATGGTAAACACTTATTGTAAAATTACAATTTTTACTTTTCATTTTCAACTGATCAAAAGCAAAAACGAGTCGACAAAACGGATCTAATGGAAGAAAAAAAAAAGCTAACAATATTCCTAATATATATATATATATATATATATATATATCTCTCTCTCTCTCTCTCTCAAGTGGCAACCTCACAAACGTCTATCTGCGTCAGTTGGCAAATTGGCTTTATTTCCTTTTCATAGGTTAAACGACTCTCTGTCGGCTAAATCTTATATTTTAACTAATAAAAAATGATATTATGTCATAATTAATTAGCATCAAGCTCTTTAGTGACTATATGTAATTAATTAAGTTACTATTATTAATTAAAAGATATTAGTGAATTAAACTAGTTATTGAATGTTGCATAGCTTGAGAATTGACATAAGAGTTGAGAAACAAGATCTGATTATCAATATAAACAATTTTTTATTGAAATCATCAGTTTTTCAAATCCTTGTTTGAGCCCCTCACCAAGAAAAAGAAAAAGAAAAAAGGAAACTTGTTTGAGCCTGCTGATGTAGGATAAACTAATTGAAAGTCCACCTCTTCAATTGAATTATTATTTCTGTTTTTTTTTTTTTTTCCTTGCATGATTGAGTACTAATACTATACAACTGTTGGTCCATTACTATAATATTATGAAAAACTAATAAAAGATATTCAATTATGTAGGAGAATCCTATGACATCGTATAAAATAAATTTATAATATCACTAGTATATAATTTTCTTTAATTTTTTTTTTTCACATTGATAGGACATAAATTTTAACCACTAAATAGGTATTAAAAAATAGAACAATTTAATGGAAACTGAAAGAAAAAAAAATCTGATGGTTAAAATATGTATTTATATAAGGTAATGATTTTTAAAAAAATAATAATTTAAGAATAGTGGATTCGAACTCTTAATCTTATAGTAAAATTATGTCTAAAGTTATTGTTAGATAATGTCCGCAAACATAAGTATTCTTTCTAGAAACCCATTTATCAAGTTTTCTAACCCTAGTCCCTAGACAATCATAAACACCCATTGTTTTTGTGTTTAAAAACGGGGTGTGACGATCACATAAGTCAAAAAGATTAATGATTTAATCAACTTCATTTTCAAAGAAAAAGACCCATCTATCCACATGGTATATATGCGTATATATATTTATATATGTATATATTTTGTTATATAGTTCTCATCCATGCCATCCATTTTAATATCTTTGTTTTATGGCTATCACCCGTCAATTTCCCAATCTCCATTAGCCAATTTAGCTGGACATCATTAAGAAGAATAAGATGGAAAAAAAAGAAAAAGTAATATAAATAGTAAAAAAAAAAGGTGTCTAGGGATTAGCCTACTGAGGGGGGACCAATTAGAGTTAAAAAGACTAGAAACATAATCATATATATGTGTGTGTGTCTATATATATATATATTTGTGTATGAATACGATGTTAAATCTCTAGGAGTCCAACCCATCTATTTCCTTTTTTTTTTTTTTTTTTACTTTTTGAGAAAGAAAAACATGGTTAAAGAATCTTTACCAATTAGCATTTGTCCTACTCCTACCTAATCTAAATGTCATAGCCTATATATAGTATTTACCAGGAAGCATTTTCAAGTCTCTTTAGACACAATGAGTTTCACCTTTTTAAAAAAAAAAAAAAAAAAAAAAAAAAAACTTTAATCAACATATATGAGCCTAACATGTCCCATTTAGTAAAGAGAGAGAGAGAGAGAATATTTGCATAGCTTGCAAGCGTTACTAGCATAGTCTTTGGATTGTGTCCCAACGGGGCTTAAGAGGGGAGCCGGAGATGGCCAAGCACGACTAAGGAGTTGTGTGGCAGAGTGGCGGTTCAGACCGCGCTGAACCGTTGATTTTTCGTGATGTCTTGTCATTGATTTTAGTTTGGCAAGAGTTCAATTTTTTAGTTCGAGTTCGAGTTTGTGTTGGTTTTGTACAAACCCTATCATGTTTATTATTTGTCGGAGGAGATCTATCAATACAAGTGATTAAATCATGTAATTTGTTTTCTTAATAACTCTTAATTAGTAAATCATGAGTAATTAATGACATCTTCGGTTAAAGTTTTAACATTTGTTAACAAAAAATATCATTTTACATGCTTTTAAAAGAGTTTAAAGGCCTTTTAGCTTGAAAAAAAAATTGAAAATCAAATCGTAATTTTATAAAAAAAGGTTAACGATCAAACAAGAAATTCACCCTAATTAATATAATCTAAGAACTAGAAACCATACGAAATGGAACCACCAAATACGTACGACTCTTTGTAAGTCGTTTAATACTATATTGTAAGGTTGTTCTTTTCTTGGTGGTCATACAAGTTAGCTATGCCACGGAAGTTCCTACAAAAGTTATTCATTTTTGTTTTTATTTCTATTTTTGTTCTTATCCCATCTTTTACGTATTTGGTGCCTTGCTTTGTGGCTCTGAGTTACACTTCTTCATTCTTTTAAAGCTCTCTTCTCTCTCTCTCTCTCTCTCTCTCTCTCTCTCTTCATGCGGAATATATTTCACGTCATGAAATGCAATACGGAAACCAATTAAGACCGGGTTTCGGTTAGAGAAGTCAAAATTGATAGGACTTAATGGATTAATGGGTTGGCACAAATACGACGACACGTTAAAAAGTGAGCAGAACATAATATGGAATGATAGTTAGATGGGCCTAGCTCAGCTCGTTTAATTAAATAGCCCGCGTTTGATACGATTTTTCAACACAAAACATGTTAAGGATACGACACGTTAAGAGCACGGCATGAACACAATGAGGACCACGAAAAAAACATGACAACGTTATTCTTTTTTATATGATGTATTTAACAATTTTCACGTATCTTATGGTTTTTTTTTATATTTATTTTCTTATTAATATTTTATCTTTTTTGAGTTTTTATTTGATAAAGTTTTCAATATTGTAGTTTATTTTTAATATTATACTTTGTTTTTGTTAAAAATAAATGTTTGATATTGATTTCAAAAACTTATTTTTCTTTTCTATTTAAAATTTTTGGCATTAAAGCACAATTAAGACATAGATACAATAAGAGCACGACAAATTTATAAATGGGCTATGAACTGGGTTTGATGCTATAACTTGAAATAAGTACAGCACGTTTACTAAATAAGCCGGCACGAGCATGACATGAAGTACTGATGAGCTCAAAATAAATGGGTTGGGTCGGGTCAGGTCGGTCCGTTTGACATCTCTAATTTCTGTTATAAATTTGAATGAAATGCTAAAAGAAAATAATATACACTAGGCTTCACAAACGGACTCCAAATGAGTTATAGATTTAGCACATCTATAGCTTCCCTATTATAAGTAGAAATATCCTATCAATCAATATTAAATTAACCTACATGAAAATAATAAATCATCGAGAATTAAATCTAGCAGAAGAAAACAATTAAATACTAAACAAAAGCATAAATAAATAGTAACAAGCATGGTTATTATAAACCAAAAACAAATAATCATGCATACGGTTGAGTTCCTTCTTCTAAGTATCATTTTTTATTTGGGTTATATGCAAGAATGTCATGAATTTGACACTTTCTTTTATTTATGTCCATTGTAACATTAAAATTGATCATTTTGCTATTTCATAAACTAAATTACCAACTTTAATATTAGAGCAGACAAAATTATAAGAAGGTATTCAAAATATGGTTCTTTCTTTATTTCTTTTTCTTCTTCTTCTTCTTCTTCTTCTTCTTCTTTTTTTTTTTTTTTTTTTTAATTTAATTTAATTTTTTTTTAAATCTTGTTTTTCCCCCTTCAATCATGGGAAACAAAGCACGTTCTGACGATGAAGCCCAATTTTTGGTCCGTTAACCACTACTTGGGCTCACGTATTCGGCCCCACTTCCTCGGCTTTGACTTATGGTTACTCTTACTGTGGAAATTCTAAGTGTTACGTGCGAAAATGCCATTAAATTTGACACTTTTTTATATTTATACTTGTTATAACATTAAAATTAATAATTTTATCATTTTATAATATAAAAAATTATTAATTTTAATGTTAGAGTGGACAAATTATAAGGAGATACTCAAAACATGGCTCTCCACTTAATTTTCTCAAATTATAATGAATAGCAGCTTAAAAAAAACACTAAAATAAGTAAGTAACATGATTTTAAAATATTTGAAATTAATTATTATTTACTTAAATTTTTTTTATTCAATACTATTTATTCTAAATACTTTTAAGGGAGAAAAGAGTAAATAGTAGTTTTAAGTAAATAACTGAAATAAATAACTTTTAAGACATTCGGAGTAAATTACAAATTTACCATATAATTAATCTATTTACTTGCAATTTACCTAGTAACTTAGCTATTTCCTTAGTAAATGTGATTCTGTTTATAAATGCATTGGTATGACAAGAAAGAAAGAAAGTAAAAATCATCTCTCTTGTTTGGTATAGAGATATAAGGGAAATGAAAGAATAGATTCTATTTGTAAAATGACTATATATATTATCTCTAACTAATGAGATATATTGAATCTCTCTAAGAATCTTTTCAATTTGAAGGGATTAAAATTGAAGTTTTTTAATGGATTGAGATTCCCTCTCGTAATCCCTTCATTCCTCTCTTCTCTCCTACCAAACAACTATGATTGTCAAAATCCTTCCACTAATCCATCCACCCCTCCCCTTCCTTTCATTTCTCTCTCCTAACAAACACACTCTAAAGACGTGGAGCTCAAGGCCTTGGGATAGAATTGATGGGACCAGTTGGGCATAGAATCAACGCCATTGGATCATCATGATTGTGATCATAATCAGTCGACGGAATCCAAAAAATTATGTTCGAAAAATTCATTTCTTGTTTGAATCTTAAAGACACGATTGAAAATGTTGATAGAACGCGACATTTTTTCTCTCTCTCAATTTGACAACTTTGATCTTTAATCCTTCATGACCGAGCTCGAGTATTTCACACCTGAATTAGGTTATCAAAATTATCCGACAAATATTTGAGGCAAACGGTACAAAACGTTGATGGTTACATGGTACCAATTACGTTGGCTCCTATTTTAAAAACATTGCTTCTCAAGTATGGAAATCTTGGTGGCTAAGGTCGAAGACATCACATGGGAGGATCTTAAACACTACAAATTCTACATGCAGGCAATTCAAGAGATTACAGGCTTCGAAAATTGATCAATTCTTGGATGATAATTTTTCAATAAAAGCTTTTCTTCGTCTCGAAGCAACTAGATATGAAACAAGCATTCGTAAAATGCTCGACTACATGATTGTAGAGTTGGAGAGATGTATGGTCGAGTTGGAAAGATGCAATGACAATCGTCAAAAACTCAAAACATATGTATCTGAGATGTCGGATCTCATGAAGGAGTGCTCGAGCGAAGCATCGGGATGGAAGTCCTGGAGTTGTGGTGACAAGTGGTTTTGATATTAAAATTGTTGGCTATTCCTTGAATCTGATCTTCACTTTTCTTTAGTATCTTTTTTTCCCACAGTTGTTTTATCTTTTGTTAATGCATCCGTTTCCTGTTGTGTCAATGTAAATTAAGTTTGGTCTATTCTCATACTTTTACTTCAAAAAATAATGGACTTATTTCTCAATCAATTTCTACATTTGTTTTCAAAATCCTCAATATATAGCCACCCTCGTTAATAATGAAGAAATTTTACAGGCTTATATTATATATATATATATTTAATTTGAGATTGAGAGATTTAAGTTCTGCATCTTTTAATAAAGTTAAATATGATATCACTGTTTTAATCGCATATTAATATTTTTGTATGAGTTGATAAAAGCCAAAACATGTGACACATACTTAGGAAAAAGACGCGTTGTGTACAAATCCAGTATAGATCATTGGGGGGTGTTGGATCATGGATGTGTGTGTGTGTATATATATATATATATATATATATATACATGTTTTAACAAAAGGACAATGAGGTATATAAATACCTTCAAAAATAGTGCAACAAATACACATGGTGCATGTGTTAAGTCTAGGCAAAAAATCAAACATTTATTACTTTCTCATTTAGTGTCAAGTTTGGTTCTTTAAATTTGTTATTAATATACAACGAAAAAAAAAAAAAAAATTTGTCCACTGGCAATTTTAACTTATCTTTCATTTTCCTTCCCTCTTTTTCAAAAAATTATCGATGTAGTATTTTTTTTTACGCAACTGTATAATTTTCTTCCTTTACCAAATCCATTAAATGTCCATTTTTTAAAAAGAATAAGGAGTTTTTTTTTTAAATACAAAATTGTTAACTAAAATCACATCAAAATAAAAAAATACAAAAGAAAAAATCTATTACAAAATTGTTATCTAAAATCACATACAAAAAATATACAAAACAAACAAATCTACTATTATTGGTGGATTCAGTTTTTAATTTGGGGTCGAATTCTTTTGTATTTAGGACCATTTGTGTCTTATATATTTTATTTTTTGTGAAATGAAATTTCCCTTTAATAAAAAATCTACTAGTATTTTATTTATTTACTTATTTTAAGATAAGATTTTAAAATTCTCCAAATGTTATTTAGGATTATTTCCTTCCACACCCTCAAATCAACTCACTTTGTCACTTGAATTTAAAAAACCCCTTGTTTTACTCTTTGAGTTTGAATTTTATCTATACCTTATCCCTTTACCAAAATTTTAGTTAAGAGCAAACGTAAAAATAAGAGAATTAATCTTATTAAACCAATCTGTTAGGAGTTCTGTTAAAAACAAACGAAAATAACTCATATTATTGCACTTAACTCATTTTTTTCATCTTTTTTAACTGAAACTCTTATATATATATATATATATTTATATTAATGATAAAGTGAGAGTGAATTTAAAGTTTAGAGAATAAAATGAGAGTTTTTAAAGTTAAGTTAATAAAATGAAAATGACGATACAATTCAGGAAAATGGATGACAATAATATAATATGAAAAAATTAGGGACACCAACTCTAATACCAACTTTTGAATATCAATTTATATGGTCTATGAATTATCATTCTTTAATTAGTGAGTGTTTAAAATATTACTACACCAATTTATTACATCTGTCAATAAAAATATGACATATTAATTGATATTAAAAAAATTAAGCTATTGTTTGGTGTCAAGGTTTAATCCAATCCAAATCCAAAAAATTCAATTCATTTTTGTCTTTTTCTGTAAATTCAATCTCAATTTCACTATTTATAATTTTTATAACTCAAATATCAAAAGTCCATAACTTTACATATATAAATCTAAATGTGATGAATTTTTTTTATAAAAATTATGTAAAATTACGAGACGAATAAAACAAACTTCATAATGATATATATTTTTTTCGGACACATTTTAAGTTTTTATATTTTTTTAATTTTGACAGTTTAAATATCTCATCAATCATAAATTTTATTCAATTCAATTCTAACATAAAAAATTTAGCTTCTAACTTGTATACTAAATATTGAGATTAGAATGGTGCCTCGAACATAACTCAATTAATAATATTTTTCTTTAGACATTGAAAAAACCGAGGCGAAATTTATCCTTAAACCAATTTTCCGAAACACGAAGGCACGCCGACAAATCCACCCTTCTGACACGCATTACTCTGCCAGACCTGAAACAAACCCCCACCCCACTTTCAGATCCTGGATCCAATACCACCTTTTTTATTTTTTATTTAATAAAATAAGCCTTGATTTACGTTGAAGATTGTATTTGATTCATCTAAAAATAATAATTTTAAATTAAAATTAATTGATTTTTTAAAAATTAATTATTATTTTTATTAAATTTTTATGGAGGATAAAAATTAAGATAAAAAATTTAAATTTTAATTAATACACTAATATTATATTTGGTATTTTATCTAAAATTCAAAAATTTTATCTTAATTTTTTTTGAAAAGTTAACAAAAATTATAATTAATTTTTAAAATGTCAATAAACTTCAACATAAAAATTTAATCTCCAACTAACTTATCAAAAGAGGCTAAATAAATATTAAGGGGATGTTTGGATCATGAGTTTAGTTTAAGATTTTTAAATTTCAATAGTAATTTTTATCGACTTTTCACAAATAACAAAAACTTTTTTAAAAAATTCTAAAATTTTTTTTCAGAAAAAAGATAAAAATAAGTTTAGTTTAAAATGAACTTTGTAGCCAAACATCCCTTAAGTTTAACTCAAACTAAACTATAATTAATTTATGAAAAGTCAACAAAATTTATAATTAATTCTTTAAAAAATTAACTAATTTTAACTTAAAAATTTTATCTTCAACCAACATATCAAAGACAAGTTGAATAAACAAATATTTTTCTCTCGCACCTGCCACACGTACGGACATACCGCTCAGGCACGTGCGAGCCACCCTTCCTTTTCTTTCTTTTCCCCCCACCACCACCATCCCCCACTGTTTTGAGATTCCCCACCATTTCCGACCAGAAGCCAGAGAGAGAGAGAGACAGAGAGAAATTTTCGCTAGGGCTCGTGAAAACTCAAATGCGGATTTAGAAACTCTGGTAAAGCTCGGAAGTTTCGCGTCGTAGATCCGGAAGAAGCTTCTCGAACTTTCGCGACGGTTTTTTTTTTTTTTTTTTACCTCCGGAAAGCTCGCTCGCTCGCTTGCTATGGAGTCGATACTGGCGCGGGCTCTGGAGTACACTCTCAAGTACTGGTTGAAGTCCTTCTCCAGAGACCAGTTCAAGTTGCAGGGCGGGATCGTACAGCTTTACAATTTAGGTAATTTCTCGACGATCAATTTCGCTTGGTTTTTTCGATTTTTCGATTGTTTGATTCGATTGATTTAGGTTTGGCGATTGAGAATTTTTATTTTTTTTTGGTCTTTGGTAGATATATATGGCGATGCTTTGCATTCGAGCGTCGGATTGCCTCCGGCGCTGAATGTGACGACGGCGAAAGTCGGAAAATTGGAGATTGTGGTTGGTGATTCTTGATCCTCGATTTGTTCTTAATTTCATTTTGGAATTTCTGTATTTGGAAGTTTGATTTGAAATGCAAAGCAAAGTCGTGAAATTTATTGCTGTTTGCTTACTTTCTCAAGATTTTACATCAAGGATGTAAAAAGAGGAAATTCGGTTGAGTTTTGGATTTCGGTAACTAAATCAATGGAGAACATGAGTTTTGTCTAATTTTGAATGACAGGAATGAGTTTTGTTGTATGTGATCCTTAATCATTTTTCAAATGTATTTGGCTGTTCAATTAATGGACATTTTTTTTTTCCTGGTTTACTAGCTCCCATCCGTGACTAATGTGCAAGTAGAGCCGATTGTCGTTAAAATCGATAGGCTTGATTTGGTACTTGAGGAAAATCCTGATGCAGAGGCATGTAGAAGCCCGAACAGGTAAGGCTATTCGTAGCTTTTTGAGGTTTCTTCTAAAGATTCAGACGGGGTTTGAATTTTAACGTTCTAATTTATGCTTGCTTTTGCAGTTCTCAGTCATCCTCTAGCGGTGGGAAGGGTAGTGGTTATGGATTTGCCGACAAGGTTGGTTCTCTGTTTTTGTGTAGTCAAATTTGGTTTTCTATTCACAATAGAAAGATTGCTAGCTGATTGCCCCGAAACTAACTGGACTCTTTATAAGAATTTGCATGAGAAAATGAATTCCTTTTTGTAGTGCTGGTCCTGCTGGACTGCTATTAAGAAATCTATAATATTGGATGCATAAATCTATATGGTGATATTGCCTTATGACATATATAGACTTGGCTTGTTAGGTTACCGATGATTAGTTTGTGTAAAACAATTTCTAAGCTCAATTATTTTAAAAAAGCAGCTAAGGAGCACAATGTTCAAGATACATGCTAAATCATGGAGTCTCTGTAAATACTCGATCACTCGGGTTACATGTTTCAGCATTTGGTTGAGAATTGCTGTTTGCTATTCCCAACTTCCCCGAAGTTCTTTTGTTTATCAATTTGTTTTGAATGCTTCAAGATTCTATGTTTATTTAAATTTCATGCATTTGAGATCTCGCTCTTCCAGTTTATATTTCATTCATAATAACTCCATTTCTGGTCATCATTTGTCAATAACTCAGACAAGATATGTTTTCAGAATTTGTTTGCATGGCCTAGCTAAAAGTTTTGTGCCCGATTCTACCTGAAAGAATTGTTTTCTGGTTGTTTTTAACGTGCATATATACATAAGTAGTTGCACTGAGTTTTGGATTGACCTTATATGCTTATCAGATTGCAGATGGAATGACTATAGAGATTTCTACTGTCAATCTTTTACTTGAAACTCGTGGAGGTGCTCGACAGCAAGGAGGGGCAACTTGGTATTTTCTGTACCCTTGGATGTGTAATTTTCTTTTACTACCTTGTACCTTGAACTTGTTATTGTTTAGCTAGAAAATATGTTGACTTGACAGGTCTTTGCGCTCAGTTCAAAATTTTATGCTGGTCGTTAGAAATTAAGACCCATTTATGCATTATATGTTTATTTTCTTCAAATTTCCTTTTGAAGTTGCAGTGATAACTAGCTTTGTGCACCTGTTTTAATTTTTTTTCCCTTTATTTGTTTTCTGTCACAGGGTGTCGCCTCTAGCATCTATCACCATACGCAACCTTTTATTATATACCACAAATGAAGATTGGCAGGTAATGTATTGATTCTGCTCATGAGTGATGTATTGACCTCATTCTATAGTTTTGTCTTCTTATCTCAGTACATGTACTGTAACAGGTTGTAAATCTGAAGGAGGCACGAGATTTCTGCGCAAACAAAAAGTACATATATGTCTTCAAAGTAATATTCTACTCTGTATGCATGAATCAATACATTCCCTATTCACTTTTCCTTAAGTCCAAGCATATGTTGCTCGTGTCTTGATTTTTGGCATTGCTTCTCCAGTGTTTATGCAAAATGGTTTGCTTGTACTATGTTGTTATTCTCTTTTCTCTTATGTAAAAAATGATTGATACTCATGGTTGGGTTAGTAATAATGATGTATACGCTTTTCTTACCAGAAACTTGTGTGGGAGTCACTGTCTATTGATCTCTTGCCTCATCCTGATATGTTCATGGATGCTAATGTAGCATGCTCCCGAGGAGGAAACCAGAGAGACAATGATGGTGCAAAGCGAGTTTTCTTTGGCGGGGAGCGTTTTCTAGAAGGAATATCAGGAGAAGCTTATGTAAGTCTAGTCTGGTACCAAGGTTGATCGTTGATGGATTTTGTTTTGTTCTCTGCATTATCTGATTCTATAGAGCACTGTTTGGGTTCTTATGACATACTAAATTCATCGTTGCATCTTTGTAATCGTGACCAGATTACAGTGCAGAGGACTGAATTAAACAGTCCGCTTGGACTTGAGGTTCAGTTACATATTACAGAAGCCCTTTGTCCCGCACTAAGTGAACCAGGTAAGTTGTGTAATGTTTTGGGCTACATGTTTAATTGCTGGTCTTTAAAATATGAGACATCATACATGGAGAACGGCACTGATGTGTTTTTATGTGGCAGGGTTACGTGCTCTTCTCCGCTTTTTGACAGGATTATATGTCTGTCTTAATAGAGGAGATGTTGATCCAAAGGCTCAGCAGGTTTTAGTTGCCTTTACTCTAAAAGATAGTTATCTTGCTAAAACTTGTGTGTGCATGATCGACTAAGTTATCTCTTCTTGTCTTGTATTTTTGCAGAGATCTACTGAAGCAGCTGGACGTTCTCTCATCTCTGTTGTTGTTGATCACATATTTTTGTGTATTAAGGATGCTGGTTTGTGCTTTTCCTCTGGAATCGGATGTAGATTAGTTACCCAATAATTTTTACTGAGCAAGCATGCACATAATGTACATCCACAGACACAAAACATACATGCGATGCACGTATACAGACACACACACAAGCACACTGGCTATTTACAGATGGAAAAATGTGTCTCTATGTTTAATGTTCTTTTACAATGTTTACATTATCTGTAAATAGGAATTTATTTTTTATTTTTTATTTTTTATTTTTTTTATTTTTTATTTTTAAGATATCAGAAAAATTTATTTTTCAGCTAACATTCTACAACAATTTCAATTCTTGCAGAATTTCAGCTAGAACTTTTGATGCAGTCGCTTTTCTTTTCTCGGGTATATAGTCTGTGAAAACATCTATATTATTATTATTTTTTGTATTTGTTTTTGTGTTTTTTTTTAAATATCGTAATTTTGTGTCAATTTTCATTCCCTGTTTGTGCTAGTCTATGGAGCTTGTATACGGGATTAGTGTAATCTACTTTGGTGCAGAAAATAGTGTCACTGTAGTGTCATGATTTCTGTTTTGAGATTTATTCTAGGACATACTTTGCTTTGTAGGCCAGTGTTTCTGATGGAGAAGAGGACAATAACTTGACTAAGATCATGATTGCTGGACTGTTTTTAAGGCGAGTTTATTTTTCTTTCAATTCTTTCACAAAATTGTTCTACGGAAAAAAAAAAAAAAAGTCTTTCATGACATTTGTGTGCTGGAATTCAGGGACACCTTTTTACGGCCTCCATGCACCTTAGTGCAACCATCAATGCACGGTGCTACGAAAGAACCTGTCCCTGTTCCCAACTTTGGTAAGATCTGAAATCTACCCATGTCGTAAGTTTAATCCTATGGCCAAACATATGGTCAGTTTCAATCTATAGTTTAAAATTGATCTCTATGATTCTGTGAACAGCTAAGAACTTCTGCCCTCCCATCTATCCTCTGGGAGATCAGCCGTGGCAGTTAATTGAAGGTGTCCCTTTACTATGTCTCCATTCTCTTCAAGTTAAACCCTCCCCTATTCCGCCATTTTTTGCTTCACAAACAGTTATCAACTGTCAACCTCTTACGGTATGTGTTGATTATTTCATTTGTTGCTCTCCCTATATCTTTTATTTCTTTTTCTAACAAATTCACAATTATAATCTTCACATTTTACTGACCAGATTGATCTTCAAGAAGAGTCCTGTCTGCGGATATGCTCATTCCTTGCTGATGGAGTTGTAGTCAACCCTGGTGCTGTTTTACCGGATTTCTCAATAAATTCATTTATTTTTAATCTCTGGGAGCTAGATGTTACTGTTCCTTTAGATCCAGCCAAATTGAGTTCTACTCCTAGCAACAAGGATACCATAGCCCAAAACTCCTTTGCCGGAGCAAGGCTCCATATTGAGAATTTGTTCTTTTCCGAGTCACCTTCACTAAAACTGAGGCTACTGAACCTGGAGAAGGATCCTGCTTGCTTCTGTCTCTGGGAAGGGCAGCCTGTTGATACTAGTCAGAAGAAATGGACTACCGGAGCTTCAAACCTTAGTCTATCTCTTGAAACACCTACCGGATTAAGTGGACTACAGAGTTGTCATAACGGAACCTCTGGCCTGTGGAGATGTGTTGAGCTTAAAGATGCTCGCTTTGAGGTAGCTATGGTAACCGCGGATGGAAACCCATTAACAGATATACCTCCTCCTGGTGGAATTGTCAGAGTCGGGATTGCTTGTGAACAGTATTTGTCCAATACTTCAGTTGAACAATTATTTTTTGTCCTGGATCTTTACGCATACTTTGGCAGAGTTAGTGAAAAGATTGTCCTCATTGGGAAAAATGCCAGGCAAAAGAAAAGTAGTAATAGGTCTTCTTCGGGAAGGCTGATGGATAAGGTTCCTTGTGATACAGGAGTCAGTCTTGCCGTGAAAGACCTTCAATTTAGATTTTTGGAGTCTTCTTCCTTGAATATCCAGGGAATGCCTCTTGTACAGTTTCTTGGGAACAATCTGTTTGTGAAAGTTACTCACAGAACCCTTGGTGGTGCAATTGCTGTTTCGTCCACTTTACGCTGGGATAATGTTGAAATCGACTGTGTTGACACCGAGGGAAACTTCGCTCATGAGAATGGTACAGCGTTAACTTCCAACGAAAATGTTCTTTCAGTATGTGTGAATGGATACGCTCAGCTAAAAGCTGTTCTCTGGATACATAATCAAAGAAACCGACAACCAAATGGCATTGCCGTCGTTGATCCATTTCTGGATATTACCATCGAACATGTGATTCCTTTGAATGAAGTAGACATAGAGTGTCATTCTCTCAATGTCGCAGCTTGTATTTCGGGTGTCCGCTTAGGTGGAGGAATGAATTATGCTGAAGCTCTGTTGCATCGCTTTGGAATACTTGGCCCTGATGGTGGCCCTGGAAAGGGCCTCTCTAAGGGACTGGATAACTTAAGGGCAGGACCGTTGTCAAAACTTTTCGAAACATCGTCTCTTGTTGCTGATAGTCTGGAAGAGGGTAGGTCACAAATTATTCTGGGTTAGTTTAAATTTGATCACACATAGGTGCACGCGCACTTGCAGTTAGTCAGCCATACAGATGACCTTTCTAAATTTATTTGTTTCATTTTATTGTCATTCATTATCTAAATTTCCGCACTGCTCTAGATGGAAGTTCAGGAGATGGCAAAGAAAGCGGTCTTATGCACTTGGGAAAGCCAGATGACATAGACGTGTCTATAGAGTTGCGAAACTGGTTATTTGCTCTTGAAGGTGCACAGGAGATGGCAGAAATGTGGTGGTTTTCTGATAACGAACATGTGGGGAGAGAAGAAAGGTGTTGGCACACAACTTTCCAGAATCTGCGAGTAAAGGCGAAAAGTAGTCCAAAGAATTTGAGGAATGGCAAGTTACATGGGATAAAGAAATATCCTATTGAATTGGTTACGGTAAGATGTGCATTGGATAATAATGGTTTTGTTACTTCTGCAGATCGACATTAAATGTTTTGCCCCCCTTCTAAAATAGGTGTTTTTCTGTTTTTTCGTTTTATACAGGTCGGTGTTGACGGCTTGCAGACCTTGAAGCCCCATACCCAAAAGAGCATTCATACAGCTGTCCTGTCGTCAAATGGTTTTAAAGAAACTGCAGAGACATCTGGAGGTGTAAATCTTGAAGCTCGCATTGTGACATCAGAGAACAATGTTGACGATGAAACTGTAAAATGGATTGTGGAGAATGTAAAGTTCTCCGTTAAGGAACCGGTAAGTAGATTCTTGACTTTCAAGCAATAGATAAGTTACAGTCGCAATTTTTGGCCTTAAAATATTTATCAGCGTTATGACACGTTTAACGCTATACTCTATAGATTGAGGCCATAGTGACAAAGGAAGAGCTGCAACACCTTGCACTTTTGTGCAAGTCTGAAGTCGACTCAATGGGTCGAATAACTGCCGGAATTATCCGGCTACTCAAGCTGGAGGGTTCTTTTGGCCAAGCAGCAATGGATCAACTAAACAACCTTGGTACGTTAAACTTCCGTGTTAAATGAATTAAAACTGCAATTCTAGTCACAAACTAATTTTCTTTAGCTTCCAAGTCCGAAATTGTCCATTTATTGGTTCAATGAATTCGCAGGAACCGAGGGCATTGACAAGATTTTCTCCCCAGAAAGGCTCAGTACTTCATCCCCAAATTGGATCAGTGAAAACTCGCGCTTAAATTTTGAATCAACGGTTGCATCACTCGAGGAGGCAGTTGCCGATTCACAAGCTAAATGTGCTACTCTTATAACCGATTTAGGCGGTTCGGATTCTTCCCTACATCTTGCTACCATCAACGAACTTACTCAGAAACTTGAAAGCATGCAGAGTTTATTGACGCGGTTACGGACTCAGATATAAGCTTTCCATTTTTTTGTTTTTTTTTTTTTGCATTTTTCTTTTGTTATAGTTTGGGGTTAAAAGATCCCAATTATATATATATATATATATATATATATATTTATATTTATATAGTGCAAACATTCTTTTCGTATATAGCATATATCAGTATGAATATGATTGCGAGTAAATGTACAAGTCAAGCCAAAAAGTTGTCTTCAATATAGTTGGAAATTTGTATCCTAATTATGTATCAAACAGTTTTGGAAGAAATATATTTGTGATTCATTATCTGACTATTGTTTCAGTGACAGATTTATAGTTCTAGTAAAAATCTATCAAACGGGTTCTAAACGGGTAGTACCGTATTGATACGTTAATGATCTATACAATTGAAAGGATTAAACGGGTCAAGCAGATTTGCACAAAACCAGCCCATTTATTTTACTGTTATACAAGCAACCCGAATGACCCAATGATTAATCGTGCATGTGTCATTTTTGAGTCTTATCGTCGTTGTGCCGGAAATTACCGGCCCTAATCAAAGCCACCCACCGTAGATTCAATAACCACCTTTTTAGATTTTGTTTTCACACATAATTCTAGGGTGTGGATATTCATAATCCCATTTAAAAACTAATTTAGAAAATCTTTAAAACGAAGAACTAGGCTTGGAAAAACCCGAAGATTTTGTGGAAAACCAGTGAAAGAGGAATGCTGATGGAGTTGGCGTGAAGAACAGAACCTGAAAGGGATGGTGTTTTTGTTTCTGTTTCTGTTTTTTCTTTTTCGTCTCTAAGAAAGGTATTATTTTCTTTGCTAAAACTATGGATCTCTGCGTTGATGGAATTAGCCTTCAGTCTTATGAATTAGCAGGATCCTTATTATTTGGACAAAAATGGTCTTCTCCCTATCTAATTTGTTCAAAATATTAAGTTGTGAAGCCTGATTAATGCCCTACACAGAAGCACGCTACGCAAAGAGTATGCGGATCGATCTTGAGGCGAGCCCGTATAAAAATTTGCATGTTGTAATTATTTATTTTCTTCTACAAATTTTATTACTCTCAGAGATATAGAATTAAGACGCTAATTCTTAATACAAAGATAATGAGGAGTGAAATTGAAACTAAAAATGAAAAAAGAAATTAAATATGAATAGAGTGGATGTAGTTTCTGAGGATGGGTCTTATAAATTATAAGGCTGATTTTTTTTTTCTCAAATAACTCTCACATATTTTAGGTGCGAAAATGAAAATTTTCAAAAATATTGTTTTTTAAAAACGTTATAAATTTTGTTAGATTATCAAAACAATCATTTTATTAGCAATTGACCACTTAGTAGGCAATCATGTCAATGTCTAACTAATATCAATAAATAATTTATCAGTTATTGTCCAAATCAATTACCATTGAACAAATCTAATTGACCAGTATATCAACCATTTTAATAGTCAATGATATATTTTTTTTAAAAATAAAATTAAATATTTATTAAAAGACGGTGAAAACTGACCACCTCACCTAATTTATCTTTATGTATCTTCTTTTTTTTTTTTAATCCAACACTTTGACGATTACTATTGTTAGTATATACATATGTATCTTTCTTTTTTTTTTTTTTCTTTTTTTTTAATCCATGACCATTACTTTTATTAGTATTTATATATGAGATTTTTAGACAATGATAAAATAAAATAACTCATATTTTCCTATCCCTAAGATAAGAACTTTAGATTTTTTTTTTTTCTCAACTCTAAATAACCTTATCCTCTTTTTCCTCTCACTTTTGGTTTCTTAGCATCATCCTAATTCCAAAGCTTGCCTAATATGGCTTCCACTTCTTTTCTCCTCCAATCTCTCTTCCATGCAAACCCTCAGAAAACCTCAACAAACCCACCATATTTTCTCTTCCACCAAACAAAAAATCTCCACTTCTCCATCAAATGCACTTCTTCTTTAGACTCCACCACCACCAACAACAACAACAATTCAGAGCCACCTCAAGACTCGTCATTTCCCACACCAACCACAGAGACCACCATCAGGCCGGAGAGCTTCCCGCTAGAAAGGCGAAGGAGGTCGGAGATCGTCCGCGAAAGGAAGGCGAAGACCGGGCTCGCCAAGCCCGAGCCGCCAAACTTTGAGGTTGGTTGGAAGAGGACAAAGGAGATAAAGCTAGAGAAGCCAAAAGGGTTTGTGATAGCTGATTTCTTGGAGAAGTTGGAGAGCTTGATGGGCATGGAATATGGCTCGACGGCGCTGCTGGCAAAGACCGGGGAGATCGTGGCGGAGAGAGCGAGAGAGGAGGCTGAGGTGCTGAGAGAGGGTGGAGAAGTGGAGGACAGGCTCATCACTGAGTTGTTTAGAGTGTTGAGGCTGATGGAGATGGACTTGGCCATGGTTAAGGCTGCTGTTAAGGAAGACACTTTGAGTGAGAGGCTTGAGCAGGCCAAGGCTCGGTGTAGGCAAGCTATTCTTGTTGCTTTGTCTTTTTGAATCTCCAAAAATTGAATATGATTAGAAAATAATAAAGAAAAAGAAATGAGTATAAATCATGTCAATATGCTTGGAACTTTTCAGTACATATCTTGTTCTTTGGTTGCTTGCATTTTGCAGAACAAAAATAGAGAAGTAGACAACGGGACGTTTCATATGTTATTGTTTAGGCACTTTTCTCCTCTTTTATGTTTTAGAAATGCGGCGTTTAGTGCGTGTTTCTGGAATGTCACGATCATCTCTTGTGTTTTTAATTTCATATTGAAAACGTCCCTTTTGTAGCCAAGGTTAAAGTGTGAAATAAAAAAAATAAAGAAAAAGAAAAGAGTAAATCTCATGTTAATATGCTTGAACTATTCAGTACATATTTTGAAGTTTGGTTGTTTGCATTTTGCAGAACAAAACCAGAGAAATTAGACAATGGGACGTTTCATATGTTATGGCTTAGGCACTTTATCTTCTTTTATATATATATATATATATATATATATATATATATTATTTTATTGAAATGACACGTTTAGTATGTGTTTCAAGAATATTACAATCATCTCTTGTGCTTTTAATTTCATATTGAAAATGTCCCTTTTAACAAAAGGTAACCAAAAGTACGGAAAAAAAATAATAAAGAAAAAGAAAAGAGTATATATCATGTTAATATGCTTGAACTTTTCAGTACATATCCTGTAGTTTGGTTGCTTGCATTTTGCATAATGAAACTAGAGAAGTAGACAATGGGACGTTTAATATGTTATAGTTTAGGCACTTTCTCTTTTTCTTGTTTTATCGAAGTACCACGTTTACTACATGTATTAGAAATGTCACGATCATCTTTTGTGTTTTTAAATTTATATTGAAAACGTCCCTTTTAATAAAAGGTAGCCAAAGTGTGAAAAAAGAAGAAGTTAAAACTAACAAAAATAATAAAGAAAAATAAAAGAGTATATATCATGTTAATATGCTTAAACTTTTCGGTACATATCTCGTAGCTTGGTTGCTTGCATTTTTGCAGAACAAAACTAGAGAAGTAGACGATGGGACGTTTCAGATGTTATTATTTAGGCACTTTCTTCTCTTTTATATTTTATTGAAATGTGACATTTTAATGTGTTACAAGAATGTTACCATCATTTCTTGTGTTTTTAATTTCATATTGAAAACATCCTTTTAACAAAAGGTAGCCAAGGTTAAAGTGTGAAAAAAAAAAAAAAATAATAAAGAAAAAGGAAAGAGTATAAATCTTGGAATTTGGTTGTTTGCATTTAACAGAACAAAACCAGAGAAGTAGACAATGGGACGTTTCATATGTTATTGTTTAGGAACTTATATATGGTAGGGCTAAGTATCTAAATCTCCTCTGTGTTTTATTGAGATATGAGGGTGTTTGGTGTTTGAGTTGAGTTGACATTTTTAAGTTTGAATAGTAATTTTTATTGACTTTTTAGAAAAGATAAAATTTTTTTTCAGAAAATACAAAAAACTTTTTCAGAAAAAGACAAAAAATTAAGTTTAAACCTTAAGTTTAAACTTGAACTCCAAATGGAGTCATAGTTAGCGTTTAGTATGTAGTTCAGGATTGTCACGATCACCTATTTTGTTTTTAATTTCATATTGAAAATATCCCTTTTAACAAGGGCAGCCAAAGTTAAAAGTGTGAAATAAACATTTTAACAACATTAGAGTATTTTATATTTGATCTATTTGAATGACCTCGCGCTTAAAATGATCTTTTCGAATATCAAAATTTAGCCAGATTTTGTCAAAATGGAAGTTTTTAACATCAAAGTAAAAACAAGAGAGATGATGATAGTATTTTTGAAAACACATTATAAAACGTGGCAATTTAATAAATTGTATGACAGATTTAGATACTCATCCTCTTTTGGGGTTCCATATAGACCTATTTTGGTCTGAAAATTGGTTAGGATTTCTAGTGTATTAGCTTCATCCGGTTCCTAGCATTTTGCTTTACAAAGTCCCTACTTTTAATGAGCAAACTAGAGAATCCGTCCATTAAACTCCGTTTGGTAGGAAGGAAAAAAATAAGAGGGTGGGAAAACCTTTTAAAAAATGAAAAATTAGAATGATAAAAAAGAAATTAGTTTTCTTTTATGTTGTTTGGTAGACGGAAAAAAAAGAAAGTGTGGTTACTGACATAGTCTAGCGGTAATATTATATTTAACTCCACCTAGAGGTGCAGAATTTAAATCCCCTCACCCCTAAGTTTCCAACAAAAAAAAAAAAAAAGTGAAATATTTAAACAATTATTATTTTATCTATATGCTTATATTATCTTTAAAAGTAGGGATACAAAAGTACTATTGGTTATGATAAGGTGAATTTTGGTTTTCCTTTCATATTTGAAATGATTAAAATGAGTACGTCCCACTATAATTTCCACCCTATTTTATTTTCCTTCTTACCAAACAACCTACTCCACTAATTTCTATCCAATTTTCCCTCATTCCACTTCCTTCCTCTTTTCCATCCTACCATGCATAGAATAGCATTATAGCATCTTGAAATTTGAAGAACTTTCATCCTAATCACTTCCCCAACTCTTTCTTTCTCCTCCTTTTTTTTTTTTTTTTTTTTGTGTGCCTCCCCTCTCTTCTTCTTCTTAATCTTAAGAAAAAGTCTGGAAGAGGACAATCGACATTAACCTACTCTCTCGATATGATTATCCAAGAAGCTGTCTCAAACGTTGACATGGATGTTCCTGAAGACCCTATTGGCGGGCGACTAGGAGCACATCACTCCAACCCCATCAAATGTACCAGCAATGATGATGCATGAGCGTGATTCTAAACACATTAAATTAAGTACTAGATCGGTATGAAACAAATCTTCATATTTATGACCTCCCAACACTCTCTAACCTTACACCACCGAGCTACAATACTATCTCTTCATTAGTTTTTCTCCAGTATAATCTTGTGCTTTTATTTTTGAGTTAATATAAGTAAAGTTTTAAATCCGGTACCTTATAGTATTCGACACTATGAACTTAAATTACTATAAATGTAAATTTAAATTACTAGGAATGTAAATTTATATAGAAGGATATGTAGTTAAAAATGAATGTGAATTCCCCTTATTCTACATGTCTTTCCGTAAGAATTCACATTTTTATTAACTGAAATTTACATTCACAGTAACTAAAGTTCACATTACCAGATACGATCTGATACCGGATTTAAGACCATTCTTATATATATATATATATATATATATTCAGCAATAATTATATCACACAGGAATTTTCACTGCTCATCATTTCAACAGAACATGAATTTTCTTTGATAAATTGAACTATTGCTTAACAAAGAGTTGACCCCATCGAGATTAAAGTGGAAAATTGGTGGGGCTTAACTAATAGCAACTACAACAACCAAGCATCTAAAATAGGGAATCATAAATTTAAGAACTGATACTGATTTGGATCTTTTACACTAACTATTCCGATGAAAGGCTTGTTGATCTCTTTTCTGTTCTCAATTGTTTCGTCATAGTGACGGTTTCCGTATACTTTGTTTGACATGCTTTGATAACCAATCGAACATCTGGATCATCTTTCGGAATTTTTCTGAGCAATGTCGTTGCAGCCTTACGGTCCCCGGAAATCAAGAGAGCTTGATACATCCTACAATAATTTGACAATAAAGGTCAAGACTTGAGACTAAATTTGGGAAATGGCGAGGAATCGAAAGATTAAAGCAAGCCCATTAGTCACCTTAAGAAGTTTAAAATGTTGTAAGGAAGACCAGCAGCCTCGTACTCCCCCCAGATCAATCGGGCATTGTCCAAATCTTTGGCATTAGCACAAGCATGGAGAAGAAAATCCAGACACTTTCGTGGTGGGGTGAGGCCAAGGTCGTCCTTAACAACCTTTAGCAAGTCGAGGCCTATCTGCAGATGCTTGTCTGAAGATCCAATTAGGCTAAATACCTGCTCATTTGTGAAAGTGGTGCGCCTTTGTCGTCAGTTTGGCCATATAGTACAACGTGTTCCAAAGATTTCCATGAAAAAGATGTGATTTATGCTATCATGAGTGAGAAAGTAGAATACAATTTCATGCTTTAACCATATTAAGACGGTCAAATGATTACAAGTACCATGTTAAACGACAATACGAAGAAACATAAACAAACCTCATCAAGAAGAGCTTCTATAACCAAGTCATCTTCGAAGCAAAATTTGTCCTGGAGTTGCTTGAGTAAATCAACAGCAGTACTGAAATGTAAAGATAAAAAAAAAAAAAAAAGTTAGAAGGAAAAATAATGACATAAGAATAATAGAAATAAAAAGAGAAAAAAAAAAAAAAAAAACCGGCGTGAATGAACCTCAAATTCTTGTAACGAACACAATATACGATGACTCGGCAGCAACCGTCAAGCCAATATCGAGGATCATCCAACTCCTCTAGTAACTGAAGCAATGTACTTGTCCCTCCATCAGAGTTATAGTGTTCCTAATATATTGTTGAGAGGATGCTATTGTTATTCCGTCGAAAAAGGTGACCAAAATTTGAGTGTCTCATAACACCAAGACTTATCAATATAATTGCTGTCCGTCAAATTTAGCATGATGCTTCTTCAAAAGGTTTAAAAGACGATATTAAGCAAATTTTAGAAACTCACAATAAGACCTATAACAGCTTTGGGTTCTAGACTGAATCCAGACTGCTTGATCTCTTCGTACATACTAAGGGCGTCAGACAACTGCCCGTGTGTTGAAAGAGCTTGGATAAGCACACTTTTGATTTCGTTCAAATTTTTAGCAGGAATCAATTTATCCGAGACTACCTGCGAAATAAACGAGTACAAAAAGCAATTTACAGCTCTAGGAAGCTCAGAATTCATAAAGTAAAAACAAAAATAGGAATAAGTTCTTCAACCAAGCACAAACACATTTCAATATAGTATATATGTACACACACACATACACACATAAAATACCTGTTTTGCCTTCTCAATTTGTCCACATCTTGCATATGCATTGATAAGTGCCATGAAAACATGCTTCGTAGCTTGAATTCCAGAAAGCTTTAGTTCTTCACAGTACTACAATCAGATATGTATATCAGAATCTCTTGATCTCAATTTCAAACCAAGGAAGATTATATCCAGAAGGAAACTGGAAAAAAAAAAAAAAAAAGAAGTTATATCTACAAACATAGATAAACAGTACTTCATTAACATTACAGAAAAGTACAAACAACGAGTTAAAATGAGAAAACGACATCATTGTCATTTTCTTTTCCAGTGTATTATGTGCGTCATGGTTCTTATGAGGGTAAAAGGGAGTTCTACAGAGATTGGGTGAAATGTCATAAAGAAGCTAGACCATAGCCTGAATTCAATGTTTCAAGAAAGACGGAGAGAATTTTCACGGAAACATAAAAGTATTCATTTGGCATATCATAACAAAGTTTATAACGACTTGATTTATCTCATACTCCTGAATAGAAACATAAATTCTACCTTGTCAATTTCCTCTTCAGATTCACAATTGCCTATTAGATAGCTGAAAGTTTGCGAATCTGGTTTAACATTTGCTTTCTCCATATGCTTGAGAACCATTAACGCCCCAGAAGTGTTCTTCTGCAGATTACAGAGAAAAAAAGTGTAAGATTCATGGAAAATTGGAACCCAAAAACCACTGTTAAATACAGTTAAAAAATTGTTAACGCATGCTCATTATGATCATCACCAAAACAACTTAATCTTTACTTTAAGCAACCATGAAATTTAAATCATGTTCTTCCATGACTGCTTGGTGATAACTGGTCGTCAATCATGGAGGTCATGAATAAGCAGGATTAATAAATTGGGAAACAAGACACTCCCAAAGTGACCCCGGATCTCAACAAATTGTATTTGTGGCACAGCATATTAGCAGTGATCACAACATATTAAAACACTATTCATTACATAGAGAGGAAGTCAGGGCTCTCTTTTTGAGTTTCTACCATTAAAACTCCGACAATTCAGGATTATTATAGAAAACAAACCCATTGATTCGATATTTAGAGCAACCGATATGTGTATCTTTTTTGTATAAACACTAATCTAAGGACACACAGAAAGACGAAGTTCCATTTGATGATTTTTCTTTATTAATTATTGTAATTGTTCTATCATTATTGATTGTGGTCCCAACGAAAATAGAGTAACATTAGGTGCGGATAAGCAGATGTGCCACAACTGCAGGAGAATATCAATTGCATTTAGGCTCAAAAGACATCATGACACAACCGTTGAGGCATAGTAAGGACCTAAAAGATTAAATGGAATGGTATGTAGACAACTAAATTACTTTTTGCAAGCATGCACACACACAAAATACAGTATAAGCATTTGATAAAACAAGTAAAACTACCTCACGGAAATATCCCGCCATTATAGCGTTGAACATGTGGGATGTGGGCGCCAAATTCATTTTCTCCAAATCACCTAGAAAGTTGTACGCAGCAGCAAGCTACAAAACCAAGTCACCTCAAAATTTAAACTTTTGTCTTAAAGCAATAATAGCCAATGAAAACTGAGGAATGTGCTTACATCTTTCATTCTCACACACAAACTTATCATCTTCCTGAAAGTTTCAGTGTTCGGCTTTAAGTTGTGGTCACAGATCAGGGAATATAGTCGGTGAACCTGGTAAGTAAAGCAGGCAGAAGAAATATAGAACGAGATAAGAAACCAGTAAGAGTTCAATTTGAAATTCATTCTCAAGTACGTGATGAATGATTAATCAAAATGGAGACGGAATATGTCAAAAGTAACATAAACGGAAAATCTTTAGGTTCTATTGTTATAAAAACATCATTACTATTTTTCTTTTTTCTTTTTTAAATTGAATAATTCTTTTTCTTTCCTTATCCATCCACACACACACACACACACACACACACACACACACACACATATATATATATATATGTGTGTGTGTGTTTTACATATTCTATTAAGTTTGGAGATGGATGAGAATGGATAAAGGAGGAATTATCCTTTCACTAGACATAGATTGACGTTCCACTCAATCTCATACTGCCTGTACTAACTATGCATTTGCCTTCATTATTAAATCTCTGAAATAATCATAGCAACCTCGAATATCCCTCCTCAGCCCTCACTTATAAAAACTGGTCAGAATTCTGAAAAGTGGTTTTCCAATTTCCAAAAAGAGAACATTAACTCCAATAGATAAAATAAAATGATGCATCTTACCAGATTATAGTTGCAACTTTCTTCACAAGCATGTAAAATGTGATTTATTGGCAACATGGACACCGTCAGACCCGCTTCTAACATTTCACCGACCACATCAAGAGCCACGTGGACCTATATAGATTGACATACAACCAATGTCACAGCATTCTTCAATTTGTCAAATGAATTAAGAAACGTCATAAGCCATAATTTCTACTTGTTCTTTGAATCAACAGATCAATCATACCTTATGTAAACTACAACAGTGTTTGATGAGGTTCTCATACGATGCAGACGAAGGTGTCACCTCATGTTTGGCATGCAAGTTTTTGAATGTTACGACAACATCTTCAACCTTCAACACCCCAAATTAAACATAAGACACACAATTTTAAAAAGTGAAACAAATAAAAATACAAGAGATTTCGCCTTTTTTTTATGTGAACAAAGATTGACTAATAAAAATTAAATCCTATTCGTAGCAAATCTTAATCAAGCATTTAAAATGGAAGGTGTGGTTAGCGTTGTGACAATCATGTCATCCATGGTTGGCTTCCAAGTCCCGACCTACTCTTTTAAGCGATTTGCCCAAAAAACCTGGTATAGTCTTGACCCCAAGCCACAATTGAAGATCCTCATCTGACACATATGAAGTGTCAAAACCATTTTGATACATTATAAACATGATAATGCCTACTTTCACACAGAAGCAAACTGCAGTATAAGCAGAATTGCCTCTTCTAACAACGGCCTTAAGGAAATTACCAGCAGTATTCATGAGAAGTTCCTCACCGCTAAGTTTGGATTGCCAATAGCATAACAACAGAGGAAGTTTGAGAAATTTTGTGCTCCGAAATCTGTAACATGTCAAGCATAATTACAACTCTACATATATGGGGAAAAGAAAAAAGGATCCAACTCAACTGATGACACAATATACCATAAAACAAAAAGTTACAAGTTATTCCCAAAAGAAATTTGCAATAAGATCCGATTAAAGTTGACAGGAAAATTTCAGCTCATGAACTTACCACAAGCTTTGAAGAAAACAAGGAACTTCTCCACAAAAGCCTCCATTTGTAGTTTTCCTAGAGATTTAAACATAGCTGCCACAGTGTTCATCGAAGCAAACTTCGTGATATCCGTGATGTCAAAAAGCTGCGAAAGCTCCTTCTCCCTGCCACCTTCACAGAGCCCTAACAAATAATTTTCTGCAGCACAGCTAAAACCCATAAGGAATTCAACATTACAAATGGAAAGACCTAATATTGCAATAAAGAAAAAGAACAATATCAAGAAAAGAAATAGCTACTCTTAAAAGAAAAGAAAAAAAAAAAAACAAACCTCGTAAACTAGAGTTGGGTTCCATTTCCTCGGTAACAATATAATTAAAGAGCTCTTGGATCTTTTCCTCATCATCAACTTTGATCCACAGCAACATCTCGTAATATCCTAGCTTAGAAACAGCCTTGGGATTTGCATCTTTGATAATGTCACAGAAGAAATGAAATTCTTGTACCATATCCATGCCTATTAAATAAGTCAGAAGGGGACCATATGTTTCTGCTTCTAGCTGAAGACCGTTTTCCTTCATTGATTTGAAAAATACAAAAGCCCTGTGAATCTGTTGTAGTGCAACCTCTTCATCGTCGGTGCTCCTAGCCTTCTCTATGCATAACCTTAGTAATGCATTGTACTCCTTCACACTAGTGTCCCGTCCCAGCTTACCAAAGATACCGAAAGCTGCACCTGTTCCTACTTTGCCTGCGCACATGCTAACTAATTGGTTGAAATGATTAACCTGGGTGCTTTTGAAAAACCATTTTTGTTTCCTTTCCCGTGTTACTTCTTTCCGTTGCAACGATATGCCACTTTCAGCAATAGATGGAAACCATGGTATGCCTAAGTCTGTCTCCCACAATGCCTCAACATGAAATTCTTCCTGATCAAATGAACTTTCCAAAGCATCGACTGTACAGGAAACAAACTAACGACATCGCATTCCTTCGGAAAAGAGAATAGAAACTACCACAAAAGTAATTGATGATACTAAATACTAAATACTAAACAAGGTCGACAATGCTAATTCAAGGTTTCCTATTCCCATGAAAGGTTGTAATCCATGTGACGGCATTTGCCAAAATGATTGAGAAAAAGTTCTATCTTCCTTATAATGCAAACAACACATCACAACAGCACACCAGCAAAGAAAAATGCTTTCGGGCATCAGTGGAGTTAAACACCACAACTAATAAGGAGTGAATCTCACATCATCGAGCCCACAGGTGGAACTCACTCTCCATTAGTGTGCCCATTGGCATTGTCCAAGAAAAAAAGTACATTCCCCAAAATCTCTGGATTCCAAAAATAAGAAAAAGGCAGTATTATAAAATTCAAGGGAGCAAAAAAAAAAAAAAAAAAAAAGGCAGCGCCAACATGTTAATGATAAGCTCTATTAGTGAAAAAGTTGCAAATTTGAAAACTTCCATGGATTCCATAATATGTACTTATAATATAACAAAAAGAGTAACCAAATAATATTCAATATAAACTTACCATGTAATATAGAAGCTATCCTATTCGTTAGCCAATCACTCTTATCCAAACTCGGAGAATTCTCTACATTCAAAAACAAGTATATTAAAAAAAAAAAAACCATTTCCATAACTTGGGCAGGTTGTTAATTACACATAAATCAAAACCCAAGTTTTCTTTTCTCTTCTCGAGCATTTTCTCATAAAAAAAACAAAAATGAGAAAAGAAAATACCAGAATCGGAGGAGGACTCCGTCTGGGACCTGGAGAGAAGAAGCTCCGCGATGGATTCTTCAGGGGATTTCGAAGAAGAAGAAGAAGAAGAAGAGGAAGAGGAGGAGGAGGAGGGAGATTTTTGGGCGGAGGTGTCGAAAGCGGAGACGAAGCGCTTGAGAGTGGTGTCGTCGACGACTGTGGCAGTGGCAGTGGCTGAGGTTGAGGAAGGTTCGGCAATGGCTTTGGATTTGGGTTTGAATTTGGATTTGGATTTGGGTTTTGGTTTCGGTATGGCTTTGGAGATGATCTGGGTTTTCACGGCGGAGCGGAACAGAGAGCCCAGCTTCGTCACCTCGGAGGCGGGCATTTGAGCTTAACACCCCCAGACCTTCTTCCCTTCTCTGGTTTTTTTTTTTTTGGGTTTTTGCTTCCGTGGAGGTTTTGTGCATTTTATATCTCTCTCTCTCTCTCTTTTTTATTTTATTTTTTTATTTTAATTTTCTAAATTGTATTTTTTTAATTTTATAAAATTTGCTAAAATTTGTGTGTTGGTCCAAAGTAATATTCAATTGTGTAATGAAGAAATTTTCCGGGCATTTGAGAATTTCTTTTATTCTATATATATATTTCATTGGATATACGGTTGATATATATATATATATATATATTACATGTTTTCTTGTTATATATCTCGATAAATGCAATAAGAATTACTTGAAAATATTTACTTATGTTTTCATGTAATTTTTATGATAGATAGAAATCTTTATTTTTTATTATTAGTAATAATTTACTATTTTAATTATTAAATTTATTTTTTATTAGTCTAATTTGTGATTAGGATTAACTTTGTATCGTGCAACGTAATTTTTTAATATAAACGTCATATATTAGAACATATTTAACAGTTAAAATACAGTTTGAGAGTAAAAAGACCATTTCTTCTATTTAATTTTCATTAACTTTTATATCATCAATTATAAAAAAAATATATATTATTTTTTGTTTTGAAATTACATTTTTAATAGATTACTTTATCATAGAAAATCCTTGTCCAATTTTCCGTTGTATTTGGATAATGAGGGTCCAATTTAACATGAAAGTGAAAGCGTTAGAATGTTCGTAAAAATAAAGGCTTGGGCTTGGGTTTTTTTATTTTTATTTTTTATTTTTTTATATAACTTTTATTTTATTATTATTATTTTTTTTGGGGGGGATGAATGAAAAAAGCTTTTTGCATTTGAATTGCTTGTCTGAAGACTCGGACAATTATGGGGTCCACTACCACACCCACAAAAGGAGCTAAAAAAAATCTCAAATAATCTCTCAAATAAATTTATCTCGCCGTTTTCTAGTTTTTGTAGTTGTAGTTCTTTTTCCAATGGCTTTTCCAATTATTCTATTATCAAGTTTTGGGGATTCTGTCGTTTCTTGTTTTGTCGTCCTTTTATGGTTTCCAGACTTCTTTAAGTTTATGTTGTTTCTCGAGAAGTCATGTCGTTTTGATCTTGTTTTCCATTTTTTCTGATTGTTGTCGTTTCAGAGGGTTGTTGTCGTATACATACTGCCATGCAATTCTCATGTGTGCTTTTGCTTATTCCGGTGCACGAAAACACCCTCACTGTTTCCCTTAATGGTACGACACAAGGGAAGTGCAAAACAATATAAATTATAAACGATTTTTTGTTTTCATATCTTTTCCAGGACTGTCTCACAGTCCCAATACCAAACACAATTGTCTTAAAATTACGTAATTTATTGAACAAAAAATGGGGTTTGCGATTGTCACAGTCACAATATATACCTAATGGCTTCATCACTTTCCCCTTTGCTATTAGTAGATGATCGAAAACAATAAAAATATATTATTTATGCAGAAGGAATGACAAAGGAAAATAAAGTCCAGGGGCTAAAGGATCTTGTTCTACTATTGAAGAAGACGTTGGAGTTCTTGCAAATGATAAGCTCACTATTAAGGTTATATTTCGTATTTCATTTTTCATCATATACGTGTTCTCGAACATGTCATTGGAGAGCATTAGGTGACTTACGAGTGAACAATGGAACCGAGTCTCGGTCGAAACAACAGAACGATTGGCGGGTGATTGACAAGTCAATAAGGAAAGTTGTCTCTCATGTGATCAACAATAAGGAAACTTAATCAAGCATATCATACAGGAAATCAGCTAACAAGCACAAATCTCATCAGAAAAGACAATTTCCCAATATCTTCCAGTCATTCCCTGATTGGAAAGTTAAAAAGAACAACTTCCCTTCAGCATTTAGGGAATATTCCAAGATCAATTAACTCAAGACTGCCAATCATCCCCTATAAATAGAGCCTTACTCCACAAGACTTGGGGACACCTTCGGACACGTCTCTAGATCATAAATGACGCCTACCTCAGTATATTTTAAGTTATACACACATAATTCTCCTATTCTCTTTGTATCATCGTTCTCCATCTCAATCTATCGCTTTCTTACTTAAGATCATCATTGTAATGCTCATTCAAATATAATGAAGCTTTCATAAGCACTATAGAGGATGTAGTTTAGAGATTACAGGTGAACCTCTATAAAATTAGTTATCTCTGTCTCTATTTACTTTGCCTGCCATTTACTTTATTTATCGTGACTTACTAACAACTCACCGAGCAACTCATCCGTCATCCTGTTTCAGTCGTTGGCCCTTGTTTTCTGTGATTGTAGATTCGACTCTCTACCCTCACTTTCACGGTCAAAACCATGTGCTTTTATACTCAAAAAATGTAATAACCCGAATTTTTATGACTCTAGATTTCCTTTGAATGAGGAAAACTTAAGTCTAAATCATGTTTGGAATAGAATATCGGTATAAGTTTGAGTTCTCGGTTAATTAGCTACGAGACTCAATGATGGATTACTTAGGCCAGTATAAGGCATTTTAAGGAAAATGGCGTGTTGAAATTTCATGATTTCATGATGGTCAAAGTTTGACCAAGATAGTCAAAGTTGACCAAAAAAAAGTCAAGGTATGAGATCGCTCTAGAATAATTGTGAATAATATTTGGAGCAATGGGGATTTAGCAGTTTCAAGTTCTAAGAAGAAAAATCCATACACAGTCCAATTTTACGAAGATGAACTCCGGACTGCAATTTAGTGAAACAGTACTGTTTTAAGTGAAAAACAGTATTAGTATTGATTAAGTTAGTAGGGAAATGGACTGAAACCCTATATTTAAGGATTTTTGGAAATTTAGTGGACCATTAGGTATGGAATTGAAGCCAAGTGGCTCCACCAACACGGTTCACCTCACAGGGACTAAAGTGCAAATATTTTGTCATTAAGGATTAAAGTGCAATTCTAAGAAAAGTAAGTAAGAATGTAATTTTTGAATTATGGAATTTATGGATATTCCTAACCAAGTTTCCAACTAGAGTTGAACTAAGCCAATGGTTGGTTACAAATTTAGTTAGCTTGGTTGCATTGGAACAAGCAATTAAGCTAGAGATAAGTTTGAGAAGATTTTTCCTTGCTTCCCACATGCTATGGTCGGTTTTTCATCCTTGGAAAACAAGGAAATATGCTTAGGTAAGCAAGGTGACACAAGCAAGGAGAGATAAGCAATCAAGAAGCTTGGTGAGCAAGCCAATTTTGGTTCACACATGGCTTGATAGCATGGTGACAAGTGCATGTTCTAGAAAGGCTTGTTGAGCAAGCCAACTTTTGGCTCCCACACATGCAAAGGCCGGTTATGTATGGCTTGGAAAGCAAGCAAATTTTGCTTGATGATGTCAACAAATGATGTCACCAAGGTGACATAGGCTAGGTGAAGTAAGCATTGGCTTGTTGAGCAAGCACTTGGACTCTAAGTCCTTCATGGCCGACCACATCAATGGGGGGGAGGACACCTCATCAATCATCATTGGATTTTAGGGAAAGAAGTCTTCCCTTGTTCTCCAAGGGAATGGCTAGCCAATAAGGCCACACCACATCACCTGGGGGGGGGGGGGGGGGGGGGGGGGGGGGGGGGGGGGGGGGCTTGTTGAGCAAGTAAACCCTTAGATGCAATTAGGAAAACTTTAGCTTTTCAATTCTCCTTTTTCCTTCCACTAGAAGCCGAACTTCAAGGGAGAAGAAAGACCATGTGTTGGTCGGTTTTTCTTGAGCAAAAAGCTAGAAAAAAATTAGAAGAAAAAGCTAGAAAGAAAGGAAGAGAAAGGAAGGTGTGGTGGCCGAAAATTTTGAGAGAAATTCCATAGAGGGGAAACCGGATTTTCTTGAGCAAAGAATTAGAAGAAAAGTTTAGATCCAAAGTTAGATCTAATCTCAAGAAGTAAAGGTAATCCAATCCTCCTAAACCTCTCTAGTTCTTTAATTAAGTTTTGATTCAAAAAATGTGTATTTTCATGTGGGAGAGGCCGAAAATTGGAATCCCATTTGGAGGGAAATCCGGACTTGTTGGCAGCCAAAAGGGAGGAGTAAGGAAGTTTGGAATCCAAGCTAGTAAACCAACTTCCAAACCCTAGAGGTAAAATCCTCTAACCCCAAGTGTTTTATTTAAATTTCATTTGGGAAATTTAAATGTATTTCAAGCTTGATTTGTATGAGCATAAGCTCATTTAATTTTCTGCCCTAATTAGGATTTTAGGGTTGTGTTTGATTGATGTATGGTGTTGCAAACCAAACGTTTTGCAAACCCCGGTTTGGTGCAAGAACACCCAAGGGTTTTGCTTTGCATGAAGATGTTTAAGTGATGTATGACTGCATATTTTACATTAGAAGCACTGCAGGTTGTCGTAGGCTCACGGCCGAAGCCGTTCGAGGTAGTGTGCACGTAAAATTTACGTAAAACGAACTTAAAACCGAAAACTGCCATTTTCGGGTAAAACTGACCAGTTTCGGGAAAAGGGAAATTTGAGGCCCTTAGAGGCCGAATTTGGAGAAACCTAAAACACGAAAGTTGTTCGGAACGATTTTTCCTAGGGGGATACGTGAGCCGTTTTCAAAAATAAGGCCCCAATGGCCTCCGTTTACCCCAAAACCCGTGGCTGATCCCCAGACCCAGTTTTCACTCAGTTTTTCGGGATCAGCCAGTTTCAAACAAAAACTGGGACGAATCTAGGCTGAATTGGAATTTTTGTAAAACACGAAAGTTTTAGTATTTTTCGAGAGCTACAACTTTTGTGAAGAAAAATTTTTCAAATTACGAACCAATTTTTAAACTGGGGTCGTTTTTCGAAGGGTGCGCAGGGAATCCGAAAATTCCTGCACCACTAGCCTTTCCAATGTCTCTAGAAAACTATTTTTCTACTACAAACTATTGTTTCGATTATGGAAAACTGTTCCCAGGGCAGTTTTCAACCTCAAATGATTTTATAAAGCACTAATCCAAGAGTTTGGATTTTTACGATTTAAGTAAAGGATTTTTATGAAGTTTTGGGATTAATTTCCCTAAATTTTCCAAGTAAGGGAAAATGAATTTTTGCAAGTTGGAGTATAGCAAGCGATTAGTTTACGAAAGGTAACCTGGAGTTATACCCGAGTTACTGGGTCAAGCACAAGGCCCAAAGGTTGACCCAACAAGGGTTGACCATAGTTGACCGAAGTTGACCATTGTTGATCATAGTTGACTTTGGTTGACTAACATGTGGATTTTAGTATAACCTTAAGGGTTAGTCAAGATAACCCTAAAGGACACCAAGATTAACAAACTGGGCTAAGGTATAGGGTTACTATTTGTAACCCAGTAAGACATCTAGTATCGGGGACATATAACTAGGAATATGTAGACATGTTGATTAGATCCCCAACATTCCACAATACTAATTAGACCCTTACCTATGTCCTTCAACTAGCAGGAGGAAACCTGCAGCTGTAACCAGAGGAGAAGCAGCACTACGTAGGACATAACGAGAGAGGTAAGTACAACTCCGCCTACAGCATAGGCCCTTTGTTGCCTGATGTAATGTGATGATATGTGATAATGTGTTATGCTATGCTATGGCTATGATATGCTAAGTTATGTTATGACATGCAATGCCATGTTTTCAAAAAATGCCATGTTTACAAAAATGCCATGTTTTCAAAAGGCCATGTTTTGACTAATGTTGATTCTGTTATAATATTGTGACATCATGAAGCATGTTCACTAATATTAAACCACTTGGTAAGAACAAGACAAGTAGGATGTTGTGTCGTGCCGACTTGCCTCCAAGGCGGGTTTAAATGGTATGGTTCATGGTTTGAGTTGGATTGGAAGGCTACCTAAACTACTCCATGTTAAACTTTGTGTTTCATGGTTTGAGTTAAAACGGACTGCCACCTTCAACCATTCCTTGGCTATGTACCACGGTACGAGCACACATGATATGTAAAGGAATAGAACTAAATTATGTTATAAATCCATAATTGATTCATAAGAGATTATAATTGGTTCATGCACAATGATATGTTTTGTGTCGCGGATGTGATAGTTGTACTTGCTGAGCGAAAGCTCACGTCTTACGTCTATGCTGTAGGTAAGCAACCTGCCAGCAATCTCTGATGCAATACTGTGGAAGGCTGGTGCTGCGGACTGTGAAATGTGGGACGGACACTGCCACAGCTTTTGAAAAAAATATATACTCTATAAAATATGTTGTAATGAAAAAGGGTTTTCATATTTTCATGACGCTTTAAGTATGGATGACAAAGTTTATATAAGGCAAGCAAGTTGCCTCTTGTGGTACCAACCCACATTAGTTCGGGTTTGGTCTACAGCATGATTTAGATGGCCTTCAAAGAAGGTTTGAAAGTTCGGTACTCAAGGAAGTACCTACCAGTCAGTTGAAAGTTTTAAAATAAAGTTCAAATATAAATTAAAAAAAAAAAAATCTTTCCCAAATTTTCCGCAAGTTTAATTTAAGTATATAAGTAAGGTGACGACCCGGCCCACGTCTACGTAGTCGTTCCCCTACGTAGATGGTGTAAGTCGGGGCGTGACAAAAAATTAGTGAAGATTCTATTCATTTACTTATTTATTTATTGTGGAATACACGTTTTATTTTGAATTCAGGTTATATGTGATTTTTCCCAGTAGATTATTGAAATGTTCATGACCCTAACGTGTTAAAAATTAATGTTATCGATAGATTATAGATGCTATAATGATCTAATCATTATAATTTTAGGAAACCTCTTGTGTCCGGCAATGAGAAATTGCTGGACATGAGCGGCAGCCGGTATTTGGCCGTTGGATAAAAATAGAGGGCGCTGATTTGCTGATGATAGAGAGAGAGAGAGAGAGAGAGAGAGAGAGTGAGATAGATAGATAGTTATAGAAGAGAGGAGAGAGAGAGTCGCCACTGTCACCTCCCACAACTTCGGCATCCTCGACAACGGTCGCCTCATGGAGTTGGGGGACTCGAACCAAGCATGGTCGTAGACATAGTCGACGACGTCGAAGGATGCAAGGTTAGAGATGGGTTGAGGGGAAAGGGAGAGGTGATGGTTGCAGCGGAGGAGTCATAGAACTTGGACAAGGCGAGGTCGTAGACGCCGTCAACGGTTGTTGAAGAAGACGAGATCGGAGATGGGTTGACGGGAAGGAGCTGAGTATGTGGAGGCAGCCGTTGCATGCAATGCTTCTGCCTCTCTCTATCTATCTCTTGGGGTCTCAGAGACTTGGCCAAGTTGACGGTGGCAGCGGGGAAGGAGGACAGAGCGAGGTCGTAGATGCTGTCGGTGGTGTTGAAGGAGACGAGTGGTGGAAGCGGGGAAGGAGGACAAGTCAACATCCCTTCTAGCGATTATTTCAGCATTATTAGTTCTCCTTTTAGGTGTAAAATTTTATCTAAGAGGGTTTTTTTATTTTTATTTATTTTTATTTTTAAGGTATTTTTGCAGCTTTCTCATTATTCTTTTGTCACCTGACGTTGACAAGCTCTCTTGACCATTGGGACCATTAGTCTCGCTTCATTCTCAAGTATGGGAGATTCAGAGGACATTTGCTTAGTCCGTTTGAGTTGGAGAACTGAGGTGATTTTAACAGGAGTTGCATTGAGTTTTTGAATTGTGCATTTAATTTTAATAAGTGTAAAAACTTGAAATGTATTCGAAAAAAAATACATATATACCAATATGGATCTTGTTTTTTTCGTTTCGAAATTCTATACAATGAATGGAGAAGTGATGGAATGTGCGGAACCTCATACTGGATCACCAGTGGCAACATGGATCGGTTATGCTGATTGGCATGTGTGGTTTTCTTCTCTGAGGTCCCACAGTGTTGCTCCGGTGGGCGACGAGGGAAGAGATCAATTTTCAGTATTAGGGTTAGGGTTAGGGTTAGGGTTAGGGTTAGGGAGCAAAATCCATTGCTTAGTTAGGGGATTGCATATGCAGAAATTATGCAAAGTATGTCTAATACAAGTCGCTGAAGGACGATAATGCCAAGGCAAAAAAATTAAGACAACCAACTTCACCTTCACCTTTAGCTTCACCAGTAGTAGATACTTGCCCATGGTGAAGTTGTTTTTACTAGTTTGATAAGAAGTCGTAGCGTGGCATGCACGAAAAGTAGGAGCAGCGTAGTCCGCAATCTTGTTATTATGGACTCGTTTGGGAAGGACTATTGGCATCTGATTTTCATATATTTTTTTGTCTTTTTCTTCAAGACTACTTTTCACTATTTGTATTTCCAAATGTCTACAGTAAATTTAAAACTTTAAACGTTCATAACTTTGTTACATTTAAGTCCAAATGAGACTTTAAGTCCAAATGAGTTTTTATTTTTATTTTTAAATGAGTTTGAGTAGAACTCATCCCTAAAAGTTATTTTAAGAGAAGAGATAGCCCATTCCACATTTAAATAACACAACAGTTCCGTAACTTAATGATGCAGGACAAACTCGCAATCTAACACATTATACCCCTTAACACTCCTAGAACCAAGTTGGAGTAATGGAAGACACTTGCAATATTGCTGTTGTTGACATAAGATAAGCGTTGTTCGGAAACACAGCCTTAGGGGATTCAATCTGAAGTCCCTGAATGGCGGGATCTTTAGCGTGTAGTTGTTGTTTACAAATCCATTTTTCTGCGCTCGAAAGATTCACAAAATTAAACCAAAATTGAATTTTGGGAACAAAACACAACATCGGGTAAACTTTTGAAAAGAGCAGATACTTGATTGATTGCTTACCCAAGTTCATATCATCAGTTTCGATGTAGGAGCGATTTCGATAAGGTCTGTTTTCGGTGTCGGGTTATGATATGTGCTATTGATGTCCATACATTCTCTGCATAATTCAAATAATAATAAAAAATTCCCTCAGGAACGTTATTATATTTTCTTTGATTTGCATTACATTTTACAGTTATTTGGCCTTTTTCTTTTTTGTGTTTGGCGAGCTGGAAAATCTTGTTTTGCTTCTCTTTTTAATCAAGCGCAATTCAAAGTTCTATACAAAGTTGGAGACTTTTCTCTATCAAATTAAAGAACAGCAAACAATAAAAGCTTAAAATGAAACATGTAAAAAAAATAAAAAAAAAGGGACAATGAAATATAACCGGCTGGAGCGGGAGGTCTAGATCGAAGCTCGGTTTAAGTAGATGATGGCAAAGAAGGAATTGTAGTAGGTCACCAAGGATGCACAAGAGGAAAGACACACGAACCATATCTACATCATCACTCCCGATCTTGTATCGAAAAATGTGACGACAATCGTAGCCACCATTAGTACTAGTTAAGAAAACCACATTTCCATCTTCGGGATGAAGAGCAACAAGAAACAACACGACGCTTTCGTCGTTCCTTTTAAATCCAACATCATGAACCAAATTCCAAGAGTCATTGTTATGATCATCGTCATCAAGTTCCCAAGCTTTCAAAACATAGGTGTTGAACCTCTTAAGGAAATGGAATTGCGAAAGCCTTAGACGGCCCCGAATTACCACTCCTAGACGTGCTTTCCTAGAGTGACCGTGTGCCCGGCCTCGTGCAAACTCCAAGGGCAAGCTAATCAAACGACATCTTTTTTGTTCTTCCACATCATCATCATCATCCTTGAACGGGTCGAACGCGATAGTTCCATTCAATTTAATGTTCCCAAACCCCCAATATATAATTCCGTTGTTTCCGACGAACATATCATGCCAAGAATACAAAGTGTTTGAAAACCGGAACGTGGATTCGTTCCATTGTCTGGTCTCGGAAGAAAAGACTGCCGCAGTAAACGTCCTGCTGGGGATTAAAGGCGAAGTGATTAGTATTCGATGCTGCAATTGCAATAATTCGAATACGACGATCCTCCTTCAAATTGGCCAAATTGTGAGTTGTAGCTGCAATTAGGCTTGCACACAAAAACTGCACCAATATATTTCCGTGAACTCTTCACTCGAGTTGATGGGGATCTCAGGGAGCAAAATCCATTGCTTAGTTAGCGGATCGTATGTAACGACCCGCCTAGCACAGGCCGTTACCATACATACATACTTAACGTGTCTTACATAAAGTATTTACTTACTTAACGAAATTAGCAGAAATTTTTTTTTATACGGAGCGTACGAATGAATAAACGATAATTAATTAAAGGTGTTCGATCATAAAATAATATACATAAAATAACAAAATGCGTAGCGGCTATCATTCCCACATTTCACAGTTCGCCTTGCCACGCTTCACCATCTTGCATCAGAGGTTGCCCGTAGGTTGCTTACTTACAGCATAGACGTAAGACGTGAGCTTTCGCTCAGCAAGTACAACATACACATCCGCGACACAAAACAACACATAACATAACATAATACAACATAGCATAGCATATCGTAACATAACCATGCATGAACCATTTATGCTTTCTTATTCTTTCATAACATTCTTTCATAACTTATCTTAACTTAACTTGCTTATGGGCCCCTTAACATAAGTGTCCGTACCAGGCGCGCAACTATGGAGTGGTTGGGGCGGCCAGTCCATTTCCAACTCAAACCATAGTCCAACCCGACCTGACGCGGGTCGGTACGACACGGGCAACTTACTTGCCATCATACTTACTTTTCATCATCTCATTCTTGATCTTATTCTTGTTATAAGAATTGGTGAACATGCCTCATGATGTCACACATACATATTTCATAACCATACTTTAGCCATATCTTAAACTTTACATAGCATACATCATAACATAGCCATATCGTAAACTTTACATAGCATACATCATAACATAGCCATATCATAAACTTAACATATCCTACATCCTATCCTAGCATCACATAATTCTAACATTCATTATGGCATACATCATAGCATGAAACATACTAGGCAAGTATCACAACAGAAGCCTATGCTGTAGGCGGAGTTGTACTTACCTCGTTTACTATGTCCGATAATGTGCTGCTCCAATCAGGACACAACAACAGGTTATCTCCTGCTATAATAAAGGACATAGGTAAGGTTTAAAAATGTTGGTGATCTAACCAACATTCATGCATAACCTTAGTTGTATGCCCCCCCCATGTTTACACATGATATCTTACTAGGTTACAACAAGTAACCCTAGAGTTCAAGGCTTACATAACTTAACTTTGGTTTAAATTTTTACTCTCCTTCGGAAAAACTCAACATTTTATGTTTTCTGAATACAAAAATCCTTTGTTCAACTTCTGAAAAAAATTGTAACTCTTGAGTAGGATTTGTAAAAATTACTAAGTGTTGAAAACTGCCTTTGGAACAACTTTCCACAGTTAATTTATTGTATGTGCGGGAATGTCTTTTTCCTGCACTGTTTTAGAAAATCCTGTGCAGGAATTTCCTGTTTTCTGTACAGTTTTTAGAGATCTAGTTTCATTTAAGAATTAGGGTTGAATTTGAAAAAGTTGTCTTCACAAAAGTTTTAGATCTCGAAAAACGCTACAACTTTTGTGTTTTACACAAAACCCATTTCGGACTCTAACCTACACATTTCCCCTGTGGAACTCACCTGGCCGTGCATGAAGTCTGGGCACGGTCAGACTCTGATTTTTGTAAAAACCGAGGCCTTTGGAGCCTTATTTTGGAAAACGGTCCAAGATTCCCCCTAGGAAAAACACTTCTCTACAACTTTCATGTTTTATATTTTTCTAAATTCGGCCTCTAAGGGCCTCAAAACCTGCTTTCCAGAAAACTGGCCAGTTTTTACCTGAACTGGCAGTTTTCATTCTTAGATTCATTTTACGTCCTAATACGCGCACTCTACCTCGATCGGCCGCATCCGAGAGCCTATACCAGTCATGCAGCACTTTTCTAATATAAAGTTCCATTAAACACATTATCGATCATGCCCGTGCAAACCCTTATTGATCTTGCACCAACTAAAGTTTGCATGAGTTTTAGGTTTGCACAAACCATTCCATACAACTCTAGCAACCTAACATGCACATTCTACATCATACTTAAACATATTTGGAGACATACATTATTATCATTCATCAAGCATGCAAAACCCTAATAATCATGCAAGCATAAGCACATAACCATGCAAAGCTCATAAATCAAAACCACCCATAAACCTAATCAAGCACAAAACCTAAAATTTCTAAACTAGGGCATGAAAATTAAATTGAGCTTAAGCTCTTACAAACCAACTTGAAATATACTTAAATTTCCAAATTGAAGCTTGAATTGAAAAGCTTAGAGTCCAAGAGGGTTTACCTTAATTCAATTCAAGAGTTGGCTTGCTTGACTTCAATTTTTCCCTTTCTCCTTGGCTCCTCCAACAACCGGCCTTCCCTTGCCAAAGGGGTTCAAAAATTTCGGCCACCTTGCTTGTTTCTCACCAAAATCCGGTCATCTTGGACCTCTCCTTCCTCACTTTTTCTTCTCTTTTTTCCTTCCCCACAACCGGCCTCCTTAGCCTAAATGGGTACCAAAAATTTTCCAACTTCTTGTTTGTTGTTCCAACAAGAAAACCGACTACTCCTACAACCTAATCCTCTTGAGTTTTATTATTATTTTTTCTCTCTTCTTCCTTTCTTCCTTAAATTCGGTTTTTGAGATGAAGAATGTGAAGAAAATTTGGACATAGTCTAGTTAAGTTTCTCAATTTTGTGAACCAAATGAGCCACCCCCTCCACCTATTTATAGGTGATTTGAAACTTTTCAAAATTACCCATAAGTCCTTGAAGAAACAATATTTGGCTCATTGCTCCTCTTAGGTGGCCGGTCACTTGGCTCTAGAACCACCCAAAAATTCTTTCCATCATTTCTTTAATTCAAGAAATGATGTCATTAATTTGGGATTAGGTGATGTAAGCTTCCTTAAGGCTTGTTTGGCTTTTTTCCTTAATATGCAGTCCACTTTTATGCTAACACAGATATTTCCAATACTGTGCTCACTAATACACAGTACTGTTATACTGAACTGCAGTCCAAAATTTATCTGTGTAAAAATGGACTTTATAAATTTTTTTCTTATAACTTAAAGCCATTTGACCCTTGATATCTTAATTAATGTGCTTGATTTTTCTATGGTGGTTTTAAATCTTATTCATGCTATCTTATTCGTAAAGACGGTTTTCACAGTATATTCCCCAAACTGATTATCATTTTACTGTATAGTCATACCTTTGACCGTTCTTAGTCAACCTTTGACTTTTCGGTCAACTTTGACTTTTTCGGTCAAACTTTGACCAACATGAAATCATAGAGTTTTTCTTCCCTTTTTACTTATAAAGGTCACATGCTTGGCTAAGCAATTATTTTTGAGTCTTATAAAATCATAAGAACTCACAAAACTTAATAAAAATCCTTAATCGGGCTCTTTCATAAATACCTTCATGGTACAACTTAAAATTATTTACAAGGAATCGTAACATCAAAAAATTAGTTATTACATCGCACGTGCAAAAATTGAACAAATTAGGCCTAATCAGCAGCAAATCGTTGAATGATGATAATATACACCCGTGCGGGCGCGGTCAAGGCAAAAAATCAAGATAACCAACTTCATGACCTTCAGCTTTAGCTTCACCAGTAGTAGATAAAGATACCGTTCCGTGGTGGAGAAGTTCCGACTTGTAGGATAAGTAATCGTAGCGTGGCGTCCACGAAAAGTAATCGTAGGGTAGTTCGCAATCTCCTGTTTCGTAATCGCCTCTCATCAAAAGAGTATAGGGTAGTTTTTCTTGTTCTTGTTCTTGTTTGTGTTGTCGTTTGATGAGGTGATGATGGTTGAGTTTGCGAATGAAATATAAGCCGCCGCCGCTGCCGCTGCCTTGCTAGCGTGAAGAAACGACGGAGAACCAGCGCTTGCAGACGGAGCTACACTGGATTACGGACCGGGAATCGGGAAGTCGGATAAATATATCCTGCAGAAGGTCGTCTGTAACAAGGGACATGCATTCGGAAGTTTCTTCTTCTGATGATGACGATTCTCTTCTTCCATTAATCCTACACCTTTTCAGCCTAAGCCTTTCCGATTGTCAGCGTTTTCCAAGCTTCATCATGATGATGTTTATGTGGGGGACGAAAATAAAGGGCTTTTTTTTTTTTTTTTTTTTTTTTTTTGAAGAAGAAGAAAAATGGAGTTTTGAACCTATTATTTATAGCCGTCGCTACGTCGGTTCTCGTTAGGGTTTTCTTCTGGGTTTTTTATTTTATTTTATTTTAATTTATGGATTATTTACATAGACGTCTAATTAGATATATTTATTTTAAGAAAATGATCTAAAATTTTCTTTTACTATATAATTATGTAAAACAATGCGTATAATGATACTATTAGCCTTCGTGATGAAAAATTAAGGTCAGTAAATAAATTTTCAAAGAGGAAACAAACACTAATTAAAGAATGGAATCATTCTAATTATCATATTATTGAGTTTAATATTAAATCGTAATGAAAATATAATAAAGAAGCAAAATATTATTATTATTTTTTTGAACTTTGGGGATGAGGAATTCAAACTATGCATCTTTAAGTGAAGTCCGATTTGATATTACTGATAGACTATGCTGGCAACCACAGAAGCAAAATATTATTACAAAAGATGGTTACTGAAATCATAATAATTGACTGCTAGGGGGGAAAAAAAAACAAGACTCTCTTTTTCTCATTGACTTTATTACTCCATTGATAAACTATTTGATCCCCTTTTCTTTGTAGCAGTAAAATCAATAATTATTGAATTTTCTAAACTGATCTTAAAAAATAAAATAAAAAGAGCTTAAAAAATTTAAAGAAATCGCTATGTATCTCTTTCCCTCTCACTCTTCCTCTCGATCTCCTTCTCCCTTTTTCTCTCCCTATCGAATTCCCTCTCTCAAATCTCGACACAGCGTCAATGATCACCTAAAATGTGTTGGTCTTTTGACTATCTTGATTGGTTGTATGTTGGCAAGTGTTCTGCGGGCAGAAAGAGGGAGGGAGATAGAGAGGGGGGAAGAGAGAGAAAGATAAAGGGTGATCGAGAAGGAGAAATAAGTTTAAATTTTTATTTTATTTTATTTCTTTTTTTGAAGATTATTTTAATTATTTTTATTTTCTTAAGGTTAGTTTAGTTAGTCCAACAAAAGTTTAGATTTTAGTTAAAAAAATAAAAAAAGACGGTAAGAATGGGGACCAAAACGTTAACCGTATATCTTTTAACGTGACATGTATACCATAACGCCCCGTCCTACGTAGGGCCGTTACCGTACTTACTTAAACTACATCTTGGTGTTTAATCATTTGAACTTACTTGAAAATTAGAGAATATTATTATTATTATTATTATTATTATTTTACATATAGAAATAGACTAGTCCATATAAATAAACTTTCTGTGCATACATATTGAAATAAATAAAAACATACATACTCCTTTCATTTGTCTCAAGTCTTAAATCCTCATATATACAGTATAACACAATTTATTTTAATATATATATATATATATTTTTTTTTTGGTTCAAAAGAACTTGCGGAAAAACTTGTGTAGTGGTATCCCACACCGCCCTGCTCTTGCCGCATCGTCCGCATGGCCCACCAATTAAGCTGCAGGCTTTTTACTTACAGTATGAAATATACTGATGAGCTTTACGCTCAGCAAGTACAAACTTAATCTCACAAAACATGTCAAGCATCATGTAACTTAGGCATGAACCATTTATGATCAGTTATGAATCTCTTATGTTCCATTATGAACTTCTTACAAACTTACTATCTTGCTTAACATGTGGGCCCCTTGTGTACGTACCAGATGCGCGCATTCCACAAAAAGTTAAGGTTTGCAAGGTCCCTAACAATTCTGGGAATCTTGAAACATAACCCTTTCGCATCAATAGAAGGTCTGAGAATTTTCTTAAACATACAAAATCCTCCCGCATCAACAGGAGGTTGGTACGACACCTTGCTTGTCTTATCTTATGACTTAAAAACATATTCTTACCATGTGGTTTAATATTAGTGAACATGCCTCATGATGTCACTAAATCCAAACATAACATAATATCAATTATAACATATTCATACACATGGCATATCATGGCACATCTTGGCTTAACATGACATATCTTGGCACAACATGGCATATCGTGGCTTATATGAAAACATATCATACTTGAAAATGCATTTACTATTTTCCATACTGTAGGTGAGGTTTGTACTTACCTGTTATACTATGTCCTAGGTTTTGTTGCTCCAAATCAGGTTGCAACAACAGGTTACTTCCTGCTTTTCAAAAAGGACGTAAAGTAAGGATCGTCCTATCTTATCATAAAATGTTGGTATCCTAACCAACATCCATGAATAATCCTAGTTATATGTCCCCCATACGCACTCATGATAACTTATTTGGTTACTAAATGTAACCCTAAACAGTATTTTGTTTGATGTGTTAATGTACTTTGGATTCAAGGCCCAATCATACCTAGTATCTTATTAGGTTACTATTAGTAACCATGGGCTTTAGGCCCAATCCAGTAACTTGGGTATCCTACCCGGTTACCGTTGGTCATCATACCGTTATCGTGTTTTCAAGATAGCTTTTGGCTCATTTATTTATTTTTCTCTTCTCTTGATAAAACCTAGGATTTATTGTCCAAATTTTCGTTGTATAAAAATCCTTGTGTGAACTTTCCATTTTTTACAAAACTGTAATTTTTCTTGAGTAAGGGCAATAAACTTGTCAAGTTTTGAAAGCTATTCTTGAAAATAGTTTCATGCTGCCAGTTGTTGGTGTATGTGCAGGAATTTCCTTCTCCTGTACTGCTTTTGAAAATCCTGTGCAGGAATTTACTGTTTTCGGGACAGTTTTTAGAATTCAGTAGTATCTAAGAATCTGTTTGGATTTTGGAAAAGTTTTCTTCACAAAAGGTTTAGATCTTGAAAAACCCTACAACTTTTATTCTTTACTTAAAACCCATTTTTTCCTTTGACCTACTCATTTTCCTTGTTGAACCTGCCTGGCCGTGCACAGGGTCTGGCCATGACCAGGCTCGGGTTTTAGTGAAAACAGAGGCCATTGGAGTCTTATTTTTAAAAAATGTCCATGTTGTCCCCTAGAATTTTCCATTTTCTACAAATTTTTAGTTTTAACTTTCCTCAAATTCGGTCTCTAAAGGCCTCAAAATACCGTTTCCAGAATACTGCCCAGTCTTGACTCGAGACTGGCAGTTTCTCTTCTAGTTGTTTCTTACATAAAATTACGCACATACTACCTCAAACGGTTAAAACCGTGAGCCTACATCAAGCATGCAGTACGTTTCCTAACGTTTCCATTGCCATGCATTCATTTTCATTCATAAAGTTATTCATACAAACCCATATGGTATTCAATACCAAAATAGGGTTTTAGGGTTAAATATATTCTAACCCTCCTTGGATCATACATCAATATCACATAATCATTCATTACATACATCTTCTTAAGTGTGTGGGGACATACTTCAAACACTTATTGGGCATTCATACATACCATTCATACTCTAGCAATTGAAATCATAACCATACACAAAACCATAAATCAAAACCACTAAACCCTAATCAAGCACAAACCTAAGCTATTACATAAAAATTACAATGAGCTTATGCTCTCACATACCCACATAAAATACACATAAATCTTGAACCAACACTTAATTGGATAGCTTAAAGGTTTTAGAAGATACCTTTAAAATTTGGATATTGGTTCTAGGCCTTGAATCAAAATTTTCCTTTCTACTTGGTTCCTCCACAAATCCGGCCACCTTGCTTCTTCTCTCCCTTTCTTTTTTTTTTTTTTTTTTTTTTTTTCTCTCTCTCTCTCTCTCTCTCTCTATGGGGTTTCGGCTGCTAAGGGGAAGGGGTGAAATTTTTCTAGAGTTTTGGTAGAGTCACTTAAAAATGAACCAAAATTCACAGCTCCCATCACCTATTTATAGGTGAAAAAATATTTTCTTTTTGGATTTATTTTTATTCCTAAAATTGCATATCTAACCTCAAAAGCAAAATATTTGCTAGAACGTCCCTTGATGTGGCCGGCCATTAGGGGTCCTTGAAGGCCAAGTAAGCCTTTCATGTTCATGCATATAGTCATCCAATCAAAAACTACCAACAATTTATTCCATTTTTTTTTTCCAAAAATCCCAAATTCACATATTTATCTTTTCTTTCTTGGGCTCCAAGTAATGCATTGCTTACCTCACCATGCTTACATCACCAAGCTTAACTCACATTTTTCCTGAAAATTACACTTTGGCCCCTAAGGATAAAATATTTGCACTTTAGTCCTTGTGAGGTGGCCGGCTAGGGTAGAGCTACTTGGCTTCTAATTCATGCATAATTAGTCTATTTCTTTACTAACTCAGATAATATTAATACTGTTTTTTACTAAAAACAGTACCGTCATACTAGACTACAGTCCATAATTTATCTGCACTTAACTGGGCTGCAAATAAATTTCTCTTATGACTTAGAGCTACTTAGCCCTTATCGTCTTAAATAATGTGCTTGATTTTTCTAGAGTGGTTTCGGTCCTTATTCTTACTATTTCATCTGTGATGACGGTTTTTCGCAGTATAATTTTCATACTGCTTGTCATACTGCAGTACCGTCATAATCATTCATTTGACATTCTTGGTCAAACTTTGACCAACATAAAATCATAAATTTTTATTATGCCTTTTTTCCTTAAAAGGCCTCCTGCATGACTTAAGCAAACTATTATTGAGTCTCGTAGCTAATTAATCGAGAACTCAAACATATACTAATAAAATTATGAATTTCTCATTGATATTCATAATTTTACATGAAACATCACATAAACACATAACACGGACTTAAATTTCTTTACATACAAGGAAATCATGAGTCCGTAAAAATTTCGGTTATTACATATACAATTAAAATTTTTGACCGAAAGGGAGAGTTGGGAATTTTTTTGATAGAAGATCATAGTGGTTTTCCTTGGATGGAAAATTCATCCACCGAGACAAAACACATGTAATTTTTACATCCAGCATTAAACAATAAATCAAGATCTACTATCCTGAATTTCATGTCTCATTAGCTGTTCCCTCCATAATATTATGTCATATAATCTGAATTAAAAAATTTTAGCAACATAGAAAAGTTATACAAAAATTTTTGAATAAATTAATGAGTTGTCAAAATACTATTAGAAGACAGCTATTGAGACAAGAAAATAAGATAGTAGATATGAACTTTTAAACAATAGGGGATAGTTTAGAAAGCAACTTGTCATTAGAGAACGCGATTTTTTTTTAACCATTTATTAGCATGAAAAGAATGTTAAAATTATATCTCAATGCGGAACCGATCCCATACACTGCACCCACCACGGCTCAAGCACACTTCTTGTCTTGGAGGTCACACACGGCAGCCCTAGGCTAAGTACAATCCCTGTTAAATGAAGTCTCGAAATTTATTTGGAATGAGAAGGTTTGAATTTTACATCTTATATATGATAGAGTCAAATATGAAATTATCGTTATTTTATGATTATAATCACTTGTTAAAGTCAAGTTTAAGGTAGGATAAAATGTTGAATTATTGATTTATAAGAACTAGTTAAGAGGCACTTTTACGATGATTAGTACACAAAAGTGCACTTTTTATGATGATTATTGTAGAATAATTGTTAAAATATTTGAGTTTTAATTAAATATTTTCTTGATTTTTATTAAAAGTATTATAATTAGAAAATGTCTAGTTTTAGCTTGATTATTTGCAGATTTGAAAGAAGTGCAAAAATCATAGAGAAAAAGTCATACAATAAGCGCCCAAGCTAGCCAAGCAGCAAATTGAAGAATGTCACGTGGCCTATTATCCGCAACAACCATTCCATTCGCACCACATGGCGGATGTGTGCAGCAATGCTTCACTTTTCGAATCTCTGCTTTAGAAGAAAGTCCTCAAGAGAATCAAATTAGCCTGATTTCTTACCTGATCAAATATTTGATTTCTCCAATTAATTACAATATTGTTTTTAGTTTTCTAAATTTTATTTTCTAGTTTTAGTTTCCCAGTTTTATTGTTTTGTTTCCATTTTTAGCTGAGCCTCTAAAACATTATAAATAGAGAGCTCTGCTTGTTGTAATATTCATTCAAGAATTGTGAGAATTTGCTTAGTAAATTTCAGTTTATTTTTCATTTCTTGTTTCCTTAGTTTTTCTGGAGGTATGGGATGAGTGACATATCTCTTTGTGAATGAGACATCACTGACAGAAGGCTAAATCTTGAGTGAATTTTATTTGTTTGCGTTCTTCTTTTTATTTCAACTCAATTTGTTATTCTATGTTTATAAATTTGATAATTTTATTCTCTTCTGCTTAGTGCTTATGACAATTATTTCTTTAGTGACAGCAGTTCTAGTTGTTACATTCGGTTTGCATTAAGTCACTAGTAACAAGTGGTTTTCTTTCAATCATTTTTATATGAGCATCGTTTACTATATTCTGCCATGGGGTAAGTTGTCACTTTCAGAAGACATATAAAAATAGTTGTACTTGCTTTAACGAGAAGAGATTAATTTGGTCAAATACTTTTTCTATTATTTGTTTTTTTAAATCTATATTTTTCGATTGCATCTTTGGGATGTGAAACTTGTAGTTGAGTTATAGAATTGAAATATTGAGTTTAAACAAAAGCATTCAAGATTCCTCACCTATCTTTTTATTTCATTCTTGCATTTATTTCATTTTATTACCAAAAATCCCAAAAATATTTATCTTTTATTTTGCTTTGTTCTCTTATCTCTCCAATGTTCATTTTTTACTAATCTTTCTTGTTTGTTGTTTTTGTCACTTTTTCGTGGGATCGACCGTAACTTACTATGCTACAATAGACCGCTTTATTAATATATAATTTCCAATTGTTTGCTTAAAAAAAAAAAAAAAACATTTTACCTAACAAAAGTTTTTAATGTTTCGTTGATGAAAGAAGTGAAAGTTCATTGAGCTAATTTATTTTACTTACGTGATAATTATCATTTATATTATTTTCTTCTTTTAATTTCTTAATAATGGTATTTATTTTAATTAAGCAAACACAAGTTTTTGGAAATTGGAGAAAGCACAATTTCAAACTTTTCCCAAATTTCAAAACCTTTAGACTGTTTATCCCTAAAGCTTAACTTTAGCCGCTGTCGTTTTTAATGTTGGCGTTGCTTGGTAATTTTTGTTGTCGTTTTCCTCTAATTATTGGCCCTTGGCTACGCTATGTCTTTTCAATTTGGATTTTGTAATTTTGTGTCACTGTTCGTTTTCATTTTGTTTTCATCTTTTGGTGTCGTTTTCTTATGATGTTTATTTTGTTAGTTATCAAATATAGGCTTTCAGTTTGCTTCGTTATCGTTATTTATGTTGTTTATATTTGCAGTCATTTTCTCATTGATGTCGTTTAAGTGTTCTCTTGTCCATTTCTAATTCATTGTCGTTTTATTTGTTATCGTTTCTATTTGTCGTTTGTTGTTTTTATGGTTGTTGTCGTTTCTTCTTTCTGTAGTCTATTACGTTCAAGTCGGTTTTTAAGGTTCATTTTCTTTTTCTCCACCTTTCCTCACGTCTTTCAAAATTGATATTTTTTTAGTTAATAGTTTGTTTTATTTTTCTGTCATCACTTCCTTAATGTCGATTTATGATTTGCTGCAGTTTGTAAATGTCGTTTTCTCAAAGTTTCTCTCCATTGGCCTATGTTTGGTAGACTAAAAGAGAGAGGAAAGTCAACTGAAGAATTACGAAGAAAGAAAAAAAAGAAAAAAAAGAAAAAAGAAAAAAGGGAAATGTTCAACTGTTTGATTAAGTGGAAAAAGAAGTTGGAAAAATTTTGGACTCAATATTTTCTAATGTTCAAACTTTGAAAATATTAAAAGGCAAGAAGATGTTTGACAGAACAAATAATATAACTAAAAAAATATTTTGAGTGAAATCATACCTTATCTTTTATTTTTTTTTATTTTTTTTTTACGAGCTTTTACTCTTCCACTAAGCCAAATGGAGGAAAAAACTCTTTCTTATTTTACTACATTTTGTTTTTATGAAAAACTACACTACATAACATGTGTTTATAAAAGTCGAATTGAAATTTAGCAATTTCTGAAAAATATTTTGAGAATAAAATAATTACATCTTTAAGGGGTGCTAATGGGGGCTAGAACCCCACTCAAATTTTTTGTTCTTCTAGTTTTCCCTCAAAAATTTTATAATTTTTTATACTTTATTCCCACTAAAAATAAAAATTCTCATATAATCCCTAATTTACCCTCACTAAAAATAAAAAACTTTCATATAATCCCCATTAAAATTAATCCTGTAAAAAAAAAAAAAGTTTGTAATTTTATTGCTTTACCCTCACTAAAATTAAAAATTCTCACATAACCCCCACTAAAATTTATTTTATCTTGAAAAATTTTTTTTGGTGTACACCCTAACTGAAATATATTTCTTGCTTTGCCACTTACTACAAAATTACTTGATAATTACGATAATGATGCAAACTTTTACCATTTGTAAAACATTCTAAACTTTTTGTTGCATTTCAACATCATTGATAAGATGATGCTATATATATGTCAAACTCACTCTCCTTTTTTTTTTTTTTTGGGTCTCTCTTTTCACTTTTGTTTCTCCTGAAGTTGAATAAGATGTTAAGCTTAAAGGAGAATCAAAATTCTTCATTGTTTTCTCACAATTTTGAATGTCTTCCTACAAAGAAGATAGAAAAAGTACTGACATGCTTCCGACACCGAAAACTTCTGAACCAATTGGACAAGAAACAAGCAAGTACTAATATGAAAGAGAGCTCCAACTGTATATCTCATGACATAAAAACAGTCCCAGTGCGGCATTTCAACCCACATGGCCGACATATAAGCGGCTGCGGTACATTGCAGTGCAATGTATGTCAGGAAACAAGCGCTCACGAAAAAGTAGACGTAGCGGTCCTTTCCAACAACGGCTCCCCAAAACAAGAGGCAGGCTGCAGTTATGGAGCAAGTCATGGCAATGGTGTTCGAGACGAAAAACCACTTGATGCCCCTGTCGTGGTTGGAGCCATTAGGCATTGTGAATGCAGCTGAAAATGTAATTGTTCCAATTAGCGTTGCAACCATCAAAAGGGTCTGTCCCATTTTCTCATGGGAGTGCGATGAGGAAGCAGCTTCTTCTCTGCTTGTGCTGATCCGAGTAGGCGGGGTTACTTTGTCCTGCAAGCGAATGATCGGAAATGGATGTGTATCTTCGATTTAAAATTGAAAAGGGATACATAAGATATATAGCATAGTTTGAATTTAACATAGCTTACTTACCTTGGGGATTTTAGTACCTGATTCTTGTGCATATGACCCAGCTGTTTGACTGATTCTATTTTTCACTCGTCGATCTACCCTTCCATCTAACATCATGTATCGCAAAATCCAAGTTTTTCTTTCCAAGGAGGCAAAATGTAAAGGCGTGTTTCCGTCAATGTCAGGCTGATTTATAAGCCCTTCAAGCTCTTTTGTTCCCAAAATGTACCTGACAACATGTGCATGACCACAAAGAACGGCGATATGAAGAGCGTTCCTAGCATTCAGGTCGGTTAATTCTCCAGCATCCGGGCAATGTTGAATGATCTCCTTGATTACGCTGGCGTGACCCTTGCTAGTCGCAATATGAATTGGTGAACTTCCATATTTGTCCAACACGTATGCAGTGGATTTTTCGATTTTGAGTAAAATTTGAACAGTTTTCCGGTCCCCGGAAGATGCAGCATGGTGGAGCGGAGTTCTACTCTCGTGGTCAACTTCTTTAACCAGTTGCCTTTTAAACTTTAGGAGGACGTCCATGACATCTGACATTTATTCAAGAATGTGATCAAATTTATCTAAAAAAAACACAAATGTTTGATAAGTATATAAACTCAATTCAATAGAGTTAAGGCCAAAGGATGAGTTACCATAATGTCTCTCAATAACGGCGGCATGCAAAGCTGTTGAGCCACCCGAGCCGCCGTGAGCCACCGACGGAGTCGACAATAAAATTTGATTCACCATCTCAGTCATTCCCTCTCTTGCAGCCATGAACAAAGGTGATTCGCCTTCATCGTTTTCGAAACAAGCCAAATTAGGCTCCACCTTGATTAAAAACTTAGCCAATTTTTGGTGGCCATTGCTCACAGCTTCGTGTAGAACCGTGTTGCCTCTTGTGTTTCTCACTTCTAGCACGTCGGAAATGTTCTTCTTTCCATTCTCACTATCCATACTAGACCTGGCTGAGAGCATTTCTCCGACCAGATATTCGACAACGAATAACTTACCGGTCCTTGCAGCCACATGTAATGGAGTATCCCCATCTGAATTTGGCCACGTGAGAAGTAAGCCGCAATGGCTATAAATCTCAGCGAGGACGTTGATGTGTCCAAATTGCACGGCTATATGGAGGGCTGTGTTTTCTCTAGGTGTTAGTTTGAGGAGAATGCTCGAGTTTTCAATGAGAAGGTGTTTGAGAAAGTGCACATCCCCTGATTTTGCACACCCGTATAGCCTAGGATCCATGGATCTGATGTGAAGCATACAACTGGTACAGCGTAGAAAATCGTCGTTGGAGCACTTGTCTAGCATTGAATTTAATATGGGGCGGTAAATTTTTTACTCAAAATTTCCAGAAACACACCAGAAATCAAGTTTCAAAAGCATGATAGCACTTTGAACAACTTGGGGTTTTAATATTTGAATAAATGAAAGATACGTAGTTGAGAAGTCCCACATCGCTCGCGAAAGGTGTTGAACAGTAAACAACAATTATCTAGACAGAGAGTAGATTCTGAAAGATGGAATTAGAGCCCCAGCTTGTTTGACGGTTCGGTAACTCTACTTGGTCCAAGAGGACCAAGACACACGCAAACACGTTCAAGTAAAATAGAGATATAGAATCATACAGAATGGGACTAATGTACGTTGAACAAACGTTTTCACACTTACTAAAAGTCTTCGTCTTGCTAATATTTCCAACCACAAAAATGCGAATTGTACTGACCACAAAGTTATAATACATGTGGTTTCAAGAAATTGCTAGGGTCATAGAACGCCAAAGAAGGAAACTTAAAGAGAAAACTTAAATTTTAAACGCCGGTCAATGACATTATGCAGAGAGAAAAATGTGTTAAATAACCCATTTTTCTTTTCTTGTTTTCGCAAATGGTCTGATTTAGTGAATGTGAAGAAAATGAATGTGAAGTGGATTTATATTATTGTCCAAACATCTATATCTCTAGTGTCAATTCTTGATTAGTTTGATTATTAGACTAGTTCTTCATCTGATTCAATTGCTTATTTGGACAATTAGTCTAATAGGAAATTGTTTTGATCATAAAAATCTTGTTATAATTTTTATTATTATTTATTTTTTTCTAGACGCAAGCAAAGAAACTCTTTCATTTGACAAATATGAATTAGTTTACAGAGAAAGACATGCATGCACCACAAGATTTAAAAATAAAAAATAATAAAAAGAACCCTTCAAAGGAAAAAAAGTATCGCCATGTTCATTGCTCTTATTAAATCTTTTTTTTTTTATAATTTTTTTTTTCTATAGTTATGTTTTCATATTTTCTACAATATGTGCTCCTTTAGTACTGAAGGTTTATTTTTTTTTTGGAAAAAAAAAAATCACATTGATTGGATTAATCGACAAAATATATTCACCTTTATTCCCATATTAATATATATCAGTTCAGCATCTTTCGTGTAACTTACAATTTCAAATTATATTTACGAAAAATCATTTACCAAGTTCTAACACAAATCTCCATAAAGTGCATGTATTTGGACAAATTCCATTTTTACCCCCTAATTTAGGGACTAGGGTCGAGGTTGGGTTTCTGGACCGAGATCAAGGTCGAGTTTGGGAACCAAGATCGGGGTCGGGATTGGGTTTCGAGATCTGGAATAGAGAGTGGAGTCGGGGTTGGGATTCGAGATGGGGATCGGGGTCGGGTTTGGGTTTAGATTTCAAGACTAGGGTCGAGGTCGGGGTTGGGATTGAGGTTGGGTTTCGAAACTGTGGTTGGGGTCGGAGTCGGGTTTCGAGACAAAGATCAGGGTTGGGTTTCAGGATGTGGGTTTGGGACTGAGGTCGGAAACCCCCATCCTTAACCCGACCCTGACCCAGGTCCTGAATCCCAACCCCGATCCCGGTTAAGAAACTCGACCCTGACCGAAGTGGTTTTCCTAGCTTGGATCCCAACTTTTTCCCTTATCCTTGGCTGCCACTACAACCAGCCTCCCCTCCTAGTGGGGTTCCAAAATTTTCGGCCAAAAACAAGAACAAATTCACATGAGATTGATGTTCCACGCTAAATAAAAACTTAAGGTTTAGGGGTTAGAGGTTTAGAGATGGATACCTTGATTTATCTCAAAATTGGCTAGGATTTGGCTTACCCAAAATCCGAGACCTTTGCTTGCTCTTTACCCAACAATTCCTCACTTCTTCTTTTCCTTTTTCTCTTCCCCCCTTGGTTCCTCCACAACCGGCCACCCTAGGTGAAATAGGTACCAAAATTTTCAAATCTTTGGCTTGTGGTTCAAGCTAAAATCCAACCCCCACAACACTTTCTTTCTCTTGGTTTTGCTTATTTTCCTTTCTTTCCTTCCTCTTGGTTTCGGTTTTGGAGAGGGAGAGTGTGAGAGAAAATTTTGCAAGAGTTTAGCTAGATTTTCCCAATTTTTGGTCCAAAAATCGCCCCCCCCCCCCCCCCCCCCCCCCCCCTTGAGGTATCTATAGGTGAGGATTTGGGTCTCTTTGCAATTATTTTTGGTTCAACTTTTGCTCATAAATCCTTGGAGCAAAAATAATTTCACAAAATTTTGCTAAAAGGCCCTCCAAGTGGCCGGCCATCATGGTGCTAGGTGGCAAGAATTGGATTTTTTTCCCACAAAATTTTTCTTTAATTCATAAATGATGTCATAATTTCAAGCTTGGGTGATGTCATCATAAGGCCTTGTTTGGCTTGTTCCTTAATATGCAGTCCATTTTTAAGCTAACACAGATGTTTGCAATACTATGTTCACTAATACACAATACAATTCAGTACTGTTATACTGAACTGCAGTCCAAAATTTATCTGTGTATTGTTGGACTGTATAAAAATTTTTCTTTTTATTTAAAGCCCTTTGGCCCTTAATACCCTATCTTTGGTGCTTGATTTTTCTATGATGGTTTTAAAACTTAATTATACTATCTTGTCCGTAAAGACGGTTTTCGCAATATATTTCCTATACTGCTTATCATATCAGAGTACCGTCTTATGTTTGACCACTCTGGTCAATATTTGACTTTTTCCGGTCAAACTTTGACTTTTTGGTCAAACTTTAACCAACATGAATTCATGAAATTTCGTCATGCCTTTTTCCTTAAAAAGGCCTATTATGGAGTCTCGTAGCTAATTTATCGAGAACTCAACCCTATACTGATAAAATTATGAATTTTGTATTAGTATTCATAATTTTCATAAAATTACACATAAACACATAGTACGAACTTTGGATCTCTTATATACAAGAAAATCATGAGTTCGTGAAAATTTTGGTCATTACATCATAGTTATTTTGAATGTAGCTGATAATAATAAAAATTATTTAAAGACATTTTTTTTATTATTAGTTTTCATTTTCTTAGGAGATTACAGTGCTAAAATTGTAGAGAGAAGTTCTGTTATGATGTGTTATGTTAATCTCATCTTTGGCTGCCAAATAAATAGAAAAGGAGGCTGTGTTAGTGGCGAAGCCAGGCCTCAAACTCAGACGGATTTTTAGTTTATGATTATTTTTTTGAATTATGATTTTAGTTGGAAATCGATTTCGGCAACATTTGGACAAATGAAAACACTGCTGCTATAGTTTCATGGCCAAACATAAGAACAAAGTCTAATTTAGATGAGTCATCGGACGATCAGAGAGATCGATTAGAATTGAGTATAATTTGTTGGTTAGAAAACCGTCGTGAAAGTGTTATCACGACGGTTAAAAACCGTCATGGAATCCACATTCTATAGTAGTGTACAATTTAATTATGCTCTTTATCCTTTCTATACTCACTAATCAATAGATAACCCCCTATTTTAAAACAATCTTTTTAAATAGCCCCCTATTTTTTAAACAATCTTTTTTTTGTCATTTATTCTTAAAACTATTTTTTTAAGATAAGTAATCTACGACTTTATATTTGTATATCATATTTATTTATATATCTGCGACGTTCATAAAAACAATACTTCAAAAAAAAAAAAAAAACAATATATATATATATATCTACGACGTTCATAAAAATAATACTTCATAAAAATTAAATAAAACTACAACTTTATTAGTTTCATTAAATCTTATTTCAAAGAGAGAAAAGAATCATTGGACTACTTTGTTTTGTTTTGTTTTTTTAAGAAGTCAAAAATAAGAAAAACAACAAATGATAAAAAATAATTGTTTACAAAAAAATAGGGGTCATTTGTTGGTTGATGAGTGCAAGAAGGATTAAAAAATAGAATTAAATTAGATGAATTATTGTAGAATAGTAAGAGGAGGTGTAATAAGTAATAATGAATATGTAAATTTTGAATAGTGGATAATTTAAGAAAGGGGTGAAAAAAGTAGATTGAGTAGTGTCAATAGAGATTCCCTTAAAATTATTTTTCTCTTTTTTTTTTTGTTTTTGTTTTTTTTGTTTTTTGGAAGTGGATAATAAATTTGAAAAGTACTAGAATTACTCTTCCTATATATTAGGAGTAGAAAAAAAATTGTCGTGATTGACATAATAGTGTATTAGTGTTGTTTTCTCCTTTTTTATTTATTCTTTTTTTTTTTTCAAATTCCCTTCTCACTTTTGTTTATATCAAATTATCGTAAACTCTTTATTGTTTTTATTTTTATTTTTCCTTTTCTACTAATTTTACTTAAAAAAAAAAAAAACACGCTGAAAAGTTAATTAGATTATCATAACATCATACTTTTTGCAGATTGTTTTTTTTTTTTTTGGAAACTAAAAAATGTTTTCTTACTTGGCTTTCGTACGTGTAGCCTGTCTAAGGGTAAAAAAAAGGTTCTTTCCTAAAAGGAAAAAAGAAAAGGAAATTAATGTATAATAGTCAATAAATTGAGAACAAGCAACTTCAAAAGAGAGAGAAAGAGAGAGAGATTGAGAATAAACATATAATTGTAAGAGAGGAAAAGGGCCATTTGCAGGAAAAAAAAAAAAAAAGGCACTGTGGTTTGGACTTCGAAGGAGAAAAATATAAGAGAGAGAGAGAGAGAGAAAAGATTATGAAAAGGGGCATTATTTGAGGTTAATGAAAACATATAATTGTAAGAGTATGGGCTGCAAACTTTTTAAATAAATTGAAAAAAAAAATCCTAAATGAATATTAGGTTAAGAACAAAAAGAGGGAAACAAATATTTATTTAAATTCCATTTGAAAAAAGAAAAGTGTCTAAAAAGTCATGTTAGTAGGTTAAGAATAAGTTACCAATCCAAAATCATATTAATGAGATTTCTAACTTTAATGCTCATTAATTGTCATAAATTTATTTGGTCAACTACTAAATTTATTACAACTGTTTGATCTGTAGAACATGGCTAAAATAAAAATAATAATGAATGGGTGAATGATAGAGTAACTATTAAAACCACACCCATAATATATATATATATATATATATAAAAGGTACATAAAGGTATGTATATATATACACATAAAGGCTGTCAAAACGACATGTTATCATTCTGTACGACATATTAACATTGTCGTTTGGTCATGAAGTTGTTTGTGTGGGCTGGTAAAGCAATAGGAACAAATTAGATTTTTTTTTTTTTTGGATGGTTGAAAAGGAAAAATTGTATTGTTTTTTGTTCAGAGTAGGTATTTAGAAAAAAGCATAGAAACGACATTATATTTGTGTAGACGACATGTTAAAATACATCAATTGCTCATGGTTTGTATGGAATGGAACAGGTACTAGGAGCAAAATGCATTGTTATTTGTACATAGAAGCAAAGCCTCATTGGTAAGAGGCAATAAAATACAATGAGCCATATTTTAGATATAACGAGTAGTTTAAAGTTTCACGAGAATAATCCTTAAACTTGTTTTCAGTATACTAGCGGTAATTCCACCATCAAATGCACAAAAAAATATAGAATTCAAATCCTCCGATCCTCATCATTAAAAAAAAAAAAAAAATCCTCAAGTCATTTTGACAATTATTAATGAATCATGCCTTATTATTTAGTCTTGCAGCAAAAAAGAAAAGGAGGAAAAAAAATAAAAAAATAGGAGGCCTCATTAGTAAAGTTAATCTCATGTTTCCTTCACCTTTGGATGATAAAAAAAATTATAGTGGGAGCTACTTGTTAAACGTATTACATAAGATCATTGACCGCAACCATATGATTTACCTCATATGACACTTATGATAAAGATTATCGAGAGAATTTATCTTAGGACAACAATATTAAATCTATTTCATAAGCGTCATCTGATTTAAATCAGAGTATTCCATTAACATGGATCTAGCTTGTGTCCTATAGTAGAATTCGTGTAAGGCTAGAATAATACTGAATGGCCAAACTCTCATAAGTTGACTTGGCTCTTCTTCATTATAAAGTACTAGCAACCAAAGTGTTAGTATAGTTTGGAAAACATCATGTAATTAACCAACATTTTTTTTTTTCTCTTTTTATCTGATAAAATTTTATGAAAGTACCAATCGTATTCGTTGACCAAATGGTTCAGTTTGCACAATTTAGGGGAGAATGATGATTATATATATATATATATATATATATATATCAATGAGGGACGTAATTGCATCTTTCTCCAGGTTTCAAGACGATAGCTAATATAAACTGGTGGCCAATTTATAAGAAAAACACAAACATGACTTTTAAGTGGCATTGAGCATAATATGTGACTACAGCTTAACAGAAACTCCACACCTGATTTTAATATTGTAAAGTATAAAATTTAAATCTTAGTCATCAAATTTTATAATGTTAAAATATATGGCATCCATTTGCAAATAGATATTCTATATATATAGCCCGATTAAATGATACCGCGAAGACTTGTTCCAAACTTGTCACAATGACTTTCTATGGTCCCACTTAAAATATTTGAATTATTTATTTCTTTTTGGCAAGGGATTAAGAGAATGAAAAACTAACAGAAGAAAACGAAGACTTTGATCATTAAAGGAAAAAAAAAAAAAAAAAAAAAAAAAAAAGATATACACACACACACAAATGGAAAATGACACCATAGAACAACTGACGATCTGAGAAATACAATTAGCTTTAGAAAAAAATGTGGGATACCCTTAGATAAGAGCATCTTCATGATTTACTTATTTACTTTGATAAATGCATCTTCTTCAAGATTCAATCATTTTTATATACATCTATGGATGTAAGTACATACATACGTACACATATGTGGGGAAATATCATTATGGAATCATGTAGTTCTATTTACGTATTTATTTATTTATTTTTTTTTTTTTTTAAGTTTGCTACTTCATGTTTGGAAAATCTCATCTAGATAACCTATTATTTAAGAAATTTTCTTGAGTACCTTGAGTCTCTTTTTTGAGGAATAAAATGACTTTAGCTACCGGAGAATATCGCGACGATTGCCACCCAAGATCTAGCCGTCACAACTGAAAAGTGACGTCCTGAGGAACGGGAAGCTGTCGCCGCCGGACAATCCTTCGTCAGCCTTGGATCTTGCCATCGTCGTCAGATTGTGACCTGATCTCTTTGTCAATGTCGCCGTCGTGATCTGGTCTCCCTCCGGTGCAGCACACCGTTACCTATTGGTGATAAGATGGAGGGAGAGAGACAGAGAGCGACTGTGTCTAAAAGTTTGGGAGAGAGAGATATGATAGGTGAGGGTAAAAGTGGAATTTTATACTTATTTTAAAGAGAAAAATAAAACTATGCTATAATTTATCACAATTAGAAAAACATGCTATAAACTTTATTGATATCTATGAAATATGCTATACACTACAATGTCCCCAAAAAAAAAAAATGCATAACCAAAATCAAATTAAAACATAACGAGTTCATTCACATTTAACCCTAACAAACCCAAAAAAAAAAAAAAAAAAATGATGTTACTTCTTTTTTCAGTTAAAAAAATTAATTAGTATGGTGGTACTGCCAATTTATATCTTAAAAAATAAACTCAAGATACGGAAATAATATTTTCTCAAATAACAAGATACCTCAATGAGATCTTCATAACATTAGACTACAAAATTGAGAAAACGTTAAACTTGAAGTTACACGAGAATTATATTTAACCCTTTTTTATTTTTATTTTTTGAAAAATTGACCATTTGTTCTTTCACATTTTGGCAGGATTTTCAAGTGCAGGCAGGAGGCACAGTAATGAGAAAAAAATGGGGGGAAAAAAAAAACAAAAAAACACAAAGTTTGGATTGGAATCTGCATAGATTAGACTGTGGCCGAATGGGCATGCTAAAAAGTATAGTTGATGAGTTTGACCTTATTCAACTAGGCAAAAGACACAAGAATACTGGTTCCAATCATACTATTTGCCTATTAATTAATGATAAAACCAAGTCTTTTTCACTCTTCAATGATAGTCTATTATTAGATTCTACGTATAGACATAATTAGCTTTCAACAGTTGTAAAAAGAATCATTCCAAGCAAGTTGTTGGAGCCACATAAAGACAAAATAAAAAGTAAAATATAGACAAAAAAAAAGAAAGATTCTATTTGGGGGGAAATAAAGAGAGAGATTTAACTCCACGGTTTTTTATTTTTTTCCTCTATAGTTTTGGTAATTTCACATATTGGTTTTTTTTATTTGTACTTTTTATTCATTTTGATAAGAGTTTGTACAGACATACCAACTGAACTTTTTCGTTTTTCACTTAAAAGGACATTTGGAACACTAACTTAAATTAGAGTTTTTGAAATGTTTTGATTGAAAATGAGTTAATGTTTGAAATGTGCATATGGTTGAAAATGAACTGTGATAGTTAAATAATGTAAAAACTTAAAATATATTTAGAAAAAAATAGTAACATATATCGTGTTTCATTATTCTTGTTATTTTTATAATTTTAAAGGAAATCATCACGTTTTAACTTGAAATAAAAAAGTTACAGACTTTAAAGTTTAAAAATTATAAATAGATATTTGAAAATATGAATAATTAAATTGATTTATTTTTGAAGAAAAAGATAAAATTTTGAAAAACTCCAACTCAAGTACAGGTTCTAAATGCCTCCTTCCTATAGTTTTAGTCCTTAAATGATTATATAAATATTCACGTTAAAAATTTATAACATATACGTGCAACAGAAATTATTTGTATTCATAAACTAAACCGTTATAAAATTAATCTAAAAATTAAAACTATAGTTATCATTAGTTTCTATGGTAAAAAATTAAAAAAAAAATTCTATTTGATTTGATTTTAATCAATTTTATTTAATGTTAGAAAGTGCAACACCCCCCCCCCCCCCCCCCCCCCCCCCCCCCCCCCCCCAATGGTAAAAAATTCGGCAAAAGTTACTAGTTGGTCATATTATATATAAAAACAACACATTGATACAATCATGGCCTACAAAGGCATTGATATAAAGGATGCCGGCTTTAAAAATATATATATATAATAATAATAATAATAATAATAATAATCAACTCCACTTCACATTGGGATTAGCGCCACTGCCTAATGGTGAAAAGGATACCATAGTAACAAATAGATAGCGTAATAATCTCTCTAAAGATCCCTTAAGGAAACGTTTCTATAAAGAAAATTTTCATTATAAGGTGTGTTTATTTTGAGTTATAAGACTTTGCTCTTCTAGCAAGAAAAAGAAGAGCAAAAACATTAGATTTTGTATTAAAAAAAAATGGGGATGAAAAATAGCATGTTTCGTTATGCAGATGGCATAGATATGTTGTTGATGTTGTTTGGGACTTTGGGAAGTCTTGGTGATGGTTTGCAAAATCCTCTCATGATGTACATTCTTAGTGATGTTATCAACTCCTATGGAAGTTCCAGTGGCTCCCTCTCTAATCATGATGTAGACAAGGTAAGCAATATCAACCGTCTTTATATGGCTTCTCAACGGTCTTTTTACGATGACTGTTCTTTCTCATATCATAAAAAAGTGTTAAAAGTTTAATTTCTTGACGTTATTTTTAAAGTGAGAAATGTTATATTGAATAAGTATTATGTTATGTTTTTTATTGTATATGTTATGAGAGAGAACGATTCTTCTGAAAGGATCATGAAGACAGCTTATAGACTATGTGTATATATGTATGTAGACATCACTTATGTATGATATGCGGAATACGTCACAAGTTCACTATAGATGATTTTGTTTGGTTGAAAAAGAGAAACTTTTTGCCCTTGTTTAGATCAAAGATTTGGATTGAAAAAATACAATCGAGTTCAAATTTTATTTTTTTTTATTTTTTTTTATAACTGTATCATACTTATTTTTCTCTCTTCTAAGTGCCAATCAAGTTCAAATTTCTAACTCAAATTAGATTTTTTTTTATTTTTTATTTATTTTACTTCAAATCCGTGTTCCAAAACAGATGCTTAAACTTTTTAGCTTTTACATGTTAACACTCTGTGATACTCCAATTATTGAATAATGGACTCTTGAGTACAACTTATTGTTGCAAATTTTTTTTTTCCAGGACTAGAAAAAGAAACAAAACTTTGGAACAAGTTTTTATTTTTATTATCATCATCATCATCATTATTATTATTTTTAATGACAAGCAGAATATGTAATAGATGGGATTATGGGAAGATTTAAGACCATTAAATTAAGTTCTTAAATTTAACTGTTTTATGAATTTTCATTGATTCTGGATTTAAAATATTTCAGTTTGCACTCAGACTTCTCTATGCTGCAATTGGAGTTGGACTTTCTGCCTTTGTTGGTAAGTCACTGCAACTCAATTCTTTTCACGAAACATGTTATACACATATATATATATATATATATATATAGAGAGAGAGAGAGAGAGAGAGAGAGAGAGAATTCCAAATACAACAACCTGACCATATTTTCTTTGACATTTACCCATTGCAGAAGGAGTTTGTTGGACAAGAACTGCTGAAAGGCAGACTTCTAAGATGAGAACAGAATATCTGAAATCTGTCCTCCGACAAGAAGTCGGCTTTTTCGATACCCAGACCGCTGGTTCTTCGACAACGTCCCAAGTTGTGTCAATCATCTCCTCCGATGCAAACGCCATCCAAGTTGCGCTCTGCGAAAAGGTTTGCTTTCAAACACACCTTCAATTTTAAGTTTTGAAAAACGATCAGCCAGTTTTGTATACAATTTTTACTTTCGATATGATTTTGACTGAATTTGACATTTAAAAACACGCATTATATTCGAAACATGATGCACTTATACATATTCATCGAATTCAAAACTTGAAAAATTTATAAATCATTTATTTCTCATTATGTCTCTAATAAAATTTGAATTTTTCCTGTTGTAGATTCCTGATTGCCTGGCTTACATGTCAACCTTCCTCTTCTGTCACATATTTGCCTTCATTTTGTCATGGAGACTCACACTAGCAGCTCTACCGCTTTCGATCATGTTCATAGCTCCGGGGCTTTTCTTCGGAAAGATCATGATGGGCTTTGTCATGAAGTCGATCGAAGCTTATGGAGTTGCCGGTGGGATCGCCGAGCAAGCGCTTTCTTCGATAAGAACAGTGTACTCGTATGTGGGAGAGAACCAAACACTAAATAGGTTCAGCTCTGCACTCCAGAAGGTTTTGGAGTTTGGAATTAAGCTTGGTCTCACGAAGGGACTGATGTTGGGAACCATGGGAGTCATTTACATCGGTTGGGGATTCCAGGCTTGGGTCGGAACTTATTTGGTGACTCAGAAAGGAGAAGAAGGTGGCCATGTTTTCATTGCCGGGTTCAATGTCCTCATGGGAGGCTTGTGAGTCATTCTACAAACTCTATCCGATGTTATATGAGAAATGCTATGCACGACACTCATGAGTGCACGATCTAGCCATTCATTCACATGGGCCCCAATGTAGGACCTACAGCAATCACACTCATTGGGTGCACGATCTATCCATTCGTCCACAGGAGCCCGACTATAGGACCCATAGAAACTAGGGGTCCAGATCGTGCACTTGTGACACTCACTAAGTGTATGATCTAGCCATTCATTCACATGGGTCCCACTATGGGACCGACAGAAGTCATGGGTCTTGATCGTGCACTTGTGACACTCACCGGGTGCAAGCAGCATTCCTCGATATGTTATTCATTGATAAGCTTCATTTTCCAGTTTAAATTTGATATTTACAATTCTTTTCTTTTCTCATTTTCAGAAGTATATTGAGTGCCCTCCCAAATTTAACAGGCATCACAGAGGCATTAGCAGCCTCTACTCGGGTTCTTGAAATGATCGATCGAGTGCCCGCTATTGACTCCGAAGACAGAAAAGGGAAGGCTTTATCACATGTCCGAGGAGAAGTGGAATTCAAGAATATTTATTTCAGCTATCCATCAAGGCCAGACACACCAGTCCTGCAAGGTTTAAATCTGACTATTCCAGCTGGTAGGAAGGTAGGACTCGTCGGAGGTAGTGGTTCGGGAAAGTCCACAATCATTGCATTGCTTGAGCGGTTTTATGACCCCATAGAAGGAGAAATACTCTTGGATGGATACAGAATAGGAAGACTGCAGCTGAAATGGTACCGATCCCAAATGGGTCTTGTTAACCAGGAACCCGTTCTCTTTGCGACATCGATAAAAGAAAACATACTTTTCGGCAAGGAAGGAGCTTCGATGGAACAAGTGATAATTGCTGCTCAAGCTGCAAATGCACATGATTTCATTGTTAAATTGCCAGAGGGATATGAAACTCAAGTAAGCAAACAAAAAATTTATTTCCATTCTACACTTCAAATTTGCTTGTACTAAGAGTTGGCTATAAGATGGTTCGGTTTTATTGAAAATATTCGGCGGATTTAATAAAAATATAGTCCAAAAAATCATAACATTTTAGTAACTTGCTTAACATGACTTGTGAAGACCGTTTCTAACTTAAACCACTGTGGTTTACCAGGTTGGTCAATTCGGATTTCAAATGTCCGGTGGGCAAAAGCAGCGAATCGCCATAGCAAGAGCTCTTTTGAGGGATCCGAAGATTCTACTGCTTGATGAAGCCACAAGTGCATTGGACGCGCAGGCGGAAAGAGTAGTACAAGATGCCATTGATCAAGCATCAAAAGGAAGAACAACAATCATCATAGCCCACCGACTATCCACAATCCGAGCAGCAAACACGATTTTCGTTCTTCAGGCAGGGAAAGTAATTGAATCGGGTACACACAATGAGTTGATGCAGTTGAATGGAGGCCAGGGCGGCGAATATGCAAAGATGGTGCAGTTGCAGCAAATGGCGGCGCAAAATGAGGCTGCAAATGAACCCAGTACTCAACCAGAGGGAACGCCTCGGCGTAGGAGAAGCGTCTCACCAAGCCCTCTTAGAAGTCCTTACAGTATCAGATCAAGTGCTCCAGGCACTCCTGCACTCTATCCCTTCAGCTCAGCGATGTCCGTCTCTATGGGGACTCCCTATTCCTTTTCTATTCAATACGATCCCGCTGATGAAAGCGATGAAGAGTACTCAAAATACTCAAGTCAGCCGACTCCTTCTCAGTGGCGTTTGCTGGAACTGAACTCGCCCGAGTGGGGACAAACCTTTCTTGGATGCTTGGGGGCGATTGGCTCCGGAGCTGTACAACCTATAAATGCCTACTGTGTTGGATCACTCATATCGATCTACTTTCTCCAAGACGTAACTGAAATGAAGCACAAATCTAGAATCCTGTCCCTCATTTTCTTAGGCATTGGAGTTTTCAACTTCTTCACAAATACTCTGCAACACTACAACTTCGCGGTTATGGGAGAAAAGTTGACCAAAAGGATGAGGGAGAAACTTCTCGAGAAGTTGATGACATTTGAGATTGGATATTTTGATGAAGACGAGAACACAAGCGCAGCCATTTGTGCGAGGTTAGCTACTGAAGCCAACATGGTTAGATCCCTCGTCGGAGACAGAATGTCGCTGCTTGTCCAAGCGATTTTCAGCGCTGCCTTTGCTTATGGGCTTGGACTCTTTCTCACATGGAGGCTAACCCTTGTGATGATAGCGGTGCAGCCACTAGTCATTGGAAGCTTTTACGCAAGAAGTGTCTTGATGAAGAGCATGGCTGAAAAAGCCCGAAAAGCTCAAAGGGAAGGAAGTCAATTGGCAAGTGAAGCTGTTATAAACCACAGAACTATCACCGCCTTTTCTTCTCAGAAAAAGATGTTGGGGCTCTTTGGTGCCACCTTGAGAGGTCCGAAAAAGGAGAGCATTAAGCAGTCCTATGTTTCAGGTTTCGGATTGTTTAGCTCCCAATTCTTTAACACGGCCGCTACAGCTCTAGCTTACTGGTATGGCGGGAGGCTATTAGTACTAGAGATGATAACGCCGAAGCACCTTTTCCAAGCATTTTTGATATTGCTCTTCACTGCTTATATCATTGCAGAAGCCGGAAGTATGACTTCCGACATATCCAAAGGAAGCAGTGCCATTCAATCGGTGTTCGCAATTTTGGATAGGAATAGTGAGATTGAACCAGATAGCAAAATGGGGATCGACTTCAAGAAGAGAATAAAGGGCCGCGTGGAGTTCAAAAACGTCTTCTTTTCATATCCAACGAGACCCGAGCAGATGATCCTCCAGGGACTAAGCCTCAAAATTGAAGCGGGCAGAACGGTAGCACTGGTAGGCCAGAGTGGTTCGGGAAAATCTACCATTATTGGACTTATCGAGAGGTTTTACGATCCTTTGAGGGGATCAGTACACATTGATGAACAGGATATTAAGAATTATAATTTGAGAGTTTTGAGATCTCATATCGCATTAGTAAGTCAGGAGCCAGCCCTTTTTGCTGGAACTATCCGTGAAAACATCACCTACGGGACAGAGAAGGCTACGGAATCTGAGATAAGAAAGGCGTCAAAACTTGCTAATGCTCATGAATTCGTAAGGTATGCAAAATCAAATAAACGAAATTTCTTGACAACAAAGAAATTTACCAGTTTTCATTTGCTGAATCCCCTCTTTCTTTTCGTTGTTTTGGTCTTTGGTGTTGTCTTTTCAGCGGAATGAAAGATGGTTACGGTACATACTGCGGGGAGAGAGGAGTTCAGCTGTCGGGAGGTCAGAAACAAAGGATTGCACTCGCTCGGGCGATACTTAAGAACCCTTCAATCCTCCTGCTGGACGAGGCGACAAGTGCTCTTGACAGTGTGTCCGAAAACTTGGTCCAAGAAGCTCTCGAAAAGATGATGATCGGCAGAACCTGTGTAGTCATCGCCCACCGGCTATCCACCATACAGAAGTCGAACTCCATTGCTGTCATCAAGAACGGAAGAGTTACCGAACAAGGTTCACACAACGAATTGATCGCTTTAGGACGTAACAGTGCATTCTATTCTCTGATAAAACTACAAAGTGGTGCATCACCACCTCAATAAAAAGGACTGTTTTTGAATTCACCAGTATGATTACCTGAGCTACTGTGAATATAGAAAGGATTTGGAAAATCTGTTGAGCCCCTTGTGGGCATTTTCACTTTATGTTAAGATGAACTTTTTGGAGTGCTGGCTAGATTATGGACAATGGTTTTTTATACAATATATATATATATATATATATGTATATTTTTTGTAATAGCAGATTCTGTAATATTTCACCATACATTTAATCTTTCGTTGAGAATGGTAAACCAAAGAAATAGCCTTTTTTGCTTCTGTTTTTTTATTTATTTATTTTTTAAAGAAAAATATATAGTAGGAAATTGTACTTTTGCACTACCGGTAAACACTGATGTTTTAGTCGTTAGATTAAATCTTCAACTGTCGATCTATGATTGGAAGCAATTCTATCAGAAATTCCCTAGCGACTTGTTGAAATTCATGTAGAAATACAAAATGTAAAAAATGCTATTCAAACTGCTCGAAGAAGGTTAAGTCGTTTCTGGAGGGCTTTTCGCCCCATAAGCCCGGCTGTTATTGACGCCCGCCTGGAAGTATTCAGGCAAAGAATTCAGGAACTAAAAGACAGACTCGAGCAACTACACCAGGAGCAGCAGACACTGATCGTGGACTCACTTGCCTTTGATGGCTGAGAAAATGGTATGTAGAAGCCACCATGAACTGCTTTATGCTTCAAATTCTATTATATTTTATGGTAAGTAGGAACTAGTGGTGGTGGTGTTTGTTCTGTTTTCTGCGTTTGTTGAAACCATTTTATCTACAGTTCAAACTAAGAAAAGTCCTTGCTTTCTTTTCCAATTTTATTCACAAAACAAGATAGAAAAAAGGGTTCAGCCAAAAGAAAAAGAAAACTATAAAATAAATAAAAAATAAAAAAAAGGTTGTACCTGAAGTCAAACAGTCCAAATTTCAGGCCTTTTAGTAGCATGAACTTATTCGGAATTCAAAAAAACTCGTCACAATTCACATAGTGACAGCTAAATTTCTCCTCCTCAACTTCTTATAGTCGATCTGCCTCGTGAGTTCTTCTTTGTGTGAATACAAAAACAGAATTGAATTTGAAAAATCCCAAACTAGTAAATAGTGTGGGACCAACTTCTTCTCTGCGAACTTGCAAAAGAAAAGGTAAAGGAAATTTCCAAACCTATTCTCAGAACAATGAGAAACCTACCAGTTAGTATTTCAAAATCTATCTCAAAATCGTTTTCTGCTTGTTGCTAATGACTTCTTTCAAAAAATAAAAATTAAAAATAATACAAAAATAACACTGAGAATCACAGAGTGATTTCAACACAACCCATTTTAGCCACCAAAAAAAAAAAAAAAACTGCTCCATACAAACTTGTTAGTGAATATTTTCTTAAAACATATCTTGATAATTAAACAGACAACAAAATTCTAATCCAATAAAATCAAATACAATCAAATCTGGCCGCAGCCATGACCCATCGGTAATTCTACACCAGGAAATCATCCCGATTGAAAAAATAAAACAAAATCACCAAAAACCGATCAAAACCCAGATGAGGAGATTGATCAAAACTCCAACCTGGAGAGAAAAACACCCATTTTTCCTTGCCCCAGAGAGCTTATTCCCCTTCTTGGGTTTGACTTTAGTCCCAGACTCGTTGACTTCCACAGTTGTCCTAACGACCAACCTGTGCCTCTTGGTCTTCCACGCCATGATCTTGAACCTCACCGCCGTGGCCATATCCACCCTGAAAAACGCCGTCGTGTTGGCCTTAACAAGGGCCCAGTCCAGCCCCGCCGCCGAGAAGTTCGCCGGCTTCGTCGCCTTCTTCTTGTGGCCCTGATAAAACGCAGGAATAAACGTGTCGTTTATTAGTGTTTTTCCCTCCGGCTCGCTGATGTTGTGGACGTAGGAGAGATTCAGATTAACGTTGTCGTAGTAGATGCCCTTGTCCTTGTTCCCGTTGTTGAGCTTCAGATCGAGGTAAATTGTCGTGTTCTCCGTCGAGTTTAGGGTTCGGTTCAGCGCCGGGACATAGAAGAATTGGACGTAGCAGGTGGGGTTTGAGGTGCGGAGGCTTAGCCACATGAACAGAGCCGTCAGTCCTAAGGTGAAGATGAAGCTGAAGCAGCACCGGCAGCAGCCGCCGTTACTGGAATCCATGGCGCTCCGGCGAGGGGAGGGGGGACCCTCCGGCGAGGTCTCTCAAATGGGTCGAGCTTGAATTTCTCAAAGGTTTAGGCTTTTGAGAGGAAAATTGTGAAGAAAATTGGTAAAGACCTTTGGAAATTGGTGAAGATGGTAAAAGCTCTGTGTTGTGGGATCAGAGACCAATAATTGTAGGACTATGGTCAAGTCTTCTTTTCTTTTGTTTTTTGTTTTTTGTTTTTGTTTTTGTTTTTGTTTTTGTTTTTTTTTTTTTTTTTTTTTTTTTTAAGAAGTAAAGTATGTTTGAGGTGGAATTTTGAACTCAAGACCTATTTCTTATTATTTTTGGCACACACATAAGTAAGAATATATATATATATATATATATGTCTCACGACACGATTGTAAGAATTTTTAAAATGAGTGATTTAATTGATTTATGAATGAGATTTATAATTTTCAAATAATTATTAATTGTACGAGAATCTGTGATCTTTATAAGATATTTAAAGATTTCAAAAATATCTTTCTTAATACTATTTTATATGTAATTTTACTATATTCATAAATAGACAGTAAACAAAAATAGTGAGGACACCACTGAACTTTTTTTACTAACAAGAAAAATAAACAGTAAAAGGAAAGAAAAGACTCTTATCTTAAGGCATAAGATTTGAATTTTAGGGGGTGTTTGGTGTGTAAGTTTGAGTTGAAATATTTTAGTTTCAATACTAAATTTTTTTTTTTAATTTTCAGAAAAGATAAAAAAAATTTTGGGAAAAGACAAAAATTTTTTGGAAAAAAGATAAAAAATGAGTTAAAATATTTTAGTTTGAGTGAAAGTACCAAACAAACTCTTACTTTATAGTAAAATCAGAGTATAAAATATCGTTAAATTGTGTTGTAATAAAAAAAAAATATAAAAAACAATAAGAACTTTGAAGACAAAAGAAGTATGTTTGGAATGATGAATACTGTAAGGACCGATGAGAAGTTTGGTTGGTGAAGAAAAAGTAGAAGTCAAATGAAAATGGTGAGAGTGGTGATTAACAAGAGATTGGATGGTTGGAGATTTTATAGTGGCGAGAAAGGAAAGGATAGGAGGGCTGTGTGTTTGTTTCCGGGAAAGTTTTGGCAAAGAGTCTTTCCAGGAAAGTATTGAGAAACAAAAAGTGAGCGACGGCCAAACATGCTGTTGCTACATGGAAATTGGCTTTAACTAATTATTAAACTACAAGCTGAAAGTTAGTTAACGGACAAACGAGTAACGACCACTTAAAATATATTTGCTTAGTTTAGCGGACAAACGAGTACGACCACTTAAAATATATTGCAAAATTGCATCAAACCGTGTCCATCGGACACCGAGAATTCAAAATAAACAAACAAATAAATAAATATTTCTTTCGTATTATTTAAGAACATATTTCCTCTTCTTTTTTATGAATAGGAATATATCTTCTTTTGTGCGTTTTGTCTAATTTTTTTATTTTTATTTTTATGAAATTGTCTGATAATTATTTAGCTACATATAATGGAGTGCCTTCAATGCAATACCAAATAGTTAATATAATCTAAAAAAAGAAATTAAGGTACTAATACTAAATTTTATTAATATTAATGCTGCAGGTATATCTAATGGTAATTTTATACCTCTAATTTCAAAACAAATATATTACTATTTGGGTACAAACCAATCAATTTTTAGTATGTACAAAAATTAGTTAGACTTACTATTATTTGGGGACGAAATTCTTCTCTAATGTAATAGCTTTTGTATTATACTTCATTTCGCATATTCTATATTTTGAGTTAAATGTTGATTTGCTTTCCTTGTAGCGTTCATGGTTGGTTTTCAACAATTAACTACAAAGTTACTTTTACATTATAAAGCTATAATATTTTTAGACAAAAGCATCCGGATGTCACAAATTTAAAATCTATTACATCAATATGACATAAAAATTTGACACAAGACCAATATGACACATTAAATAAAACTAAAGTTTTAATTAGGTTGATAAATAATTATTTGAAAAGGAAACAAATCATTGTTGAGGAAAACAACATTAACATTTGGCAATAAAAAAATATGATTAATTACATAACTAAATATAACTCCGATCAATAGCTTCTCTATTTAGTCCTCAATCTTTATGAACTACAAAGTATTCATGTATTTAAAATATGTTTTAGTTTTATCCCTTCCACACTTTTTGGAAAGTTAAAAAAAAAAAAAAAAAAAAAAAAGATTGAGACATGAATTAAATAGTTTCTAAAAAGTAATTAAAGTTTTTTTTTTCCTTCAAAATTCTTATGACCGGTGAATCTTTTTTCCTTCAAAAAATATATGTTTTGTTTTCGTATTTTGATCTTTTTTTTTTTTTTTTTTTTTAAGAAAATAGTTTTTAGAAACTATCGTTGTTATTAGTCTTTTCATTCAGAAGCACATGAGTGATGAAACTAGAACGTAATTTAAAATCTAAAGGATATCTTTATAGTTTTTAAACCAGATGAATAATCAAGGAAATATTGTTAAAAAAAAAAAGAAAAAAAAAAGAGAGTTTTCAAAATAGGATTTTTACATTCTGTATTATTGATAAAGTTTGTTGTTTTAAACATAAGATTAAATTTTCAATGATCTATTTAATGATTGGAACAATTTTATTTCAACGTGTACAGATTTTAACCATCTACTAAAAAATGGATCGTACGGATAGATATTGTTCCTTAAATAACATCAAATAAGAGGTCTTATCTTAAAATCTCTATTATATTAATTTGTTATCCTTTTTTTTTTTTAATATTTGATTTATTCAAAACTGGTCCACACCGTGGCGACGTGCTTTCCTAGAAATGCAACTATGAAGGGACGCGGTTTAGGTTTTAACTTTTAAGTATTAGTAATTATATTATGTAGCAGTTAAGGAAAAAAAAAAAAAGAGTCAAGCCTCGGCAACAAATATTAAAGTGTTTCTCTTCCTTTAAATATTGAATATCGACAGGAAGTGAGAATTTTAAATGATTAATGAGTATCATAAGTTCTTTTATAGTGAATAATTATCTGAAGTATTTTTTTGGTAGAGTCCAATATTTATGGTTCATTATTTTTCTCTTTTTTGAAGACATTTGTAGTCGAATAATCTCGTCAAATTGTGTGTATGTCATTTGTTTGTGTAAATTTAAAATAATAATAAAAAAAAAAGTGTTGCTTGCAATAAAGTCATGGTGGGGACGGTTTTATATTTTATGTGATAAACGACTGCTCTGTGTGTATGCATTAAAAAAAAAAAAAAATTGCTTTCTTTTTTCTTTATGGAACAAAATAATAGAAAAGGAAAGTGATTCAGATTGAGTGCTTAAAGAAAAGAATAAAACCACATTTGTGTTCATGCCCTTTCTTATCTTTAATACATGTTGTATCTGAAAAGCTGCCCTGGTGAGGGACAATCTTCCTTTGCCACTTTGCATCTATGTCGTTTTCGCAAATTCCTTTAGCATTTCTATTTGTCGTTATGGGATTTTAAGATTAGTGTGCTTTTTCAAATTTTATTAAGTTTAAATACTTTTTTGTTTTGGGTCAATTTTTGTTTAAACTGAGGTCCACATATGCATATCAGCATAAAAAAGTTAAAAACAAAGGGACTTTTGAATTTATCTATAGTGTTGGTTTCCCATTCGATACCGGATGATATCCTGTAAATGTAAACTTCAGCTACTAAAAATATAAATTCATGCATAAGAAAATATAAAATGAGAGAAATTTATATTCACTTTAATTATATTTCCTTTTACATGAATTTTCATTCTGTGAGATTTTGTGTGTGTGTATATATATATATATATGTTTTACTATCATTTTCCTATATTTTTTTTTATTAGTAAAGCCAGTTTCCATTTGTTTGTTTTTGGCAAGTAGGTGCTGGCTCGCTGAACGTTCTTCGATAATTGTAGCAAATAGTAATTTGTAATAAATAATCAAAACAAATAGTAGATGTTAAAATATTTAAAATCAATAATATATTTATTGCGTAAACTTAATTTCTTAGGTAAATAAAAAATTCAATTCTAATAAATAGATTATTTATATATAAAATTTATTATTTACTTTAAATATTTTCAAAATCTCTTATTTATTTTTATTATTTACTAAAAACTATTATTTATCTCTTTCTGTACTAGAAAATGATGTTAAAGCTCAATGGGCTTTTATAAGTTTCCTCTCATTTAAAAGTACTAAAGCTTCCATTTTGAGGCCCAAGAAAATTGGGCTAAATTCGGTGCAAACAACTAGAGATAGGTAAGAGAAGACAAACATTGATGAAGATAGTGCTCAGTCCACGAAGAGCTTTTACTCAAAATCATAAAATATGACTTCTTAAAAAAAATTCTTCTAAATAGACTTAAAAACTTAAATAATATTTTAACATTACTATTGTTTATTAAAAAACTTCAAAATTATTTTGACTTCAAAAGTATTTTAAAAATATGGTTTCCAGATACTTACTAAAAAATCACAATTTTTGATTTTCTTATTCTATTTGCTAATTTTTGCAGAAGCAAAAAAGAAAAACTATAGAAATAAATAGCACATCAAAAGAAAAGCTTACAACTTTTAGGAAATTATTGAAACGACGACTATTGAGGAAAAATGATCTACTAAAACGTTTAAAAGAGGTGGGAAAATGAAAATCTCTTTAACAAACCCTATTAAATAAACTAGAAAGATTCAGAGCCTATGAATTCATAATAAGTTGGAGACCAATTTTTAAATTATAACCTTTCACAACCTGACAATATTCAACAGTCTGTTTGTCAAAATCCCATTTTAGATTCTTTTATCTCTTCAATCTATTTGACTGTAAAATAGTCATTTGTTAATATTGTTCTTCTTTAAACTTTAATTTTTCTTGTTAAATTTGTTTCAACTCTGTATTTTTTTTTCCCCGCTATATTCTTTTTATTCTCAAGTTCTTCTCTAAATGTGTCTCTTTCGATTTTTTCTGCCACGCAAAGTTTCTTGACATTGAAAACATGGAGGGCAATGACAAATCCGAGAATGTAAATGAACTCATTCAAAAATTTGCAACCCTAAAATTATCTCAAGCGGGCGAAGATCTCGATTTTGTGAAGGGACATATTTCTTCAAATACCAAGAGAGTTGTTTCTCAAATTTGGTAATGAACTGGACTATTTCTGTATAAGGAACTTGGACAACATAACGGATCCCGATTTTGCAAGGGACAACAAAGATAGGTTTACCTACCGATAGACTGAGATGGCGGAGCGAGAACACTTCTATCGGGATGACACGGACGAGCACCACGTAAGGAACTCGACATCACTTAAAATACGTAAACTGCCTTGGCCTGCTTCACACAAGGGGGTGTTTGATCATGAACACTCCAATGGTGAGGCTAAATTGTACATGAATATCACTATCCCACTCCTCGTAAATTATATAGAAAATGCCTAGAGATTCTTACCATTGGAAGAGATGAAAATTGGAGAGCCTTGAAGCCCCCGAATTCAATGAGGAATTGACGATATTAGAGCAAAAAGATTACATTTTTTCAAGATTTTAAACGAGAGGGAAAAGAAATGAACTTGAGAATTCGTACATTTGATCTAAGAAGAAAGAGTTTTGAGACCAACACTTTTGAGTCTATTTAAGTACTACCACCTTTCCAAATTTGTTAAGGCCTTGTTTGTTTTGGTGGGAAATTCTCCTCGCGGTTGCTAATATCACAATAAAAGATCTTCATGTCTTTGGTGCTAGGAAAAAAAGAGGGAGATTACAAATGGGGTGAAGAGATCCAAACTGTCGTTCCGTTGATCACATTCTTGCGAATATATTATTAAAGGAGAAAGAAAGTTGTTCCTTTGAAACTTATAATTTGGGGATATATATACGTTGAAATATAAAACAATTGTTAGCTCACCTCCTAATAGCATAAGTTTTTGGGAGAATTAGTAAACTAACATAATATCAAAGCAAGAGGTATTGAGTTCGAACCCCTCACTATTTGATCCTTACCATTCGCGTGTTAGGCCTTTAATATGGTTTGAGTTTCTTAGTTATTTATGTTGGACTTTCAAAATAAAAAAGGGAAAAACATCTGCGTGACACAAATTTAAATATTATTGAACTAATAATAAAAATTTAAAATTACCTAAATAACTATTTTTCTTTCATCTACTAACTAACATGACACAAATTCTTCACTCTTGACCAATATGATATAAATTTTAGTTAACTTTAGTTTAATTTTGTGTCATATTGGTCTAGTATTAATTTTTTGTGTCATGTTAGTACAATGGTCTCTAAAATTTGTGTCATTTAGGTGTTTTCTCCTAAAATTTATCCATGAAATTGCAATATTTAATCCATATCATTTGCGTGTTGGGCCTTTAATATGTTTTGAACTTCTTATTTGTTATTTTTGTTGAACTTTCAAAAAGAAAAAAAAAAAATTTATGCACGTTTACTCATTGTCTGGCCTGTACATGAGGGGAATGTTGAAATATAAAATTATTGTTAATTCATCTCTTAATAGCTTAAGCTTTTGGGAGAATAGTTTGCTAATATAACTGGCAAAGATGAAAAATTTTGCTATGATGTCGAAATTGTGGGCATAAAGCAAATTGTACGTGGGGAAGAAAATGAAGTGATATTTGGAAAAATTTTTTGGAAAAGGATGAACCTAGAAGAGAGAAAAGCCAAAGGTGAAGATTGAAGCAAGGTTTCCTAGCTTGTGAGCTTCTTCATATGTAGTTTCATTGTTAACAAACTTTGTTGCCAAGAAGCAAACATTGCAAAATTTTCCCTTATTCATTTTGTATCTATTTTTATGTATCTTTTGTTTTCTTTTCATTTTTGGCTGAAGAATTTAAGATGTATCTTAACTGTTTGTAGCATATTCTTATAAGAGGTCTAAATTAGCAGGAAAAACTCTAGAATGTCACTAAAACGAAAGGAATTCGGTATGTAACAAGTGATGCAGCACAAAAATAGAATAATTAGAAAGATTATCTTAATTTTAAAAGTTTTTGGTTGATTGTTAATACAAACGTCACTTTTGAGAGTTCTCTAAACCTATCATGCATAATTGTAGTTTTATTCAAGAATCAATGAATTTGTGTTTAATATGCTTCTGCAACATCAACAAGTTAAATGGAGTATTGACTTGTTTGGCAAAGCTTGCTAAAAACTATTTTTGACTTCTTAGGTTCGAAAGCTGCTTTTATAAGTATTTGGATGATCTACCAAAAGAGCTCCTGACAAAGTCATAAATTGTGACTTTTGATGAAATATCTTTTTGAAAATACTTTAAAATTTATATCAAAGTTCAAGTTTAATATTATAAATTTTATTTAAACATTTTTGTTATATATTAAAAAACTTTACAATCATTTTGTCCTTATAAGTTTTTTTGTTTGAAATACTTATTAAAAAGTCACAACTTTTACATTTCTTTTTTATTGAGTAAAAGTAAAACAAAAACTTTGTGTACAAGTGGCGGGACAATGTTTTATAGAGAAGTAGTAGTTGGTTAAGTTTGAAAAATAATCTCAGAGACGCTCTACTATGCGGTCTTGAAATAGTGAAATTGGAACAAATTAATAGAGGTCTTTATCATCATATAGTGATTTAGCCCATATTATTAGGCTATATATTAATTAAATCTATATGAAACACAAGATGTACGTGCCAGATTTTTAAATTTCAAATGAGGTGTCAAAATAGTATCGGAGGGTTGATGTATATGTAAACTCCTCTATTGATAGCGGATTAAATTATTTTTACAGCTGGATTACGTATAAGTGTTTATATTAGAAAAGGAAAAAGCATACGCATGACACAAATTAAAAAATCATTGCATCAACATGACATAATAATTTGATAATTGACTAATATGACACAAAGCAGATATTAAGAAAACTAAAGTTTGTGTCATACTAGTCAATAATAGAAGTTTATGTCACATTGATCAATGAATAAAAAAAGGTGATTACTTAAGTAATTTTCTCTTAGAAAAATGTACGATATGCATGACTTAAAAGTGCTTCCACTCATAAATCTGACTATAAATTTGATTTAATGACTTAAAAAATTACTCTATCGAGTTGTAGAAGCAGCCTTTTTTTTTTTTTTTTCTTGTAAGAATTTCACAAACTATAATTTCCTCCCGGTGTACCCAATTCCCTAATTCCACCAAATAAATACATCACTTCGACTCTTCGAGTGATACTTTAGAGGTAAAGATCTGTTGGTTATTTCTATGTTTAATATTTTGTTGTTTTCTTTCTCTTTCTCTTTATTTATTTAACTTTTAAGGTTCAAGATTAGCTGTTCAAGCTAATGTACTATTTATGAATATGAGAATTGCACAATAACAGAACAAAAATAAAAATAAAAATAACTCTTGTAGCCACTGACTTTTATTGAAAAGGGAAAAAAGAAGAGAAGAAAAAAGACAAAATATAGTCATGAAGAATAACAACGTACATCAACAGTGGTATAAACAAACGGCACAATTAGGATAAAGAGATGTAAACTACGTTTATTGGAAAAGCAAGCTCACAGATTTGGGACTATAAGCGCGCGCGATTGGTATAATCATTGAATAAGGGTCTGTTTGGATTGCATATTCATTTTTGAAATGAAAATTTTTTTCATTTAAAATGAAAAGTCATTTCAATTTGATAATGAAATGTTGTTTGAATATGTAAAAAAAGAAATTTGTCTTTTTGAAAACAAAAGGAGTCTAAAATTTATTTGGAAAGTTATAATATGTGAAAAAATGATATTAAGAATAATACGTTAGAAGAAAAATTAAAAAAGATTCCAAAAGGATACTGTATAAAATATATTTGAGAATTAAATACCCACCATTATTTTTCAAAACGAAAAGAATAATGAAAAAAGTTTGGAAAAACACTATTTTGTTATTTTTCCACTCACCTTAGATTATACGAAACAAATGAGACGTTAGTTTCTTCGGTTTGAGTTTGATTAGAAGTAGGGAATGTATTTGCATCATCAATATTTTTAAATAAAGTATTTTCTATGGTGGCACTTACCACCCAATACCAAGACATACTTACGAACCATATTTGTCGAATAAGAATCGCTACATACATGTCACCAATATGGTTGAGGATGAGGACGTGTTAACCACAAAAATACTTAACGTATTTCTCTTTATTTTTTTTTTTTTTTTTTTTTTTCGGAAAGGAATATTAACGTATTTCAATGAGCTATCTCTCACTATTTAACCACAAATATATTTTTGTCACAAAATATATACTTTTAACTACAATAGTTTATTAGCCACAAAATAATTTGGTTGAAATTATTGTGGCTCAAAGTATATGTTTTGTGACAAAAATATTTTTTTTTTGGTTAAATAGTGCTAATATTGTAGCTAACATACATGCATGTTAAGAAATTTAAATGAAATTACTGTGGCGCTCAAACAAATTAATATGGTAGAAATGCAAATTAATTAATAACCTAAAGGATTCATATTCTTGTACAGATGCTGAAATAAAGTTTTCTAATTGGTGGCTTGTCTCTTAATAATATAAGCTTTTGAAATAAAATTGATTAATTATTAACATGGTGCTCTAGGTATTGAGTTCTTCTTTTTCATCTGATTGAAATCTAAATGACTAAATTACCCTTCTTTAGATTTTTTTTTCTCTAATTAATAGATAATTTCTCTAATAACCAACAAGGACAATTTTGATTAACTATTTTATGTTGATCATTTATAGGTCCATTTTGTTGCACAAATCTAAAACTCCAACACTTGGGGCAGAAATCCAAAAGTGAGATTTGTGTAACATTCCTAGGAATTCTCATAAATATTCATGTATTGCGCTTTCTGATTCGTTTATAATGAGAAGAAGGTAAGGAGCCTTATTTCTAAGGGAAAAAACATAAACGGCCGTTTTGTTTTGGATAAATTAGTAAGTAGCCAGATTTTCTACAAACCTGGGATTAATCGTATTTCTCTTATGATCAAATTTGATAAAAAAATCTGACTATTTGCTATAAATTTTTAACATTAATTACTCACATATTTGTCCATTATCCAACCCACACTCATTACAGCTTTAAACTTTAGAAAATTACTCAAACTAAATTAATAATTCAATATGTATCTAAAGCGTCATTATATTATATTTACAAGATTATATTATTCTATGGTTTGTTGAGTAAATATTTAATGATACAAACTATATATGTATATAATGATCCCATAGTTAATGTGCTTGAATTTATTTAGAATAAAATCAAAATAGAAAAAAAATATATCAATTTAGAATATTTTCTATATTATGAGAAATGAATAAGTCAAAAAATTTACTCTCCATTAACTAATAGGAATGTTTTTCATATGTCATGACTATACAGATAAATATCTAGGTGACAAAGATAAATAAAACGTACCTGAAAACATTACAAAAAGGGTTCTCTTTCCTCTCTCCTCTCCTCTCACTCATCTTTCATAGAGTCTTTAAGTTAAGAAAATATTACGAGTGTTCGAGTAAGACTTCCCATCACAATTCTTGACCGGTGTCCGTTTGGATATCCAAACCAGCACTAGGTTTGGAGATCCGAACCAGCACTATCATTTGACGCTTCTAATATGTACTTTAAATTGTATATAGCATATGTAACATTGATATATATATATATATATATATATATATTTTTGCATATTTGTTTGTTTGCGGATAAAATAATTATGTTTACAATATTTATATTTTGTTTACAGTATAAAGTAACGATAAAGCTGAACACTTTTTCTTAACTAACAATAATTTGTGAGAAGGAGCCCATAATCTCTGGAGCCCGCCATATCTGTCACGTCCCATAGGTACAATAATGACCCTTATTTTTTTCTTTTTTTCTTTTTTCTTTTTAACAAAAGAAACTAATACATGTAGAATTCACTGAGAGATCAACTACAAAGGGTCTTCGGGGTCACAAAGACCATGGTTAAAAAAAAAAAAAAACATTTATAGTTAGGATACGTAACTTTTTCACCACCGGTGATGTACATATTTTTTTTCCTTTGTTTTCGTAATCTAAATGGTGAGAGATAAGGGTCTACTATTAATATGGTTTTCCAATATTTGCATAGGTGTTTTTCCTTAAATATGAAAACCTTTAATATTTTTTTTTAAAAAAAAAGTTAAAACTTAATAGTGTGGAAACTCAAGATTTTGCCTGACATCCTCTGAACAAAGTGGTGGAGGTGTAGATCACCGCCGCTTATACAGCCGGAATTCAACAACTTGCGATGGCTTAATGCTAGGGCTCAAATCTCCGTCTTCTCACGGCAGTACCTCAAAATTAATTGAGTGGTTTTGATATTCGAGTTTGCTCTGAGCTTTTTAGGTTTTGTTTAATCATGTTGATCAAACATCAGACGACAAAAGATATTGCGATTGGAATGTCGTTCGACTCAGCTCGTCGAGAGCTTTCCAGTGGAACCTGCTGTGTCCAAAATGGAGGTAGAAATAGGGATCAGAGGTGGTTATGACTGTTTGTGGAGGACAAAGTTATCTTTAAATTTTAGTTTTGAGTAAATAAATATATTTTTATAATAAATTTTTCATATCATACACTGAAAAAAAAAAATAAAAAGGGATCAAAATTTCATAAAACAATAACTAAACTCAAAAGTTCAAACAGTTAATATTCAATAAAGAGGGTAAAAATATATATCCTCAGAAATAGTAGTAAAAAAAAAATCTAAATCTAAAAAAAAAAAAAAAGAACTACGAATGTGATCCTCACTAAAAATTAAAAAAAAAAAATAAATAAATAAAAAACAAGAATTGAAAGACATATATTATACCAGCCAACAACGATGAAAATATCGATATCCGTGAAAACATTAGTACTATAGTATACCCAAAAATTTCCATATTTGAGTGAAAATTTCTTACTAAGTATACACAATGTTCAATTTAGTATTTCATTTCTATTAGTTAATTTTTCAACTTTTTTATCTAATCATTACAGTTATGTCATTTCAAAACTATTCAAACACTAAGATTTGTTTGGCAAAACCGTTCAAACCATCCAACTCAAACTTTTTTTTATCTTTTTCCCAAAATTTTTTTTGTCTTTTCTGAAAATTCAAAAAAAATTTACTATTAAAACTTAAAAATCCCAACTCAAACTATTCCACCAAACACCTTATAAAGCTTTATTTTTACGAATTTTAAAACTTAATGATGATGATAGAAGGTGGATATAATTACATTAAAAATTGCATTACATATGAAAGTGCAAATTTTAAATATGTTATTTTCCATGATATAACCCTAGCATGAATATTTACATTAAAGATGGTCTAACTTGAATAACTGTCTGTTATGCCATCTCATTATAGATAATAACAAGAATAATGATAATGATAATAACAATAATAATAATAATTTGAATAAAAATGTCATTCAATCACATTTCTCTATCATAGTTAATATGGTACTAGTTTTTTTTTTACGTGTCATAATATGGTACTAATACTAGTTTGTTCTTTTCTTAAAATAAATAAATAAACATGCCCCCCCCAACCCCACCCCCACACACGCGACCCCCCCCCCCCCCCCCCCCCCCCCCCCCCTCCCCCGCTTTTTTTTTTTTTTTTTTCTGTAAAAGATAGAAGCAAACAAAAGAAGCCCACCTGTCCTCGTAGAACACCATAAGTTGATGGAGAGAGTCAAGACAAAAAGCGCCCAAAAAAGAAAGCCAACATGCTTTTACCCATTGGAAGTCATATATTACAAAATAACTTTTTGCCGTCCAAAGTTATAAAGCTGACCAAGTCACCAAAGGTGGCAAATTTTAGGATTGCAACACCAATCCTAAATATCTTTCAGACACAGAAGTCACTGTTTTCCCAATGTGATTACTGTAAGAAAATTTGAATGTTACAAAGTATCGTGTTTGGGTAATCCTGTGAAAAGGTTTAATGGTCAGTTTATAAATATGAAAAAAAGCTTCACCTCTGAAACTAGCTTTTAGGGTTGAGAAAGGCTCAATACCACCAAATATGATATAGGAAACGGGTTAGACAACAAGTCTCAGCCCAACTCAAAAGAAAACGAATTGAGGGTTATCCGACTCGAAGCCCAATGTGTGATGGGAGAGATTGTTCAAGTAATCACACATCGATTATGAAGGGATCGATGATCAGTTTGTAACTGTGAGGCCCTAGTTTTTACGGTTGAGAGTACTTCATCTAAGCACACAAATATCAATCCTATTTAATCATTAATTAGTTAAGTAAAAGTTTAAATATTAATAACATTTCTTTCTCAATATTTATATCATTTCCAAACAAAATACAAAGAAAATTAGAAAGAAAAGTTAACATTTGGTAGTTTCTATAATTCCATTTCCATTGTGCATTTTCAATATTTAGTATACACACTTGTTCATTCTGAAGTACTTAAGACTTATTTTGTTTTATTCTTTCTTCTTTCTTTCAAAATTTTTTTTTTTTTTTGAATTTTAGGAAAGGAAGATCCTATGTGTACACCTTTAATGGAGTAAATTAATGTATAATTACCACTTAGTACGTTAGCCAGCAACTACTTTAACAACACATTTTACAAGAAGTAAAAAAAGAAAAAGAAAAAAAGGAATGTTCCTTTTTAATTTTTAGTTTTATTTTTTTTTGGTTTAAATTTGCAGGAAGATTGATCCTTTAAGTTACAAAAGTTATACTTTTTTTTTTTCCCTCTCTCTCTCTCTCAAAACTTTATATTAAGAGTTAAAAGGCAGAACTACGATATGACTAATTATTTCTTGATTGTACCGCGTTTGATCGCAATCGACAAATTTATCTAAACCGTTAAGATTTGAGCTACGTTTGCTAGGTGAGGCCAATTAACAAAGTATTTCAACAATTTCAATCTATTTTGAAACAAAAAGTACTTATAAAATAGAGATGTAGTGAAATATAGCTCGTTTTGCAGTCTAACCATGCTTATGATTTTTTCTTCTTCTCCAGTATATTTCCAGTTACTTTCCATTTTCAATATACATTATTAACGTTATTATTGTTTGGTCTTGTACTTTTCATAGAAGAAACCTTTGGAGCCCAACTTTACTACCGGTCTCTTCAACATCTTTCTGGCTTTGCTGTTTGTATTCTTTGAAGCTGAACTTCCTATAAATCGCCGGTTGGCCATGACTCTCCACCATCGCTTCATTGGCCGGGCAGTAGAAATATGCAGCAGAAAACCTCTCGAATTGAGTCGCAACCACTCGGTGTTTGACGCTCTTGTAAACTCCATTGCTTAAGGCCTAAATAGATCGAAACAACGTCAATATCTTCATCATCATTGAACGCATTTATTCAAGGGATTCTTCAAAATCAATTCGTGTAATTTTTCATCGATCCGTAAATTTTTTTAATCAAATGATGAGAGATGAAAATTGGTATCTCGATTTTTTAAATAGCTCTAAGAAAAAGAAAAAGAAAAAGAAAAGGAATCGATCTACAATAATGAAATATGTGATTAAGTACTATGACTTAAATTTCCAACTTTTCAAATGTAAATTAAGTTATTGCATTAAAATTTGTAGATTTTTTTATTTATCAAAAAATTATAAACAATGTGGTCATATATAGAAATACAACTAAATAATTTTTAATGACCAGTCATTTTTACATACCTGAAACAAGTCGCCAATGTTGATAATAAGAGCTTCTGGATTAGGTTTTACGCCAAACCATCTTCCATCTTTGAGCAATTGCAGGCCTCCGATACGGTCTTGGTACACAACCGAGAGGAAATCGGTATCGGTGTGAGGGATTAGTCCACAGACCAGCTCAGAAGAAGAGAAAGGACATGGCGGGTATCGGTTCAACCGGAGAAAACTAGAGCTTGGAGGACAATTCTCTTGGAAATAGGTGAATTTGACTCCCACATTTTCTGCCAGAATTTCAACTAAGGTTTCGGCAAGACCAGATGCTGCTCTCGCGAATCTTTCCATTGTTAACCTGTAGATCCAAGTATATATTTTGAATAGAATTATAAGATCCAAAAATAAATTAGGAAAACCAACACAGAATTCCAATCTCCAAAACTTCACAAGTAATAAACTCATGTCCTGTAAACACACACACACACATATATATGCACACATATACGTGACATGTATAGATCTTAATCAAGAGTGGACTAAGATAGACTGAAGCGTTTTACTAAACAAAGATGAAGAAATTAAAAGCTGCAAAGTCAAACTGTAGAGTCTGAGATTCCGATTCCTAGCTCAGCAAGTGAAAGGAGAGGATTGAGTTGGAGCTCTCAAATTTGAAATCTGAGAGTGTTTTTATTTTTTTTAATTATTATAAGTGAGTGTGATAGGTCGTATACGCATACGGTAACATGAAATGAAAAACTACAGATTCTGAGCATATTATAATATGGACAAAGAAGCCAAAACTTGTCATGACCTAGAAACAACAGACACTTGACGTCACACGGCCCACTCTGACAAGCCTGTCCCCAAAGAGACGGCCATTCTTTTTTGTTCACGTGGTGTCCAATGGTAGATACAGAATTTGTTCATCCTGTGTGCTTAGTTTGTTCACGTGGTGTCCAATGGTAGATACAGAATTTGTTCATCCTGTGTGCTTAGTACTATGTACTCTTTTTTGGATTCTAACTAGGCATGTATGAAGATCGATATCTATATGTGTGCATTTATAGTTTATAGATATTATATATATATATATATATATGTATACACACACACATACTGTTTGAGTGCATCCCCAAAAACACTGTTAGTATTAAAACTCTGGTAAAGTTTCAAACTATTCAAAATTAGAAATACTTTCCATGAGAAGTCTTGTGTGGCTTTGATTGTAAGCTTCTCTGAAAAATTATCCAATTATGCAGAGAAAAAGCCGTTTTTGAACTTGGAAGTTGCTGCTTCCTAATCAAGAAACTCTTCTTTTTAATTAGCAACCATGTATTCAAGCACATTCCTATATTAAATAGAAAAAACAATTAAACACTTAAAAAATAGAGACAGACAAAAGAGAGAGAGAGAGTTTCTACAGTGATCAGTCCTATTTTTCACGCTACCGATAGGAACTGCTTTTTGACGGTGTTGTCAATGACTCAAATGAATTGTTTTTGTTTTGGGTTATGTTATATTTTGTGAGTTTGGTTTAGGGTTAATTTATGGACTTCTATTTTTTGTTTAGGGTTATGAGTGATTAGAGAAGTTAAGATCAAAGTGTGCTTCTTTTTGAGAAAGGCTAAGAAAAGTGACAGACAGGGACAGACACAGGGTGTAAAAGAGATTTTGGGTAAAGGGAGACAGAGAAACTTTGTTGAGTGTATAATTATGAAGTTTCTAGTAAATTGATTCTCCTTCTCCTACAACATAGGCAATTTTTCTAAACTAAGTTATCTTTGTCTTCCTGATGGTTCTGTTAATATTTGTTTCGTTTTTTTTTCTTCTTGTTGAATTAGTATATAAGGCTGTGCCAACAAAATGTTCGATTAATTTTTAGTAGTGCGATAACGGATTGTCCACGTTAAAAATTTATAACACGTAATACATAAATGCTAATAGTTGTAGATCAAACCATTAAAAAGTTAACCTAACAATTAAAACAACAATTTATACCAATATACTGAAACATAAAGATTCCTACCGTAGAACTCCAAATTAATATGTTTATATATACATATATAAATAAATATAAAATATATACCTGAGATTGTTGCATTCAGTCATTGATGATATATCTTTGACAGATAGATGAAAGGCTTCTGACCATGAGAACTGCTTAAGACACGTGGCCTTTTGATTACCCCATCTATAACCATTGGATGATAAATTCAGAAACTTATTTTGAATCTTCTTTTCAAAAGGCTGTTGGAAGACTTTCTTCTGCTCAATTTTCAAGGTCTCAAGTTCTTGTATTGAAATTCCATGATTGACAACTTGAAAGAAACCCCAATTTCTTGCAGCTTCAACAATCTCTCGGATGCAACTTTCTCTCTCTAGTTGGTCATCTGACCTTATATGGATAAGATTGGCTAAAGGTAGATTACAATCCTCTACGATATCAAACTTATCAGTACCTTTCACTTCCATTGTGTTGAGGGAGTTTTGTAAGAGGGTTTTGTAGGTCTCTTCAAATGGAGGTTCAGAATCCATGAAGGGCAAGAGGACAATTAAGAAATGAATTAGGGATAATTAATATGCCTTGGACTCTTTCCTCTTCACCCTGATCAATAAGAACGCTTACTTAATTAGGAATACATTTGCAAAAATTTCAGCAATATATATATATATACATATATTTATAACTATGTGTGTGTGTGTGTGCAAAAAATTAGAAAAACCAAAAGTGCTTGCATGCATTTTATAGTAACCAATCGAAAGTTAGCCCTGCCTGCATTGCATGTACTATTCTCCAAATTGAACTAATATTTATATAGTTTGAGGGTAAACTTACTATTTTATTTAGACATTAATGTAAAGGTGCAATTGGTTTCAAGTTCCGGACCTAAAATTTTTATTTCAGTTCTTATTTTTTTTCTAAAAAGCCAATAAAAATTGTATGTAGTTTTTGAAAGTTAACCAATTTTAATTTAAAATTTTCATTTCAAACCGATACACCAAACACTCGCTAAGCTTAGCTTATAGAACTTATCTTGTTTGATTACCACTTACACGGTCTGAAATTTACTTGACAAATAGCCGTAATTTAAAAATAAATAAATAAACGAAGAGGAGGGATTAAAACCTCCACAACTCAAATTCATTAAAAGTAAAATAAGAAATAAAATAAAATCAGAATCCAGCCACAATAATAAACAAAAGAGAAAACAAAAAGAAAAAAAAAAAAACCCCCCAACCCTTCATATAAGGCAAACAAACCCAAACCTAAAGTTGAAGTTATTTTCATATCTTGAAACCCTTTACTTTTCGCACACGAAGTTTGTAGGTACTTTTCTTTTCCGGATCAGCAATTATGTCTAAAAGCATGTTATTGAGCTTTTTTAAAAATAAAAAAAAAAATTTATCTCAAGATCTTAAAAAACTAAAATACATAATTGTTGACCATTAAAAGTCACAGTAAAATTGATGTTGAATATTTTACTATCCGGATCCTTAAATTTCAGAATAAAGTTTATGGGGGGTTTTTTTTTTTTTTTTCGTTTGATTAATTTTAGTGTAATGGTCTACTCGATAAGTGTGCATTTAAAAGTTTGTTACACACGAAACAGAACTACTATAGTCATAAATCGGGCACTGCTCAAAAATTAATTATAATTAAAACAGTTCTTACTCGGTAGTGAAAAATAGAAGTTCTTAATTCAACTGTATTAATTTGCAGTCAGAATTCCATTTGTGCTAAAAATTTGTTAAATTAATGTTTAAGGGAACACATGATGAATAATTGACGCAAAATCTTTGTTTTCCTCAACTTCTACATCACTGATGTCTGAAACATATGATCACATGGCAAAGTTCATTCACAATCAATTTGAAGAACACACACACACACATACACACACATATACATACATATATATATATATATATATAAACATACGCACACGCATAAATATATAGATCGTATATGTCTGTATATAAGGGCAAAACAAGGGAAAAAGAAAAATAAATACCTAGTAGAGCTTTTGATCTTTGCGAAAACTTGTGGAAGGAAAAACTGCTTCTGACCGATGCCTAAACATTTACATAGGAGTAGTATCTGTTTATATATATATATATATATATAATTATTACAATAGTTCGTTAAGACTCCAAGTTTGGAGCATATTTATAAGCTTATAATGAGGAAATGGTAAGTTGGGAATATGCTGATTGAGAATCTATGGTTGCATCTGGAACACGCATCCGAAGATTATTTAATCAGAAGGAAAAAAAAAAAAAAACAGAGAGAGAGAGACAGAGAGAGAGAAGAGTGTCATGTCTGTTTATTCTATAATTGGTGTTCCAATTATCCTTTTTTTGCCGTTCCACTAAGCAAAATATCAATTCTATCGAGGTCAATCTCTTCTTGTTAAGAAAATTTGGAAAAAAAAAAAAGAACAAATAAATTAAATTTACAAGGATCTCTCTCCTCCTCAAAATTGATCAAAATATCATATATATGTGTGTATATATATATACATATATAGTTCCTTTGAATGGACTTCTGAGTTTGGCATGTCGGCCATAACTATTCGCGAAGTACTTTAAAGAGCATGAAAGCGATATGTTTTTTTGGAGCAAATTATAGAAACAGAAATAATAGCTTAAAATTTTCTGAAATGATTTATAATAATTTTATCGGGGCTAAAAAAGTATAAAGTTAAGGAGCTACCGAAAGGTGTTGTAAGTATATTAGTGGCTTAATTAGCCACTAGGCAAGTTAAACATCTACTCAAAGTTAAACAACCAGTACTACGTACTCTAAGTAAACATTTTTCAGAAATATTAATTTCAATATATATTTCTCTTTTGTAGTAGTTTCTTTCTCCCCTCCCCCCCCCCCCCCCCCCCCCCTTTTTTTTTTCCTTTGCTGAAATATTAATTTTCTTTCTAATAATTTTAGTTTAAACCCCTAACTTAACCAAAAATAACGGATATATTGAAATTTGGAAAAATAATAACTAATATTGTTGATAGGTAGTTGAGATTCCAGTTTCAGCACCTTAGCCGGGATTTGTTGAATTCCGGTAGTTTCTTTACTCAGATAAGTTCGATTAAGAGATCATGATTATCTCCTCTATTGGAACAAGATATAAATACTACAAATTTGAATATTGAAATTATCGATTGTTAATATCTCGTGGAGAATGCACCGGGAATCAGCACACACTTTCTATAGATTACGGCAATGTGTAATTGTTTTGAATATATTATTTGTAATTCAAATATTGTGAATGGTTATATCTTAAATAAATGATTGAGGCCTCTGAAACCCTAAGTCACTTTTTATATATTACAGTCCTGTGTAATTGCTCAATATAGCGAAAACCCCAACATTAAAAAGGACATAGACATTCTTTAAAAGATGAATCTCTATAAATAATTGTGTATTGTACTTTCCTGCACTCATTATTTATTACTTCATGCTCGCTTGTAATTATGGATGATTTTCAGGAATACCAACACCGTCAACAAGTATTATATCTATTGGTAAATTTAAAATAGTAAATATTACTATTCTTCTTCCTTTTTTTTTCCCCTCCTTTTACACGTTCCTATAGTAAATGTTTGTGGTTGCAAACATAATTAAGTGATAATTTCACATATAATTTTTATTCACAAGATGTAGAACTCCAATCCCTCACCCCCAAATTAAGAAAAGAAATAGTAAATAATTCTTCTTCTTTCTCAAAAAAAAAAAAAAAAAAAAAAAAAAAAAAAAAAAAGTAGAAAAAAGAAAATCATCTTTCTCAAGCCTTCTTCTCAAGACTACACAAATACTCTTTTATTAATTCTTCAATATGTTTGCAACTAAATAAAAAATAAAATAGAATTAGAAGGGAAGGATCTTCAAACCAAAACAAAACAACAAAACAAAAAAAAAAAAAACAAAAAAAAAAAATCTTTCTCAAGGTCTCTTCTCTAGATAACACACTAACGTTGATTATAGTGATATGATTTAACGCATTGGAATAGATTTTATAAATTCTTTACGATTGCCATATTTATCTCACATGCATATTTATTGCATAAAATAATAATCAGAATAATTAATTATCTATTAGTAATAATTATCGACAAGGCTCTATCAGTCTTTCCCACAACGAACGTCCTTAGTAAGCTGGTAGAACCTCCAATATTTTTCAACATTAGATCTTCCATGTCAGTCTTTCCATGTTATTCTTTTTCAACATTAGATCTAATTCTCAACTTGATCGGTTTTCTTCTTCCAATTCTTAATGGCTGAGGTTTGCTTATCTAAAGGGAAGAAACTAGGAATCCTAGATGGAGACGAAAAAGAATCTGACCTAAGAGACATTTATAAAGGTCCTTATATTGCACTAGATCTAGGGTTGACAATGATGTAAAATTACATCCATGCCTTTCATTAATTGGAACACGCCTACTCTCATGTTGGTCGACTTTTTAGTGTGAATCACCATTTTGAGGTGCGTTGTAAAGAATTTGCTGCAGCTGGTCTCTTAACTCATTTAAGCCTCTAAGCACTCCTTTGATGGTGTTGGCCATGTCCCCAGCTCGTCTGCTTTTAGGAGCGTTGTTCTTGAATCTTGATTTTGTAATAACCGACTTTTATGCAAATTACGATTTCTGTTATTTGAAATCAAAAGTTTGTATTATGCATGTGTATATGAAATGTCTGATCTGATTTTATCAGAATTAGAATTTATGTATGATTTTATTCCGGTCAAAGTTTGACCAGGAAAATTTAAGATATGATTGCGACGGTACTGCAGTATAATCAACAGAACGAAATTATACTGTGAAAAATCATCATTATGTATATGGAAGTGAAATTAAGGTACGGGACAGTTATAGAAAAATCAAGCTCAATATTTAGAGTAAGAAGGCCGAGAGGTTTCAAGTCCGGAGAAATTTTTTTACACAGTCCAGTTAAACGCAGATGAATTTTGGACTGCGGTTCAGTATAACAGTACTATTTTTAGTTGAAAACAGTATTGATAATATCTAAATCAGTATGATATTGGGCTGTATGTTGGAAATCAAGCCAAATGGAGCTTAATTAAGGGACACCTCATCACAAAGGATAATTAAGTGATTTTTAGATTTTTTTTTTTATATGGAAAGAATTAAAAGTTGTTGACCTTTGACTACCCTTGTTCACCAAGGAACACCATGATGGCCGGCCACCTTGCATGGGGTTGGTGTGAAATTGTGGCTCTTTGAAGGGACTAAATTGCACATTAAAGAAAAGTGATCACATACATATATGTGAAAAAAAAAAAAAAAAAAAAAAGAGACCAAGTTTGACCATTAGCTTTTAGTTCACCTTTTTCACACCAAAAAGCTCACCAAGGCCGAACACAAGGGAGGAGAAAATACACCCATCTTGGTCAAATTTTCTTGAGAAGAAAAACAAAAAGAAAATTGTTGGATTCAAGTTCAAGGGTTTCTTTCAAGTTTTTGAGGTAAATCTTCTCAAACCCTAAGCTTTTATTCAAGTTTGAAGCAAAATTTCTAAGTGTATTTCAAGTATGGAATGTAGAGCATAAGCTCACCTCTTTTCTTTTTCTTCATGTAATGGGTTTATGGAGCTTGATTTGTGCATGTTAGGGTTTAGAAAGCATGATTTCATGGTTGTATGTGTTTTTCTTAAGTTATGTTCTAGATGGCTTGTGTTAAGGGTATATGCTCACCAAGTGTTTGATTATATGTCCCCATGATGTTTAAGATTGATTTTCAGATTAGGGATAATGGATTTAAGATGTATGATATGTGGAGGGTTTGAAAAACCCCAAAAAACCCTAGCAATGGTTGAATTTACCATTAGGGTTTATGTGTAATTAGTATGGTATGTATGAAAGGTATGACATGGAAAACGTTAGGAAATGCGCAGCATATTTGTCCTAGGCTCACGGTTTTAACCGTTTGAGGTAGTGTGCACGTAATTTTGCGTACGAACCAACGAAACCGAAAACTGCCAGTTCGGACCAAAACAGGGTAGCAAACTGGAATCAGAATTTTGAGGCCTTTAGAGGCCGAATTTGAAGAAAGTCAAAACATGAAAGTTGTAGAGTAGGGTTTTTCCTAGAGGGTAACGCGGACAGTTTTGCAAAATGAGACTCCAACGGCCTCGGTTTTTATGAAAACCCGAGCCTGACCGTGCCCAGGATTTATGCACGGCCAGGATTAGTTTAACAAGGAATATGAACGTGATAAGGTCCGAACTAGGTTTTTCTCAAAACACGAAAGTTGTAGGGTTTTTCGAAAGCTAAAAATTTCGTGAAGAAAAGTTTTTCAAATTCGGCTTTGATTTTTAAACTGAATTGGTTTTCAAAAACAGTACAGGAAACAGGGAATTCCTGTACAGGATTTTAGAAACAGTGCAGGAAAAGAGTAATTCTGCACAAACACTGATAGATTGACAATGTGAAACTGTTCCAAAGGCAGTTTCCAATAGTCAATAAGTTTTACAAATTTTACTTCATGATTTCAAATTATCAAAGTCAAACAAAGGATTTTGTACAAAATATAAGGTTTTCTAAAAAGAAAACAAAAATGGGTTTTGAACCAAATTTTAAAATAATCCGATTAGGGTAGGTTCAAACCCTAGGGTTACTTAAGGTAACCAAGTAGGATAACGCGAGAAGTAAGTAAGGGGCATATAACTAAAGTTATATAAGGGTGTTGGTTATATCACCAACATTTCTAACCCTTACTTTTATATGATAACAGAATATAGAACGCGACAGTGTCCTGACGGAATCAAGCGCGACATCGGACACAGCAAACGCGAATAAGGTAAGTACAACTCCGCCTACAGCATAGGCTTTGTTGTGTATACTTACCTAAGTATGATGATGAATGTATGAAGCATGCTATGTGTTAGGAAATGTTATGTACTAGGAAATATTATGTACTAGGAAATGCTATGTATTAGGGAATGTTATGAAATATGCTATGTTATATGCTATGTGTAAAGTAAAGTCATATGCTTTGTGCTATGAAAAGTCATATACGATGTGTTATGAAATGTTATATGCTGTGTGTTATGAAAAGAAGTATGCTATGATTATGTGCTAAGAAATATGTTATGAAAAATGTTAGAAACATGTTAAGACTATGATATGCTTAAGATAAGACTATGATTTAATTGTGAAACATCACGAAGCATGTTCACCAATTAACAAGAACAAGATCAAGTATGAAAACAATGAAAGTTATGATGGCAAGCAAGCTTGCCTGTGTCGTACCGACCCGCGTTAGGTCGGGTTGGACTATGGTTTGAGTTGGAAATGGACTGGCCGCCCCAACCACTCCATAGTTGCGCGCCCGGTACAGACACTTATGTTATGGGGCCCATATGTTAAGATAAGCTAAGAAAGTAAGTTATGAATGGATAAGAAAGCATAAGAAAGCATAAATGGCTCATGCATATGTATGATAAGCTACGTTATGATTATGTTATGTTAAGTTAAGTTATGATGGTAATTGTTTGTGTCGCGGTTTATAGTAGTTGTACTTGCTGAGCGAAAGCTCACTGTCTTACGTCTATGCTGTAGGTAAGTAACCTGCCAGCAACTGTTGATACAAGATGGCGGAAGCATGGTGGGGCGAACTGTGAAATGTGGGAAATTATGCCGCTACGCGTTTTGATAAATTATGTAATTATTTTATGTGTTTTATATTATGCCCAAACAACCGTATTTAGTATCCGTTAACTTCTTATGTACGCTTTCGTGTGTGTCGCACCGTATAAAAAAAAAAAAAAAAAAAATTTCCGCTGCTTACGATAAGTATGAAAGTACGAAAAGTATGTATGTATGTATGTACGGTAACGGCCTGTGCTAGGCGGGTCGTTTCAGAGTTGGTATCAGAGCGGTTTCCTGCAGTCCAATTTCACAGTCAGCCTGCCATCGCCGCCATCATTGTAAGTTCAAAATTATTTTCATGTATTAATTTCTATTATGCGAATAAGTTATGTTAGATACGTTGATATGGACCCCGCACGAGTAGTTGAGGACCGAAACTCGATTACGTTGTTCTACGAGTTACATCCTCTACTTTTCAAGGGCACGAGACGGACAGTGTCATTAGCAGTATGGCTATACGACACAGAGCGGATTTTTCGTACCAGTCACATCGTGGCTCATCTACAGGTCTCCTTAGCCAGTCGGTGCCTAGTAGTGGACGCCCATTTATGGTGGTTGACGCTCGGGGAGCGAGCAATGCCAGATCGCTCCTGGGCGCATTTTCGCATGTTAGTAATTGCGCGTTTCGGGCCCGTACCCGATGAGGGAGCAAATACGACGTACCGTGATCCCGAGATTTATCGGGATATGTACCTCGAGCGGTACTATTGTTACGTAACAGATTGGCACGCGTACCCACAGGAGTTGGTGATTCTTCGGATTGTATTACCTCCCCAGATCCGACAGTACATCCCAACACCTACGCCTGACATGACCATGGGACATATGGTCGAGTACATCATGGACGCCAAGGTCGTAGCTCATGCCATGCAGGCCGATGCATACGTAGTTGAGCTTCAGGTACCCGTCGATGACGCAGGTATAGGAGAGCCGATATTTGAGGTGGGCCCAGTTTTTCTAGAGGACCCGATTCCAGCAGTTCCACTGCAGAAGGTACCCCCCGAGGTTGAGATAGAGGCCAACGATTATGACGCTGACGACGACATGGATGCTCCCGAGGATCAGCCCGAGGATCCTCCGATTATCGATATCTCCAGCAATGATGAGGACGAGGATATGGAGCCAGAGCCCGAGTCAGGAGATTGGGTTGAGGATGCGGATGATCTAGACGACGATCCCGAGGAGATTTTGTACGACGACGGAGATTGGGACACAGACTCCGACGCCTCCTCTGTGATCACGATATAGTACATAGATTAGATATAGATCGATCACGTATATATTTTTTTGACTATGAGACTGTTTTGTATTAAGCTTATTCCTTTTGATAATAGGCTTGTACAAAAGTATGATGATAAAGTGGTAGACACTTCCATCTTAGTTTTGACTATGTGTGTATAGTATAATGTACAGAGTATGTACATACGGTATTGTAAATACGATGTACTTTTGTAAAGTGTACAAAAAGACCGTGCGAACACGGGATATATGACAAGAATATGTTATGATATGAAAAGCCATGATAAGTATCCGATGTGATACGATGATATGTTATGATTATGAGTGCTATGATAAGCACAGGATGATAACGTTATAACAAGTATATGATAAGCCTGTGATAATGATAATGTGTTATGATACGATAAGTTATGCATGGAAGAAAGGATATTAATAGTATGATAATATCTTTTCTTGTGATTTAATAGGATTTTAGAAGATGGTACGTCCACGTAGAACGGTACCCGTTAATCCGCCCGAGCCGGATTTCGCGACCATTGTGGCAAATTTGCATCAGCAGTTACGTGCACATCAGCGAGAGACTGATAGGCTTCGAGAACAGTTAGCTCAAATGAACCAGAGGCCACAAGTTAATGAAGTTCCACCTCCAGTTCATCAAGTACCCCCAGTACTATCTCCGATGTCAGAGGTACAGCCAGAAATTCCACGGAATGCTGAGGTTCCGTTAGCACCCGCCGGGATGCAAGTAAATCCACCGCTAGTCCGGGAGGATTTATTATATGAGCGATTTAGGCGTATGAAGGCGCCTGAATTTGAGGGACCTTCGGACCCAATAGCCACCAATAACAGGCTAATCGACATCCAGGTTATTCTGGATTTTATGAGGCTTACGGAATGAGAGAATGTTATCTGTGCTTCCTTTGCACTTAAAAAGGATGCGCAACATTGGTGGATGATAGTCTAAATGCGCAGAAATGTCACGACCATGAGCTGGCAAGATTTCGTGACTGATTTCCGCACCATGTATTACAATAGAGAAGTGCTTGCCGTTCAGTAAGACGAGTTCACGAACTTGAAACAAGGATCTGTGACAGTAATAGAGGCTGTCAAGAAGTTTGAGCAACTAGCTCGCCTATGCCCGGAGCTTGTCCCGAACGAGACAGAAAAAGTTAGGAGGATGATGAAGATGTTCCGGACGGACATCTCTAAGCAAGTGAGTGCTGGAAGCAGTCCACCTACCCTGGTGTCCGATTGCGTAAGTCGGGCAATAAGAGCCGAGTATTGGATTAACCAGGACAAGAAAACAAGGGCTCGAAATTTTAAAGCTAGAAGGGAAGAAAAGGCTATGGTAAAGCAGACGCAACCCCGTCAGATTTCGGAAGCATTCCCAAAGGGCCAGAACAGCAAACCTGCCCAAAATTCCAAGCAGTTTGGGAGGAATAAGCTAATAGGGAATTTCACGGGCCAGGGCCAACAAAAGAATTACCCTCAGAAGAGGAATAATCGAGGAAATGAGGGTAATAACACTGACTACCCGATGTGCGCTAAGTGTGGAAAGAAACACCTGTGAGTGTGTAGAGTGGGGTCGAATGCTTGCTACCTGTGTGGCAAGGAGGGGCATTACGCTAGGAACTGCACCCAGAACCCCAGAATTAGAACCCTTCACATCCAAGCCGGAATGCGAACAGTCAGTTGCATGCGGTTCAAGCCAGGCTTAAAGGATCTTTAATCGCACAAGGCAGATTAGAGGCTCCTGAACTCCGAGCCAGAATGTATGCCTATACAAGAGGAGATGCGGAATCGGGAACTTCCCATGTGGTGACAGGTTAGATTTCTATCACCACTTATGACATTATTGCCTTGTTTGATTCTGGTGCCAATCACTCATTCATATCTTTGGAGTTCGCCCAGAAATTAGGAATAGGTGTGGATAGTTTAGAACAACCTTTCAAAACCTCTTTGCCATCCGGAGAAATTTTGTGGTCCAATTTTTTTTTTGGATACGAAATACTTCTGTGATTTTCTGTGGCAAAGAATTGTTTGTAGATCTCATCGTGATCAAGCTACAGGATTTCGATGTGATCTTAGGAATAGATTCCTTAGGTAATTACGATGCCAAGATCGACTAATAAAAACGTTGCGTAACGTTCAACCCCTACGAAGAGGAAGAACTTAGCTTCTACGGACAGTCACGGAGCTCAACAACCAGATTAATTACATCAATGAAGGCCTGAAAAATGTTAGCTAATGGCTGCCAAGGATATTTAGCTAACATGGTGGACAAAGATCAGAATATGAAATTGATGCCAGAAGACTTCCCCATTATAAGGGAGTACGTGGATGTCTTTCCGAAGGATTTACCGGGACTCCCGCCGGAACGGGAAATTTCGTTTGAAATCAAGCTACCACTTGGAGCCGCTCCGATATCGAAAGTGCCATATCTTATTGCACCAGCCGAGCTTAGGAAGCTTCAAATGCAATTATAAGAATTGCTCGGCAAAGGATTCATCCGGCAGAGTCATTCTCCGTGGGAGCGCCTGTCTGGTTTGTAAAAAAAAAAAAAAAGATGGATCACTGCACATATGTATCGATTATCGTGAACTGAACAAGATCACGATTAAGAATAAGTATCCCCTTCCGAGGATTGACGATCTGTTTGATCAACTCAGGGGAACAGTTGAATTTTCGAAAGTCGATCTGCGATTAGGCTATCATCAGCTCAGGATCAAGGAGTCGGATATCTCCAAGATGGCTTTTCGAGCGCGTTATGGGTACAATGAGTTTTGGTTATGCCGTAGGGATTAATCAACGCCCCTGTTGCTTTTATGGACCTTATGAACCAAGTGTTCAAGGAGCATCTAGATAAATTCGTCATTGTTTTTATTGACGATATTTTGATTTATTCGAAGTCCAAGGAGGAACATGAGCATCACCTTAGGTTGGTGATGGAAACGTTAAAACGAAATCAGCTTTATGCTAAATTCACGAAATGTGAATTCTGGCTGGAAAAAGGTACATTTCTTGGGGCATGTTGTGTCAAGAGAAGGAATCTCTGTAGACCCAGCGAAAGTGGAGGCGGTCAGTTTGTGGCCGGTACCTAAAAATGTTACGGAAATAAGGAGTTTCCTAGGATTAGCTAGATATTATCGATGATTTGTTGAAGGATTTTCCAGGATCGCAAGCCCTCTCACCGCTCTTACCCGAAAAGGGAAGAAGTTCGAATGAACCCAGAAGTGCGAGGAGAACTTCCAAGAGCTTAAGAGGAAGCTGACCAGTGCGCTGGTGTTGATAATTCCTGATGTAGATGCAGGAAATTTCGTGAATTATAGTAATGCTTCTAAAAGTGGATTAGGAGCTGTCCTGATGCAGAATGGGAAGGTAGTAGCCTACGCATCACGACAATTGAAGGATCACGAAAGGAAATATCCCACTCAAGATTTGGAGGCGTTATTTGTATGGAAACAAATGCGAAATCTACACCGACCCTCGGAGTCTTAAGGATATCTTCACTCAGAAAGAGCCCAACATGAGGCAACGTAGATGGCTAAAGCTTGTAAAGGACTACGATTGTGAGATCCTTTACCACCCTGAAAAGGCAAACAGGGTAACAGATGCCTTAAGTAGGCAATCTATAGGCATGCTGATATCTATTAAAGCGTTTCCGAAGCCACTACAAAGGGTGATTTCTAAGTTCAACCTGGAGATGATAACGGGAAGATTGTCATTTTTGACTCTTTAGTCCAATCTGTTAGATTCCATTAAGTCGCATCAAGGAAATGATTCTTTTTTGTTAAAGGCGCAACTTTTTGACAGAAAGAACAAGGAGCGTAAGACCTCTGTAAATAGTGTCATTATTTCAAAGAAAGGATTTGTGTTCCTAACTTTGAAATTTTAAAGGATCATATTATGTCAGAGGCACATAAGACGTCACATTTAGTACATCCAGGAGCTCCAAGATGTACAAGGACTTTCGAGAGAATTATTGGTGGCCAAACATGAAGAATGAAGTGGCTGAATTATGTCAAAGTGCCTAACTTGTCAAAAAGTTAAGGCTAAACATCGACATCCTGGAGGAGTTTTGCAGACAATAGAGCTTCCTGAGTGGAAATGGGAGCAAATTACGATGGATTTCGTAGTAGGATTACCCAGGACTACAAGTGGGAATGACATGATTTGGATTATTGTTGATAGATTAACCAAATCAGCAAACTTCATCACTATCAAAGCTACCGTTTCAGTAGAAAAGTTAGCTGAAGTCTACGTATCCTAGATCGTTAAACTATATGGAGTGCCAAAATCGAGCATTTCAGATCGTGATGGACGTTTCACTTCTCGATTTTGGACAAGTGATCATAACGCCATGGGGTCAAAGTTAAAATTCATTACGGCATTTCACCCCCAAACGGATGGTCAGTCGAACGAACCATCCAGACACTCGAGAACATGCTTGGATTATGTGCTCTGATTCCAAAGGAAATTGGAATCAGCAGCTGCCATTGATTGAATTTTCGTATAATAATGGTTATCACGCTTCAATTGGTATAGCTCCATTTGAAGCTTTACATGAAAGGAAATGTAGATCTCCAATCCATTGGCAAGAAGTTTTGGACAGACAGCTTCACACTACGGATTTTATTAGAAAAACCTCCGAGGATATCAAGAGGATTAAGCAGAGACTCGACGTGGCTTTCAGTCGACAGAAAAGTTATGCTGATAAACGTCGAAGACCCCTAGAATTCCAAATTGGAGAATCTGTTTTCCTTAAGATTGCTCTTATGAAGGGAATTATGAGGTTTGGTAAAAAGGGAAAGCTTAGCCCGAGATACACCGGACCATTTGAAATCTTCGAGAGGGTTGGAAAAGTGGCTTACAAGCTTGCTTTACCGCCAGAGTTAGCTTCTGTGCATGACATTTTCCACGTTTCGATGCTGAAAAAGTATGTACCTGTTCCCTCCCATGTTCTAAGTCAAGAACCAATTGAAGTCCGAACTGATCTGACATATGAGGAAAAGCCAGTTCAGATCTTGGATCGGGAAGAAAAGGTTTTAAGAAACAAAATCATTCCTATGGTTAAGGTTTTGTGGCGAAATCATAATATTGAAGAAGCAATGTGGGAACTAGAAGATGATATGAGGAAGAATTATCCCCACCTGTTTTAATTTTCAGGGACGAAAATTTTTAAGGGGGGTAGATTGTAATAACCGACTTTTATGCAAATTACGATTTCTGTTATTTGAAATCAAAAGTTTGTATTATGCATGTGTATATGAAATGTCTAATCTGATTTTATCAGAATTAGAATTTATGTATGATTTTATTCCGGTCAAAGTTTGACCAGGAAAATTTAAGATATGATTGCGACGGTACTGCAGTATAATCAACAGTACGAAATTATACTGTGAAAAATCATCATTATGTATATGGAAGTGAAATTAAGGTACGGGACAGTTATAGAAAAATCAAGCTCAATATTTAGAGTAAGAAGGCCGAGAGGTTTCAAGTCCGGAGAAATTTTTTTACACAGTCCAGTTAAACGCAGATGAATTTTGGACTGCGGTTCAGTATAACAGTACTATTTTTAGTTGAAAACAGTATTGATAATATCTAAATCAGTATGATATTGGGCTGTATGTTGGAAATCAAGCCAAATGGAGCTTAATTAAGGGACACCTCATCACAAAGGATAATTAAGTGATTTTTAGATTTTTTTTTTTATATGGAAAGAATTAAAAGTTGTTGACCTTTGACTACCCTTGTTCACCAAGGAACACCATGATGGCCGGCCACCTTGCATGGGGTTGGTGTGAAATTGTGGCTCTTTGAAGGGACTAAATTGCACATTAAAGAAAAGTGATCACATACATATATGTGAAAAAAAAAAAAAAAAAAAAAGAGACCAAGTTTGACCATTAGCTTTTAGTTCACCTTTTTCACACCAAAAAGCTCACCAAGGCCGAACACAAGGGAGGAGAAAATACACCCATCTTGGTCAAATTTTCTTGAGAAGAAAAACAAAAAGAAAATTGTTGGATTCAAGTTCAAGGGTTTTCTTTCAAGTTTTTGAGGTAAATCTTCTCAAACCCTAAGCTTTTATTCAAGTTTGAAGCAAAATTTCTAAGTGTATTTCAAGTATGGAATGTAGAGCATAAGCTCACCTCTTTTCTTTTTCTTCATGTAATGGGTTTATGGAGCTTGATTTGTGCATGTTAGGGTTTAGAAAGCATGATTTCATGGTTGTATGTGTTTTTCTTAAGTTATGTTCTAGATGGCTTGTGTTAAGGGTATATGCTCACCAAGTGTTTGATTATATGTCCCCATGACGTTTAAGATTGATTTTCAGATTAGGGATAATGGATTTAAGATGTATGATATGTGGAGGGTTTGAAAAACCCCAAAAAACCCTAGCAATGGTTGAATTTACCATTAGGGTTTATGTGTAATTAGTATGGTATGTATGAAAGGTATGACATGGAAAACGTTAGGAAATGCGCAGCATATTTGTCCTAGGCTCACGGTTTTAACCGTTTGAGGTAGTGTGCACGTAATTTTGCGTACGAACCAACGAAACCGAAAACTGCCAGTTCGGACCAAAACAGGGTAGCAAACTGGAATCAGAATTTTGAGGCCTTTAGAGGACGAATTTGAAGAAAGTCAAAACATGAAAGTTGTAGAGTAGGGTTTTTCCTAGAGGGTAACGCGGACAGTTTTGCAAAATGAGACTCCAACAGCCTCGGTTTTTATGAAAACCCGAGCCTGACCGTGCCCAGGATTTATGCACGGCCAGGATTAGTTTAACAAGGAATATGAACGTGATAAGGTCCGAACTAGGTTTTTCTCAAAACACGAAAGTTGTAGGGTTTTTCGAAAGCTAAAACTTTCGTGAAGAAAAGTTTTTCAAATTCGGCTTTGATTTTTAAACTGAATTGGTTTTCAAAAACAGTACAGGAAACAGGGAATTCCTGTACAGGATTTTAGAAACAGTGCAGGAAAAGAGTAATTCTGCACAAACACTGATAGATTGACAATGTGAAACTGTTCCAAAGGCAGTTTCCAATAGTCAATAAGTTTTACAAATTTTACTTCATGATTTCAAATTATCAAAGTCAAACAAAGGATTTTGTACAAAATATAAGGTTTTCTAAAAAGAAAACAAAAATGGGTTTTGAACCAAATTTTAAAATAATCCGATTAGGGTAGGTTCAAACCCTAGGGTTACTTAAGGTAACCAAGTAGGATAACGCGAGAAGTAAGTAAGGGGCATATAACTAAAGTTATATAAGGGTGTTGGTTATATCACCAACATTTCTAACCCTTACTTTTATATGATAACAGAATATAGAACGCGACAGTGTCCTGACGGAATCAAGCGCGACATCGGACACAGCAAACGCGAATAAGGTAAGTACAACTCCGCCTACAGCATAGGCTTTGTTGTGTATACTTACCTAAGTATGATGATGAATGTATGAAGCATGCTATGTGTTAGGAAATGTTATGTACTAGGAAATATTATGTACTAGGAAATGCTATGTATTAGGGAATGTTATGAAATATGCTATGTTATATGCTATGTGTAAAGTAAAGTCATATGCTTTGTGCTATGAAAAGTCATATACGATGTGTTATGAAATGTTATATGCTGTGTGTTATGAAAAGAAGTATGCTATGATTATGTGCTAAGAAATATGTTATGAAAAATGTTAGAAACATGTTAAGACTATGATATGCTTAAGATAAGACTATGATTTAATTGTGAAACATCACGAAGCATGTTCACCAATTAACAAGAACAAGATCAAGTATGAAAACAATGAAAGTTATGATGGCAAGCAAGCTTGCCTGTGTCGTACCGACCCGCGTTAGGTCGGGTTGGACTATGGTTTGAGTTGGAAATGGACTGGCCGCCCCAACCACTCCATAGTTGCGCGCCCGGTACAGACACTTATGTTATGGGGCCCATATGTTAAGATAAGCTAAGAAAGTAAGTTATGAATGGATAAGAAAGCATAAGAAAGCATAAATGGCTCATGCATATGTATGATAAGCTACGTTATGATTATGTTATGTTAAGTTAAGTTATGATGGTAATTGTTTGTGTCGCGGTTTATAGTAGTTGTACTTGCTGAGCGAAAGCTCACTGTCTTACGTCTATGCTGTAGGTAAGTAACCTGCCAGCAACTGTTGATACAAGATGGCGGAAGCATGGTGGGGCGAACTGTGAAATGTGGGAAATTATGCCGCTACGCGTTTTGATAAATTATGTAATTATTTTATGTGTTTTATATTATGCCCAAACAACCGTATTTAGTATCCGTTAACTTCTTATGTACGCTTTCGTGTGTGTCGCACCGTATAAAAAAAAAAAAAAAAAATTTCCGCTGCTTACGATAAGTATGAAAGTACGAAAAGTATGTATGTATGTATGTACGGTAACGGCCTGTGCTAGGCGGGTCGTTACAGATTTCGTCTTCGCCTCGCCCACGTGGTGCAGAAGGAATTTCCTCCAGGAATTTCAGCGTTTGGAGGTTTAGGCCCACCTAGCACCAATTCTTGATAGTGAAAATTCACCTAAAAGTGTATACGATGTAAGAAAAACAATAATCATGAGTGCAAGCAAACATAAAATAATACGAAACCAATGGAAGAAAATAGAGAACATATAGATTTATAAAGGTTCGTTTTCGGAAGAATAGTTGTCTCCTCTCCAATATTGGAGTTTCACTATCTTTTGTTACACATGATATGGTAAAGCGACCTGGGATTTCCGGAGTTAACCATTTACAATATTAGATCCTGTTGACTTGGATATGCATATGTGAGATAACTACCGATACTTTGAATATTTGAATTGATCATCATGGAGATAATGGCTACCGATTAATCTTATCCGGTTGTCGGAATTATCTTTTTTTTTTTTTTTTTTTTTTTTTTTTTTTAACTTTTGGGTTTAGGATGAATCTTGACTGTTTGTAACATTTTTAGATTTAAATTGTAATACCTGAAATTTTGATAACTCTAGATTTCCTTAGAAACAAGGAAACCTAAGTCTGAATCATGACTGGAATAGAATAACCGTATGGGTTTGAGTTCTCGATCAACTAGCTACGAGACTCAACGATAGATTATTTAGTCAAGTATAAGGCGTTTTAAGGAAAACGGCATGATAAAATTTCATGATTTCATGTTGGTCAAAGTTTGATCAAGAAAGTCAAAGTTGACCAAAAGTCAATGGGTTGACTAAGAACGGTCAAGGGTATGACTGTACAATAATAGGATAAGCAGTATGAGAAAAAATACTGCGAAAACCGTCTTTACGGTTGAGATAGCATGAATAGGCTTTAAAAAAAAAAACCACCTTAGAAAATCAAGCACACCAAGTAGGAATTAAAGACGAAAAAGGGCTCGGAAAAATAAGAAAAAATTTTATATTGTCTGTTTTTACAACAGATAAATTTTAGTTAAATAAATACTGTGTATAAGTGAACACAGTATTGGAAATATCTGTGTAGCTCAAAAATGGACTGCTTAATGATGAGAATAGCCAAACAAGGCCTAAGGTGAATGACATCACCTTATTCTTTAATTATGACATCATAATCATTTAATTGGCTTGGAAAGAAATTTTTTTTGGCTTGTTCACCAAGCATATGGCCGGCCAATTGGCCACCTCACCCTCCCCTTTGTGCAATTTTTAGTTTTCATGGGGTTTTTGTGTAATTTAGCAAAGTTTTCAACCTCTATAAATAGGGGTGGTTGCTATTCATTTTATTGGAAAAATTTGGCCAAACTCTTGACATTTTCCTTCAAGAAATCCGAAGCTTGGGGAGAGAAGAGAGCGAAAGGAAAAACAAAAATTTTCAAGGGGGTTTTGCTTAGGGAGTGTTCGGTTTTGGTGTGGATCAACCAAGGAGCCAAGAGAAAATTTTTGGGTCCCTAACTAGGTTGAAGCCGTGGGCAAGGGAAGGCAAGGGAGAAAGGGGAGTTGCAATTTTCAAATCCTAACTTTGATCTAAGGTAACTTCCTTGAGCCCTAATCCTTTCATTAGGTTCAATTTGGAATTTTATTTGTGTTTCAAGTTGGTTTTGTAAGGACATAAGTCCATTCTAATTTCTTGCCTAGTTTGGTTAGTATGTGCTTGATTTGGTAATTAAGGGTGGTTGGTTTGATTTTGTGTCTTGCTTCTTGATTTATGCTTGTTGGTTGATAGGTTGCATGCTAGATGTGAATGGTTGTGTGTCCCCTGATTTTTATGGTCCAAAATGTGCCCTAGGCAGTGCATGTTTAGCTGCTAGCTTAAGGGTGAATGATTGATGCTTGCTTGAGTAAGATGCAAAAGTTAAAACCATGCAAACCTAGGTAGGACAGTTCGGTTTTGGTTTGCATGGACCCATTCGAACTGCATGTGGGTGTATGTGGGACGTTAGAAACGCTGCATGTTTGTTGTGTAGGCTCCCGAAGTGGTCGGTTGAGGTAGATTTCGTGAAATAGGACGTAAACCGGACTTAACAACCGAAACTGCCAGTTCGGATTCGAAACTGGCCAGTCTCGGGAAAGTGGAAATTTGAGGCCTTTAGAGGCCGAATTAGGTAAAATGTAAAACACGAAAGTTGTTCGGAACGATTTTTCCTAGGGGGCAACGTGGGCAGAATCTCAAAATGAGGCTCCAATGGCCTCCGTTTTTATAAAAATCCGAGGCTGGTCTGCCCAGACCCAGCTAACACGATCAGCCAGTTTCAAATAAAAAATTGACAAAAATACAAGCAGAACTAGATTTTTCGTAAAACACGAAAGTTTTAGGATTTTTCAAGACCTAGAACTTTTGTAAGACAACTTTTTTAAATTCGGAGTGGATTTTTAAAACTGACACTGATTTACGAGGGTGCGCAGGAAACCGAAAATTCCTGCACATGAATTCTTACAAACGTTTCCGAAAAACTGTATTTTGTTTAAAACCACTATTTTGATTATGGAAACTGTTCCAAAGGCAGTTTCCAGCAGCAGTTTCCAGCCCTAAATGATTTTTTTACAAAGATCTATTTCCAGAATATGAATTGTTATGAGTTAAGTAAAAGATTTTTGAAGTTAATTTACCCAAGTTTCCAAAGAAATGGAAAATGGATTTTTAAACCAAATTAGGTAAGCAGGATGATTACGGGTAATAACCGGAAGTGATATCCGAGTTACTGGGCCAAAGCCTAAAGCTCAAGTTTGACCCATATAGGGTTGACCTTAGTTGACCAAAAGTTGACTTTGGTTGACCAAGAGTTTGACTACAATTAACCTTAAGGGTTAGTCAAGATAACCCTAAGGGATACCAAGATTAGTAAAATTGGGCTAAGATATAGGGTTAATTGAGGTAACCCAATAATTATGGACAAGAATAAAACCCAAGGTTAGGAAGGTAACCTAACCCTAACGGTATGTATAAAGGTTTAGCACATGAGGTTATCCAACGTAACCTCTTAAGAATTAATCCATATTGGGTTGTTTTTAAAATAATAGGGTTACTAATTGTAACCCAGTAAGACATCTAGGATCGGGGACATACAACTAGGATTATGTAGGCATGTTGGTTAGATCACCAACATTCCACAATACTAATTAAACCCTTACCTATGTCCTTCATCAAGCAGGAGGAAACATGCAGTTGTACCCAGAGGAGAAGCAGCACTACGTAGGACAGGACATAACAAGAGAAGTAAGTACAACTCCACCTACAGCATAGACAAAACGTTTTTGTTGCATGTTGTGTTTTAAGAAATCATATATTGATTTACATGATTTACCTATGATATGTTATGTTAAGTTTATGATAAGTTTATGCTATGATTTTATGCTATGAAGTTATGTTATGAAGCTTATGTTACGATAAGTTATGTTATGAAGTTATGTTATGATAAGTTATGCTATGAAGTTATGTTATAATAAGTTATGCTATGATAGGATATGTTATGATGTTATGTTATGGTAAGTTAGGTTATGATAGGTATGTTATGTTACGATGTGTTATGTTACGAGGTATTATGTTATGATACATTATGCTAGAAAGTTTTAAGTCATGATTGAGATTGTTTTATGATGTATGTTTTGATAGGTGACATCTTGAAGCATGTTCACAAATATTAAATCACATGGTAAGAATAAGCTAAGTCATGAGATACGATAAGACAAGTTAATGTTATGGTGTCGTACCGACTTGCCACGAGGGCGAGTTTAAATGGTTTGGTTTATGGTTTGAATTGGATTGGACTGGCTACCCCAATCACTCTATGTAAACGATAAGTTTCATGGTTTGATTTGGTTTGGACTGGCCGCCTCCAACCACTCCATAGCTATGTACCACGGTACGTGCACATATGACATGACATGTTAGGGATTAGAACTAAGTTAATGAAAGCATAATTAATTTATAAGAAACATAATCGGTTCACGCATTCTTGCACGCAAAATGTTTTGTGGATTGAATATTGTACTTACTGGGCAATTAGCTCATTACTTACGTTCATGCTGTAGGTAAGCAACCTAATGGCAGTACTTGATGCAATACTGTGGAGAGTTGGTGCTGCGGACTGTGAAATGTGGAATGGACACCACCACGAGTTTTGGAAAAAAATAGGTTTTTGTAAAATACGTTTGTAAAGTGTGTTTTGAAGAAATAGAATGTTTTAAGAAAAGTTTCAAGTATGTATGTCAAGCAAGTTGCCTCGTGTTGTACCGATCCGCGCTAGGTCGGGTCTGGTCCACGATCTTGGTACTCAGGTGAGTACGTATGAATATGTATGAAGATAAGTTAAATTTTATGTATGAGAAGAAGTATGGGACTAAGTCAAGTTTAAGTTTGAGAGTAAAAGAGTTTTAAAATAAGTTTTAAAGAAAAAAAAATTTACTCTGGAATTTTCAGCAAGCTTAAAACTTTTTGCTAAGAATTAAGTTAAGTAAGTAAGTAAGGTGATGACCCACATCTACGTAGTCGTCCCCCTACATAGATGGTGTAAGTTGGGGCGTTACATAAATAAGGTCTGAGAATATTATTGGAGGGCCTCCATATGTAGTTCAACATATGCAAACTCCTTGTGCTGTTTTGTTTGTGTGAAATGCCACAGAATCTAGTGCAATTAATTAAATAGAATGAATAAAATACCTAAAATCATATTACAAAGAGATGTCATTTTAATTTCCTTTAAACGTCTGGTTGACGTAATTTTTTGAAGAATTTTGATGTCAAATATAACATTCCCACCCAAAAAAAAAAAAAAAAAAATTCCAATCCTAAATCAAATTTGGACAGATAAAATTCTCAGCTTTTTTTTTTTTTTTTTTTTTTTTTTTTTTTTTTTTTTTGGAGAAGGAGCAAAATAGCATATCTAAGGGCTGTAATAAAAAATAATAACATAATTTTTAGTTAGTGTTAGTAAATAACATATTACTTGTAAATTAAAAAAAAAACGTATTAATTACTTGTAAATCCACATTTACTATATTAGTAAATAACAAAAAATACCCTCACTTATCCTACCCTCCCTCTCTTCCTCGCTCCTCGACTCTCTCTCTCCTCGGAAACAATTCTTGGTATTCGCCTTTGCCGGAGATGCGATCGCAATATCGGAGCTCTGTCAAAGGTCCGTCGGATTCCTAGTGGATTATAGTCAACGAAGCTTCATCGGAGGTTCATCGATTCCTAGTGAATCGCTATCTCCTATGTTATATGTTCTCTCCTCCTGCCCCCTCCCTCTTTCCTCGTACCACTATTGTGATCTCACACCCGTCACTGTCACTGTGGCGAGGCGAGCAACAGAAACGAACGTCATGTCGCGTCACATGTAGGGATGGAGAGATGAGAGAGAGGGTTTGGGGAGAAAGCCCTAGATCTAAGAATACGAAGGAGAAAACTCATTAAGGGTCAAAATGGAAACTACATAAGTTTTAAAATTAAAAGTGCTATTAATTTTTAATGGTACTAAATTATGCTATATATTTACCACCACAAGATGTTAAATGCCTTAAAAAGAAGATGTAAATATGTAATATTCTTTACAATCTCTCTCTCTCTCTCTGTACTTGTACATTAGGGTAAGTTATTTTCTCTACTGGTAGAGAAAATTTTTAAAAATTTTTTAACTATCAAATTAAATTTTTTATGATTAGATCTGTTAAAATTTAGGTCAATGACTAAAAAACTTTTTCTATCAATAGGGCTATAGAAGTAACTTTTTTTTTTTTTCCCTCCAACGAGTTTTAGGAATTACAATTTGCTCTCGCTGTACACTATTTCCACCCAATAAACATAACGTCGAGTGATATTTTAGAGGTAAAGATAAAGAAATGTTGGTTTTTTGTTTTTGTGTTAATTTGTTGTTTTCTTTTTCTTGTTCTTTTATTAAGTTCAATATGATGTAGTTCACATCAATGTACTATTAACAAATAGGATAGGGCCAACTCTCGTTAAAAACAAAACGATACCGAAAATTTAAAAAACATAACAAAGCCACCAGCGTTGTGAGGTAGATAGGGCCAACTCTTATAACCATCTTTTATTGAAAAGGGCTAAAAAGAAGAGAAGATAAAAGACAAAGACCATAGATTCTTTTTTTTTTTTTCTTTGTTTGTTTGTTTGTTTGTTTTTTAATTTTTAACCAAAGAAGGACAATAATTTAGTAAGTGGCTGAAAAATGTATGACTGTACCAAGTTGAAATGTACTTTGAAAATGAAATAAAAGTTGCATCAGTATACGCTTGTCAAGTGACATTTTGTTTTGGAAAAAAACTATAGAAACATAAAGTCTTATCATAAATTTTGAGTACTATAGTGTGAATTTCATTTATTTTGTTGATATAATTGTAACATTAATTAAAAGCATCTATAATTTAAAAGATAATAACTCACCGTCACATAATTTTAATACTCAAAAATTAAAATTAGAGTTTATAGTCCTAACACTACTCTTTAATTTATGAAAACGTCTTAAATTAAAGGGAAAGTCTATACTAGCGAACAAAACTTTTTTCCCACCGGTATTGTGTAATGTAATCAAGTGGCTTTCATTGAAACTCATTGAAGATTCACATGGTCTCTTTAACGCTGAATCACAGCCAAAGCGCAATAGAAATAATACCAACAAATGGTCTATATTTTTTTCAAAATAAAAATTCTCACCTCATATATTCTAAAATCCTAGAAATATCCTTTGTTTCACATTTTTTTTAAATGATAGCTTTATATTTGTCATTTGAGGTGAGTAATTTTTATTTTTATTTTTACTGTTTCTCAGGGTTTTTTATTTTTTAAACTTATGACTTCAAACTTTCACTTTATTATAATTAAGATGTGCTCTCTTTTTTCGTTTCTCTTATTGTATTTATTTTTTTTAAGTTTCATTTCTGAAAACTCCCTTTCTAATAGTAATTTCAATACCAATTATAAAAAAGGCCGTTAATCAAAATATTGTTGGGTTCTTATTTATTATAATCTAAACTCTTTTGATAATTCAACTCTAAAAAATAACAAAAAAAAAAAAAAAAAGAACTTTTTCAATACCACAATCATATCAATCTCGAACGTGTATCAAACTAATCAAACAATCTAATTTTAAAACCAAAAAAATTTCAAAAAATCTCAAACACAAAACTTTAAAGCCAAAAAATTAATAAAAATCTCTAACAAAACATTTCGAAGTCAAATTTCCCTCCTAATTAATTGTAGATTTGAACCAGCAATATCGTTATTTGCTTCCAACATCTAATTACATTCAATTGTGTATAATCTATGTAACATTGATTTATGTACATAATTGCTTATTTGCAGAAAATATAATTATGGTTACAATTAATCTAATTACCAAAAAAAATTATGGTTACAATCTAAATTAATTGCTTCAATAAAAAAAATGTAAATTATTTGCACATTATAAAGTGAAGGTAAAGCTGAACACTATTTCTTTGCAGACACGTCCATACTTTGTTAGAAGGGCTGGGACAAGGCCCCATGATCTCTCCAGCCCACATTACTTTCATAGGTACCATCATGACAATTTTTTTTAAAATTAAACTGTAGTTTACCTTAAAAAGAAAAAAGAAATAAAAGTAGCATAGTTGGTATTTATATCATAGATTTGAAAAATATATTCAAATAATTATAATAGAAAAGATCATAGAAAATTTTTTAAATTGTAAAATGATGATCTAAATGAATTATAAGAATGAAAGAAAAGAAAGGAAATGCAGTTCCCCGAAGAAAGGTGAACATTGATTACTTAGTACATCAATGAAAGCACAACAAGTATTATACCAACATTTTTTTGAGAACACAATATTATACTACCAATAATTAATAATAGCCAGTTTGACAGAGCTTTTGCTTTTAAAAGAGAAGTAAAAACTGTGACTTCTCAATAAGTATTTAGAATCAAAGAGCTTTCGAGGTCAAATTGATCTTTAAATTATTCCAATAAATATTAAAAATCTTAAAATGAAGTTTATAATATTTAATTTAAATTTTTGTATAAGTCTTAAAGTCAACTCAAAAGAACTTTTACCAGAAGCCACATTTTTTTGGCTTCGACAGAAAGTACTTTTGGAGACTGGAAGCTTTTATGACAGATTATCCAAACATTTTTAAAAGCTTTTTTTGGATCTAGAAAGCCTAAAGCAGCTTCAAAAAAACTCTGCCAAACAAGTTCTAGTTTCCCAGCAAGAGTTTTTTCGACTGACCTATCACCCAACATATATTTGTGTGCAAGATTTTTGCCTGTTTTAAGAACTGTGGTCTGGCGGATGCATGAATTTCTTGGTTGTCTAAGTTCGGTTTGTAGCCATCACTATTTTACACATGACATTGTCATCTTTCTTTCTTTCTTGTCCTTTTTTTTTTTTTTTTTTTTTAACCCCAATGCGACTTAAAGGAAAAAATATATAAAGGATGAGTGAGATATATATATATATATATATATTTTGAACTGGAGGTGAGTAGATTTAAGCTCTATACCTTTACGTAGAGTTAGATGTAATATTACCATTTATACGATATCTATAATCACATTTCATTTTCTTTTTATAATTATTAAATTATTTACAAAATCGATAGTGCGAATTTAATAGGCCTCATATATTTTAAGTAACGAGAGAAAACAGAATGTTAATACTTACACAAGATGTAATACCTAGAATTTCTATGTCACTGTTTCCTTTGTAAAAGGAATTATATGCATGCCATGGAGGTATTTACGGAAAAGCTCAGTTAAGAGTTTTTCACACTTTTTATGAGATCTTATGGCTTAATAAGACTCAAAATAAGTTGCTAAGGTTAGCAAACGCCCTTTTAAGTCGAAAAGGATGAAAAAGTACGTAATTCCGGAAAAGCCAAAGTTTGACCGAAAAAGTCAAATTTGACAAAGAAAGTCAAAGTTTGGCCGAGAGCGGTCAACGGGTTGATTTTGCAGTATTACATGATGCAATATGGAAAAGATACTATAAAACTCGATATAATGGGCAAGATAGCTCAAATAGGCTTTAAAACCACCTTAGAAAATCAAGCACACCTAGTATAGATCAAGGGCAAAAAGGACTTGTAAAATTAAAAAAAAAAAAAAGTTATACTGTCCGTTTTTACACAGATGAATTTTGGACTGTAGTACAGTATAAAAAAAATATTGTGTTTAAGCAAACACAGTATTAGAAATATCTGTGTAGCGAAAAAATGGACTGAATATTGAGGAAAAGCCAAACGGGGATTAATATGGATGTCATCATCCTATCCTCAATTTATGACATCATAATTGGATTAAATAAACTTGGAAAGAAAGCAAGGAATGCTCTAGAAGAGATGACATGGCCGGCCACCTCAGGGGCAAAAAAATGCCAAAATTTTATCTTTAGGGGTTAAAGTGCAAATTTTGGAAAATTGATGATGTAAGCGAAGTGATGTCATCAAGATGATGTCATCAAGGTGAGATAAGCTTGGCTTGATCTCCAAGTAAGGGACCGGCCACCTAAAGGGCATAAATGCAAGAATTTTAACTTTTGGGGCCAAAGTGCAAATTTTGGAAATTTGGTGATGTAAGCATGTGATGTGTAACGCCCCGACTTACACCATCTACGTAGGGGGACAACTACGTAGACGTGGGCCGTCACCTTACTTACTTACTTAACTTAATTCTTAACAAAAAGCTTTAAGCTTGCTGAAAATTCCGGAGTAAAATTTTTTTCTTTAAAACTTTATTTTAAAACTCTTTGACTCTCAAACTTAAACTTGACTCAGTCCCGTACTTCTTCTCATACATAAAACTTAACTTATCTTCATACATATTCATACGTACTCACCTGAGTACCAAGATCGTGGACCAGACCCGACCTAGCGCGGATCGGTACAACACGAGGCAACTTGCTTGACATACATACTTGAAACTTTTCTTAAAACATTCTATTTCTTCAAAACACACTTTACAAATGTATTTTACAAAAACCTATTTTTTTTCCAAAATCCGTGGTGGTGTCCATTCCACATTTCACAGTCCGCAGCACCAACTCTCCACAGTATTGCATCAAGTACTGCCGTTAGGTTGCTTACCTACAGCATGAACGTAAGTAATGAGCTAATTGCCCAGTAAGTACAATATTCAATCCACAAAAACATTTTGACGTGCAAGAATTGCGTGAACCGATTATGTTTTCTTATAATTCAATTATGCTTTCATTAACTTGGTTCTATTCCCTAACATGTCATGTCATATGTGCACGTATCGTGGTATATAGCAATGGAGTGGTTGGAGGCGGCCAATTCAAACCAAGTCAAACCATGAAACTAATCGTTTACATAGAGTGATTGGGGCAGTCAGTCCAATCCAATTCAAACCATAGACTAAACCGTTTAAACCAGCCCTCGTGGCAAGTCGGTACGACACAATAACATTAACAGGTCTTATCTTATCTCCTGACTTAACTTATTCTTACCATGTGATTTAATAATCGTGAACATGCTTCATGATGTCACGTAGCCAAACATACATCATAAAACAATCTCAATCATGACTTAAAACTTTCTAGCATAATGTATCATAACATAATACCTCGTAACATAACACATCATAACATAACATACCTATCATAACCTAACTTACCATAACATAACATCATAACATATCCTACCATAACATAAACTTCATAACATAACTTCATAGCATAAACTTATCATAACATAAGCTTCATAACATAAGCTTCATAACATAACTTATCGTAACATAAGCTTCATAACATAACTTTATAACATAACTTATCGTAACATAAGCTTCATAACATAACTTCATAGCATAAAATCATAGCATAACTTATCATAACATAAACATATCATAACTTAAACTTATCATAACATAACTTAAACTTATCATAACATAACTTAAACTTATCATAACATAACATAGGTAAATCATGTAAATGAATACATGATTTCTTAAAACCATATCATGCAACAAAAAAGTTTGGTCCATGCTGTAGGTGAAGTTGTACTTACCTGCCGTCCTACGCTTTTGGTTTATCGCCCATCATAGCACACACTCTTGTTTTCCTAAAAGAGTGTAAGATAAGAATCAGTCATGTTCTATCTTACTATAAATCATAATTATTAAATGTTGATATCCTAACCAACATTTATGAATAGCCTTAGTTATATGACCCCTTTACAACTACTAATGATAACTCATTTGGTTACTATAGGTAACTCTAGGGCTCAAGGCCCAACTTACTTAAACAATAACTTGATAGGTTACCTCAAGTAACCTTGGGTACAAAGCCCAATAGTATTAGGTTACTAAGGCCCAACCCAATAGCTTGGGTATCCTAACCGGTTACTAACGGTTATCTTTTAGTTACTATGTCTTGGAAATACTTTTTAACCTAAGTATTTCTTTATCTCTTTTCTTGACAATTCTTTGTCAAGTTTTCTTTGAAAAGCGTATGTAAAACTATACATTGCTTTAAAACTGTATAATTCATAAAACTGTTGCTTTTGAGCAAAACAGTTGAAAACTGTCAATCTTTGAAAATAAACTTTGAAAACAGTTTATTAATCTCAGTTATTAGTACACATGCAGGAATTTCCTGCTTTGCACTATTTTTCTGAAAATCTTGTGTAGGAATTTTCTTGTTTCCTGCACTGTTTTTATGATAAAATATTTATCTTGAATTCTGTTTGGAATCTGAGAAAACTTTCTTCATGAAAGTTGTAGCTCTAGAAAAATCCTAAAACTTTCATGTTTTACTAAAAATCCAGTTCCGCTTGTATCCTTGTCAGTTTTCATTTGAAACTGGCTGGTCGTGTAAACTAGGTCTAGCCTTCCCAGGAATTCTCAGTCTCGGATTTTTATAAAAACGAAGGCCTATGGAGCCTTATTTTCAAAAACTGTCCACGCTATCCACTAGGAAAATCCCTTCTCTACAACTTTGTAGTTTTAACTTTTCCCAAATTCGGCCTCTAAGGGCCTCAAAATTAAATTTTCCCGTAAGCTGCCCAGTTTTACCCGAAACTGGCAGTTTTGGTTTCGATTAATTCTTACGTGAAATTACGCGCACGCTACCTCGACCGCCCACAGCGGGAGCCTAATATCAGTCATGCAGCACTTTCTAACGTAAAACATACATCCATGCATCATTCAAACATTTTGGGACATAATACAAACACTTAGTGAGCATACACCCTTAGCATGAAATTCTAGAGCATAAAATCATGCAACTAATCCTATTGCATGTAAATAAAAGAGTGAGCTTATGCTCTTACATAACCAACATGGAAATACACTTAAATTTCGAAATTAAAGCTCACTTAAAAAGCTTAGGGTCATAAGATTTACCTCTAGGGTTTGAAAGTTGGTTCTCAAGCTTGGATCCCAAACTTTTCCTTACTCCCTTTGGCTGCCATCACAGCCGGCCTCTCCCCTCCAAATGGGTTCCAAATTTTTGGCCATACCTCAAGCTTGAGCCACCAAGTCCGGCCACTCAAGACCAAGTCCGGCCACCCACTTTTTTTTTTCCTCCCTAGTGTTCGGTTTTGTGAGGGAGAGTGTGAGAGAAAATTTTGCAAGAGTTTGGCTAGATTTCTCTATTTTTCTCCCTCAAAATCCGCCCCCCCTTGCTGCTATATATAGGGATTTTGAACTTTTTAAAATTGCCAAAAAGTCCTTGAACTTAAATTTAATTATTTTTCTAAAATTGCATATTGGTCCTTGAAGCAAAAATATTTGCTAATTAGTCCCTCTAGGTGGTGACCGGCCATTGCTCCCCTTGGTGCCCAAGTTTTGCTTACCTCATCATGATGACATCATCTTGATGACATCATGTGCTTACCTCATGCTTACATCATCATATTTTCCAAAAATTGTATTTTTGCCCCTAAAGACAAAATCTTTGCAATTTCACCCTCCAAGTGGCCGGCCATGGGATGGTTCTAGAGCCAAAAATTTTAATTTCTTTCCACCATTTTTCTTTCTCCAAAATGATGTAATAATTCCAAGATATGGTGACATCATCATAAGGCCTCGTTTGGCTTTTTCCTCAAAATGCAGTCTATTTTCTTGCTAACACAGATATTTTCAAATATTGTGCTTCACTAATACACAGTACAATTCAGTACTGTTTTACTTGACTGCAGTCTAAAATTTATCTGCGTAAAAATAGACTGTAAAAATTTTCTTCTTATTTCTGAAAGTCATCTGGCCCTTGATATCCAACTTAGTATGCTTGATTTTTCTAGGGTGGTCTCATAACTTATTCTTGTTATTTTGTCTGAAAAGATAATTTTCGCAGTATATTTTCCATACTGCTTATCCTATTACTGTATATTCATACATTTGACTGTTCTTAGTCAACCCTTTGACTTTTTGGTCAAACTTTGACCAACATGGAATCATGAAATTTCGTCATGCCTTCTTCCTTAAAACGCCTTATTCTTGGCTAAGTAATCTATTGTTGAGTCTCGTTGCTAGTTAACCGAGAACTCAAACTTATACTTTTATTATACTCCGATCATGATCCAGACTTAGGTTTTCCTTGTTTCAAAGGAAATCTAAAGTCATCAAAATTTCGGGTATTACATGATGTCACCTAGATGATGTCACCAAGATGAGGTCATCTTGCCTTGCTCTCCAAGTAGACGGCCGGCCACCTTGCATGCCAAAAGTGTGAATTTTAATTTTCAAGGGGTTGTTTTGGGATTTTGGCAAAGTTTCATTTGCCTATAAATACCCATGAGATGGGCAGATTTTTGGGGCTGAAAAATTGGGAAAAACAGCCAAACTCTTGCCATTTTTCATCAGAAAAATCCACAGCCTTGGAAGAGAGAAAGAGAGAAGAAAAAAAAAAGAAATTTGAAAATCCAAGGGAGATTAGGCTAGGGGGTGTTCGGATTTTCAAGCTAGGAACCAAGAGGAAATTGAGAAAAAAGTGGAGACCCATTTTTTCTAGTTGTGGCCGAGTGTGGGAAAGAAGAAAAGGAAGAGAAAATTGTAGTGGAAAAATTGGTTAGTGGCCAAGAGTGAGGAGAAATCACCAACCAAGCAACCAAAAGAAATTTTGGTGCTCCTAGGTGAAGGTGAATTCGGCCATGGGTGAGTAAGAAAATGGAAAGGAAAAATTGGAGGGAATTAGGATGTAGGGAGCTCGGTTTTGGCTTGAAACAATCACCAAGTGAGGTGAAAAATTTTGGTGCCCAATTGGAGGGCAAAACCGTGGGAAAGGAAGAGCCAAGGGAGGGAGAAATTTGGATCCACCAACCCTAACCCATTTCTAGGGTTAGCCAAGGTAAAATCTCCCATAAACCCTAACCTTTTTCCATTAGATTTCATTTGGAAATTTATTTGTATTTCAAGTCAAAAGTTTGTAAGAGCATAAGCTCAAGCTCTTATTTCAATTGCCCTAGAACTAGGTATGGTGCTTGATTAGGATTTTAAGGGTGGTTTGGCTATGGCTTTATTTATGCTTTGCTTGCTATATGTTTATGCTTGCTTGCATGCTAGGATTTTGCATGATTAGATGGTTGGTATGTGCCCTGTTTTGTGCAAGCCGGTTGTGTAATACCTAGATTTTTCATGTCACTAATTTCTTCTTAAGAAATTAGATTCTATACCATAAAGGTATTTATGAAAAAGTTCAAGTAAGAGCTTTTGTTTGATTATGTGAATTCTTTTGGGTCAGTAAGACTCAAAATAGGTTTTTAAGGTTAGAAAACGCTCTTTCAAGTCAAAAAGGACATAATTTCAAAAAAAGTCAAAGTTTGACCAAAAGTGGTCAATGGATTGACTTGGCAGTATTATATGATGCAGTACGAGAAAATACTGTAAAATATGTCAGTATGGGCGAGATAGCTCAAATAGGCTTTAAAACCACCCTAGAAAATCAAGCACACCTAGTTAAGGTCAAGGGCAAAAGGACGTGAAAATATGAAAAACTTGGTCACCAAGTAACCCATTGGGGCCGGTCACATGCAGGGGCAAAAATGTCAAAATTTTCACTTTTGGGGTAAAAGTGCAAATTTTGGAAAATTGATGATGTAAGCACATGATGTCATCAAGATGAGATAAGCTTGGCTTGTTCACCAAGAAAGCAACTGGCCACCTAGGGGGCATTTTTGTAAGAATTTTGCCTTTTGGGGCAAAAGTGTAATTTTTAGAAATTAGTGATGTAAGCATGATGTAAGCACATGATGTCATCAAGATGATGTCATCATGATGAGGTAAGCAAAACTTGGGCTCCAAGGCAGCCAATGACCGGCCAACACCTAGAGCTAGAGGGCATAAATGCAAGAATTTAAACTTTTGGGGCCAAAGTGTAAATTTTGAAAATTGGGTGATGTAAGCATGTGATGTCACCAAGATGAGGTCATCTTGCCTTGCTCTCCAAGTGACAGCCGGCCATCTTGACACCTAGCATGCCAATTGCATGATTTTCTCAAAATTTAGGGGCTAAAATGCAATTTTTGGAAAGTTTGCATTTGCCTATAAATAGGGGTGGCATTTAATCATTTAAATCAGAAAATTTGGCCAAACTCTTGCCATTTTTCTGCAGAAAAATCCGAGAGAGAGAGGAGGAGAGAAACCAAGAGAGAACCAAGAGAAAAAGTTGGAAAAAGCCAAGGGAGGCTAGTTAGTGTGCATGTTCGGTTTCAAGCTAGAAACCAAGGGTAAATCTGGAAATTTTGGACCCAATTTCTGGGCAGTGGCCGTGCAGGGGTGAGGAAGAAAGGGGTGAAAAATTTTGGTGCCATTTGGAGAGCTAGAGCAGAGTGTTTGGAGAGCCAAAAGGGAGGGAGATTTCGGTTTGCATACCCTAACCCATCCCTAGGGTTAGCTAAGGTAAAACTCCCTCAAACCCTAACATTTTTCCATGCAAGTTAGATGGGATATTTATGTGTATGTTTGTATGTGCATGGCTGAAAATTGGAACCCCATTTGGAGGGGAAATCCGGACTTGTTGGCAGCCAAAAGGGAGGAGTAAGGAAGTTTGGAATCCAAGCTAGTAAACCAACTTCCAAACCCTAGAGGTAAACCCTAAAACCATAAGCTTTTGGTTTGAGATTTAATGTGGAAATTTAAGTGTATTTCCAAGTCCAATATGTAAGAGCATAAGCTCAAAGTTTTATGGTTAATGCCCTAGACTAGGTGTGGTGCTTGATTAGGGTGTTGCTTAAGGGTGGTTGCTTATGGTTTTGTTTATGCTTGTGTGCATTATATTTGTGCTTGTTGCATGCTAGGATTGCATGGCTTTATGGTTGGTATGTTCCCTATCAGTGTGCAGCCGGTTGTGGCTTGTGTGCATGGTTATTAGAGCTAGTCATGGTTTGGCTTGAATGCATGTATGAAATGTGATGCAACTCTAGTTCATGCAACCCTAGGTTTGTGTAGATTTGGTTTGGGTTGCATGGCTGCGTTAGAATCACGTGTTGATTCATGTGGGACGTTAGTTAACGCTGCATGTTGGTTACTTAGGCTCCCGCGTGATCGGTTGAGTTAGTTCCGCGAAGTAGGACGCGTAAAACCGAGTAAGCACAAAAACTGGCAGATTCGGATCAAATCTGCCCAGTTTTTGGAAAAGTGAAATATAAGGCCTTTAGAGGCCGAATTGGGAAAAACGTAAAACATAAAAGTTGTTCGGAAGAGGTTTTCCTAGGGGAAAACGTGAACCGTTTCCCAAAATGAGACCCCAATGGCCTCCGTTTACCCCAAAACCCGTGGCTGATCCCCAGACCCAGTTTTCACTCAGTTTTTCGGGGTCAGCCAGTTTCAAACAAAAACTGGGACGAATCTAGGCCGAATTGGAATTTTTGTAAAACACGAAAGTTTTTAGCATTTTTTGAGAGCTACAACTTTTGTGAAGAAAACTTTTTCAGATTACGAACTGATTTTTAAACTGGGATTGTTTTTCGAAGGGTGTGCAGGGAATCCGAAAATTCCTGCACCATTAGCTTTATAAATGTTTCTAGAAAACTGTTTTTCTACTACAAACTATTGTTTTGATTATGGAAAACTGTTCCAAGGGCAGTTTTCAACCTCAAATGATTTTATAAAGCACTAATCCAAGAGTTTGGATTTTTACGATTTAAGTAAAGGATTTTTATAAGTTAAGAAAGAAGTTTTGGGATTAATTTCCCTAAATTTTTCCAAGTAAGGAAAATGAATTTTGCAAGCTAGAGTATAGCAAGCGATTAGTTTACGAAAGGTAACCGGGAGTTATACCCGAGTTACTGGATCAAGCCCAAGGCCCAAAGATTGACCCAACGATGGTTGACCATAGTTGACCGAAATTGACCATTGTTAACCATAGTTAACTTTGGTTGACTAACAAGTGGATTTTAGTTTGACCTTAAGGGTTACCCAATATAACCCTAAAGGATACCCGTTTGAGCTAAGATACTGGGTTAGGAAAGTAACCTAATGATTTGTGGATTAAGGATGAAGCCCAGGGTTGGAAGATGATCTAACCCTAATGGTATGTTATGTTATGGGCTTAGTACACAAGGTTATCCAATGTAACCAAGTAAGACGTTATGCACAAGGGACATACAACCAAGACCATGTAAGGTAAGCATGTTGGTTAGGTCACCAACATTTCATGAGTTTAAGTTAGACAATGTCTTTTATCGAGCAGGATAGAACCTGCAGCTGTACCGGAAAAGGAACAGCGTTAGTTGGGACAATAAATCAAGAGCATAGGACGGAAGGTAAGTATAACTCCGCCTACAGCATGAATACATGTTTGTTTGCATATGATGTTTTTAAGAAATCATGAATAGCATTTCATGATTTATGATGTTATGAAGTAGTACGTTATGACATGATGATATGTTAAGTATGTCCATGTTTCATGTTAAGATGTAGTATGTTATGAAGTATGTTATGTTATGTATGATGTTACGTTAAGATGCAGTATGTCCATGTTTCATGTTAAGTTATGAGATAGTATGTTATGATAAAGTATGTTATGTTTTATGTTCGATATCTTGGCATCATAAAGCATGCTCACTAATAATGAATCATATGGTAAGAATAAGTTCTTAAGATACGAGATAAGTTAAGTAAAGATTGTTGTGTTGTACTGGCTTGCCTTTGTGGTGGGTTCAAATGGTATATTCCATGGTTTGACTTGGATTGGATTGGCTGCCTTCACTACTCCATGTTAAACGTCTTGTTTCATGGTTTGAGTTGGATTGGACGGACCGCCTTCAACCACTCCATGGTTATGTACCACAGTACATGCGCACATGTTATAGAGTAAGATAATAAGGAACCATAATTGATTAATAAGAAATCATAACCTGTTCATGCATTTTGTGTTTCAGTTGCATGCGGATTGAATATTGTGCTTACTGGGCTTTTAGCTCATTACTTACGTTCATGCTGTAGGTAAGCTACCTACCGGCAATACCTGATACGAGACTGTGGAAAGATGGTGCTGCGGTCTGTGAAATGTGGGATGGACACCACCACGGATTTCCATAAAAGGTGTTTGAAAGGAAAATGTGTTTACATTATGTTTTAAGTATGTATGGCAAAGGTTTCAGTATGTATGGCAACGAGTTGCCTCGTGTTGTACTGATCCGCATTAGGTCGGGTTGGTCCACGATTTACGTTTATGTATGATAGCATTCCCATTAGGTGAAAGCTCAGTACTCGAGTGAGTACATACGAAGAAGATATGTTCCTATATATAAGTTTAAATTTATGTTTAAGCCTAAGTTTAAGGCTTCATGTTTTATGTAAGTAACGTGTTTAAGTCACGATTTTAAAATGAAGTTAAAGCTTTTAAGTTTTAAAGGAGTAAAAAAAAATTTACTCTAAAAATTGGGTAAGTTTAAGTTAAGTAAGTATAGTCACGACCGTCACTCGCGTGGTCAGTCATACGTGGGTGGTCAGGGCGTGACAGGTTGTGGCAATTATGCTAGGTTTCTAGTGCTAGCCAAGTATGGCACATGAGATGGATGAATGGAATGTGATGCAAACCTAGATCATGCAAACCCTAAGCTAGGGCAAATCTGTTTTGGTTTGCGTGGAGATACATGATGGTTCATGTGGGATGTTAGAATACGCTGCTTGTATGCTATTTAGGCTCCCGCGTGTTCGGTCGAGTTAGACTTTGCGGAATAGGACGTAAATCGGACTTAACAACCGAAACTGCCAGTTCAGATTCAAAACTGGCCAGTTTCGGGAAAGTGGAAATTTAAGGCCTTTAGAGGCCGAATTGGGTGAAACGTAAAACATGAAAGTTGTTCGGAAGAGTTTTTCCTAGAGGACAATGTGGACGGTTTCTCAAAATAAGGCTCCAATGGCCTCCGTTTATATAAAAATCCGAGACTAGTCTGCCCAGACCTAGTTTACACGACCAGCCAGTTTCAAATGAAAACTGACAAGGATACAAGCGGAACTGTATTTTTCGCAAAACATGAAAGTTTTAGGATTTTTCGAGAGCTACAACTTTTGTGAAGAAAACTTTTTCAAATTATAAATGGATTTTTTAACTGACATGGTTTTCTGAAGTCGGTGCAGGGAACAGGAAATTCATGCACAGGATTTTCTAAAAACTGTTTCAGAAAAACTATATTTTTCTAATTTTCACTGTTTTGATGATGGAGACTGCTCCAACGACAGTTTTCAACCTCAAATGATTTTACAAAACCCCATTTTAAGAATATGGATTTGTTTTACAAGTCAAGTAAAGAGTTCTGGGATTAATTTCCCCAAATTTTCCAAGCTAAGGAAAAATAAGATTTTCAAGCTAAAGTTTAGTAAGTAAAGCGATTACGCATGGTAACCGGGAAGGATACCCGAGTTACTGGGTCAAGCCCAAGGCCCAAAGGTTGACCCAAAGAGGGTTAACCATAGTTGACCATAGTTGACTTTGGTTGACTAACAATATTGACTTAGTTAACCTTAAGGGTTATCTAATGTAACCCTAAAGGATACCCATTGAGTTAAGATAAATGGTTAATAGACATAACCCGTTAGTTGTGGATTAAAGAAGAAGCCTAAGGTTGGAAGATGATTTAACCCTAATGGTATGTTGTCGGCTTAGCATATAAGGTTACCCAATGTAACCTTTTAAAGAAACAAATTCATAACCATAGAGTTACTAAGTGTAACCAAGTAAGATTTTATGCACAAAGGGACATACAGCCAGGATCATGTAAGCATGTTGGTTAGGTCACCAACATTTCACGAGTTTAACTAGACTGTGTCCTTCATCGAACAGAAAGTAACCTGCAGCTGTACTCGGAAGAGGAGCAGCATTACGTGGGACATAGTGAGAGAGGTAAGTACAACTCCGCCTACAGCATAGGCTTTGTGTTGATACTTGCCTAAGTATGTGATGTATACTGTCAAGTATGTTAGATGTATGTTAGGGATGTATGCCGTATTGCTGCAATATTATGTGATTCGATGCTTTGCTGTATGCCATGTGGTATGTTAGATTGGTTGTTATATGTGTGATTTATTGTATGAAGTGATGTGTTTATGATATGTTCAAGTTATGGTTATGTGAAGCCAAGTTATGATGCATGCTATGCCAAGGTACGTTCATGATGTATGATATGTCATGTTATGATGATTGAGATATGAAGCATGTGGTATGATTATGAAGTAAGATTAGTTGGCATCATGATGCATGTTCACTAATTCTAGTAAGAATAACAAGTCAAGAATGACATGTTAAAAAAAGAAAGAAAGAAGGCAACAAGTTGTCTGGCGACAATTCGCCTGTGTCGTGCCCCCCCGTCCGAGGTCGGGTTGAGCTATGGCAAGAGTAAGTCCATAGTTGCGCGCCGGGTACGTACACTCAAGTAAGGGGCCCATAAGTAAGATAAGCTAAGAAAGTAAGATAGAATGAATAAGAAAAGCATAATATAAGCATAACCGGACCATGCATACATTATGCTTTTATATTTCAGTGTGACATGATATGTTACGATGTGTGATATTATGTATGGAAATTATGCTATGTCAAGTATGATGAGTATGTTATCTTGAGTACGGGTGATTATGCCATGTTATGAGTCAGAAATTAATATTAGTTATGAAAGAGTATGTCATGCTACATAATAAATGGATACGAACGGTATAGTTAAGTATGTTACGAATGGGTATGTTATGTACATGATGCAAGGTCATGTTTTTTTTAATTGTCGCGGTATAGTTAGTTGTACTTGCTGAGCGAAAGCTCACTGTCTTACATCTATGCTGTAGGTAAGTAACCTGCAAGCAGTTGCTGATACAAGATGGAGGAGCATGGCAGGGCGAACTGTGAAATGTGGGAAAAGATGCCGATACGCGTTTTGTTCTTTCTAAGTATATGATTTGATATTTATATATCATTCTTTAGTTACAGTATGTGCGAGTTAGCACAGTAGAAAAAAAAAAAATTCTGCCGTTTTTCATGTAATTAAGTTATTACAAAAGGCCCATATGTATGCAAGTATAGTAACGGCCTGTGCTAGGCGGGTCGTTACAGAGTTGGTATCAGAGCGGTTTCCTGCGATATAATTTCACAGTCTGCCTGCCATCGCCACCATCATTGTAAGTTAAGTTTATATTTTTATGAGTATGCGTAAATAGTTATTTTACGCTTATGATGAAATAGATGCGACATTAAGGGATCCTGATCGGGTCGATGAAGATCAGGGCGCAGCGGTGTCGGTTCACAGGCTGCAATTTATGTTATTCAATGACCCGTGACGGACAGTGTTATTATCGTCATAGGGGTATGAGACGATAGGAAGCAAAATGAAGAAATATGAGACAGTATGAAGCGGTACGAGATGGAAAAGATATTCCATAGATGCTGCATTAAAGTTCATCGATGAATTTGATCAGTCAGCAGATGCTTAGCAGCGGACGCTGGATTACGATAAAGGATGCTAAGTCAGAGAGTGATGCCTAGGTATGAAGGGCCAAGATTTCTAGCCATGTTAAGTGTACGATGAGGATTCGTACCAGATAAAGGAGCTAAAATGTTACACGTCGAGATGCATTCTACGTATGACAGTTTAGTTAAGTAGTAGATGGGCACGCTTACCCTCACGAGTCCATAGGTCATTACTGCCAGGGATTTCAGGAGGTAAGGTTACCTCATATTCCGCAGGACCTGGACCGCCGAAAGTATAGGCGTATTAAGTAAGTCGGGAAGGTTTACCTCCCGAGGATTAGACGATTCGTTCCAACGGTTATGGCTGGAATGACAGTAGGAAATAGGATGGACTATTGATGAGCGTTGTTGACAACGCCGGAACAAGGGAACTACTGCACGAAGCAGGATTGATGCCTACGGCGGACTCGACTCCAGCAACTTCACGGCAAGAGATACCACCACAGAAGGCAGAAGTCGACTCAGATGCTAAAAACGACCGGGACGAGATCTTATTTAACGATGAAGGTCCGAATGCAAACTCCAACGTTTCTTCCGAAGACTCAATCAAACCTATAAATTTAGGACCTTCGCCACGGGTATCAATTACCTTAAGGATAAGAATTGTGTTCTCGACTTGAATTTTTAATGGATTAAATAAAATCAGAAACACATAAGACGCCATATTTGGTACATCTAGGAACTTCTAAGATGTACAAGGACCTTTAAGAGAATTATTGGTGGCCAAATATGAGGAATGAAGTAATAGAATACGTGTCGAAATGCCTAACTTGTTGAAAAGTTAAGGCTGAATACCGATATTCTGAAGGAAAATTTCATAAAATAGAGCTTCTAGAATGAAAATAGAAGCAAACTACTATGGATTTCATAATAGGATTACTAAGGAATACAAGTGGGAATTATACGATTTGGGTTATTAAGGATAAAATAACCAAATCAGCCCACTTCATTTCGCTTAAGGTCACTTTTTCAGTGGAAAATTGACGGTAAACCTACATATCTCGGATTGCGAGACTACATGGAATGTCAAAATCGATCAATTTGGACTTAGAAGATAAGATGAGAATGAACTACCCCAGGTTATCCTAATTTTCGAGGACGAAAATTTTTAAGGGGGGTAGATTGTAATACCTAGAATTTCTATATCACTGTTTCCTTTGCAAAAGGAATTATATGCATGCCATGGAGGTATTTACGGAAAAGCTCAGTTAAGAGTTTTTCACACTTTTTATGAGATCTTATGGCTTAATAAGACTCAAAATAAGTTGCTAAGGTTAGCAAACGCCCTTTTAAGTCGAAAATGATGAAAAAGTACGTAATTCCGGAAAAGCCAAAGTTTGACCGAAAAAGTCAAATTTGACCAAGAAAGTCAAAGTTTGACCGAGAGCGGTCAACGGGTTGATTTTGCAGTATTACGTGATGCAGTATGGAAAAGATACTATAAAACTCGATATAATAGGCAAGATAGCTCAAATAGGCTTTAAAACCACCTTAGAAAATCAAGCACACCTAGTATAGATCAAGGGCAAAAAGGACTTGTAAAATTAAAAAAAAAAAAGTTATACTGTCCGTTTTTACACAGATGAATTTTGGACTGTAGTACAGTATAAAAAAAATATTGTGTTTAAGCAAACACAGTATTAGAAATATCTGTGTAGCGAAAAAATGGACTGAATATTGAGGAAAAGCCAAACGAGGCTTAATATGGATGTCATCATCCTATCCTCAATTTATGACATCATAATTGGATTAATTAAGCTTGGAAAGAAAGCAAGGAATGCTCTAGAAGAGATGACATGGCCGGCCACCTCAGGGGCAAAAAAATGGCAAAATTTTATCTTTAGGGGTTAAAGTGTAAATTTTGGAAAATTGATGATGTAAGCGAAGTGATGTCATCAAGATGATGTCATCAAGGTGAGATAAGCTTGGCTTGATCTCCAAGTAAGGGACCGGCCACCTAGAGGGCATAAATGCAAGAATTTTAACTTTTGGGGCCAAAGTGCAAATTTTGGAAATTTGGTGATGTAAGCATGTGATGTCACCTAGATGATGTCACCAAGATGAGGTCATCTTGCCTTGCTCTCCAAGTAGACAGCCGGCCACCTTGCATGCCAAAAGTGTGAATTTTAATTTTCAAGGGGTTGTTTTGGGATTTTGGCAAAGTTTCATTTGCCTATAAATACCCATGAAATGGGCAGATTTTTGGGGCTGAAAAATTGGGAAAAACAGCCAAACTCTTGCCATTTTTCATCAGAAAAATCCGCAGCCTTGGAAGGGAGAAAGAGAGAAGAAAAAAAAAAAAGAAATTTGAAAATTCAAGGGAGATTAGGCTAGGGGGTGTTCGGATTTTCAAGCTAGGAACCAAGAGGAAATTGAGAAAAAAGTGGAGACCCATTTTTTCTAGTTGTGGCCGAGTGTGGGAAAGAAGAAAAGGAAGAGAAAATTGTAGTGGAAAAATTGGTTAGTGGCCAAGAGTGAGGAGAAATCACCAACCAAGCAACCAAAAGAAATTTTGGTGCTCCTAGGTGAAGGTGAATTCGGCCATGGGTGAGTAAGAAAAGGGAAAGGAAAAATTGGAGGGAATTAGGATGTAGGGAGCTCGGTTTTGGCTTGAAACAATCACCAAGTGAGGTGAAAAATTTTGGTGCCCAATTGGAGGGCAAAACCGTGGGAAAGGAAGAGCCAAGGGAGGGAGAAATTTGGATCCACCAACCCTAACCCATTTCTAGGGTTAGCCAAGGTAAAATCTCCCATAAACCCTAACCTTTTTCCATTAGATTTCATTTGGAAATTTATTTGTATTTCAAGTCAAAAGTTTGTAAGAGCATAAGCTCAAGCTCTTATTTCAATTGCCCTAGAACTAGGTATGGTGCTTGATTAGGATTTTAAGGGTGGTTTGGCTATGGCTTTATTTATGCTTTGCTTGCTATATGTTTATGCTTGCTTGCATGCTAGGATTTTGCATGATTAGATGGTTGGTATGTGCCCTGTTTTGTGCAAGCCGGTTGTGGCAATTATGCTAGGTTTCTTGTGCTAGCCAAGTATGGCACATGAAATGGATGAATGGAATGTGATGCAAACCTAGATCATGCAAACCCTAAGCTAGGGCAGATCTGTTTTGGTTTGCGTGGAGATATTAGAGATACATGATGGTTCATGTGGGACATTAGAATACGCTGCTTGTATGCTATTTAGGCTCCCGCGTGTTCGGTCGAGTTAGACTTCGCGGAATAGGATGTAAACCGGACTTAACAACCGAAACTGCCAGTTCAGATTCAAAACTGGCCAGTTTCGGGAAAGTGGAAATTTAAGGCCTTTAGAGGCCGAATTGAGTGAAACGTAAAACTTGAAAGTTGTTCGGAAGACTTTTTCCTAGAGGGCAGTGAGGACGGTTTCTCAAAATAAGGCTCCAATGGCCTCCGTTTCTATAAAAATCCGTGACTAGTCTGCCCAGACCTAGTTTACACGACCAGCCAGTTTCAAATGGAAACTGACAAGGATACAAGCGGAACTGGATTTTTCGCAAAACATGAAAGTTTTAGGATTTTCGAGAGCTACAACTTTTGTGAAGACAACTTTTTCAAATTCTAAATGGATTTTTTAACTGACATGGTTTTCTGAAGTCGGTGTGGGGAACAAGAAATTCTTGCACAGGATTTTCTAAAAACTGTTTCAGAAAAACTATATTTTTCTAATTTTCACTGTTTTGATGATGGAGACTGTTCCAACGACAGTTTTCAACCTCAAATGATTTTACAAAACCCCATTTTAAGAATATGGATTTGTTTTACAAGTCAAGTAAAGAGTTTTGGGATTAATTTCCCCAAATTTTCCAAGCTAAGGAAAAATAAGATTTTCAAGCTAAAGTTTAGTAAGTAAAGCGATTACGCATGGTAACCGGGAAGGATACCCGAGTTACTGGGTCAAGCCCAAGGCCCAAAGGTTGACCCAAAGAGGGTTGACCATAGTTGACCATAGTTGACTTTGTCTAATGTAACCCTAAAGGATACCCATTGAGTTAAGATAAAGGGTTAATGGACATAACCCGTTAGTTGTGGATTAAAGAAGAAGCCTAAGGTTGGAAGATGATTTAACCCTAATGGTATGTTGTGGGCTTAGCATATAAGGTTACCCAATGTAACCTTTTAAAAAAACAAATTAATAACCATAGGGTTACTAAGTGTAACCAAGTAAGATTTTATGCACAAAGGGACATACAACCAGGATCATGTAAGCATGTTGGTTAGGTCACCAACATTTCACGAGTTTAACTAGACTGTGTCCTTCATCGAACAGAAAGTAACCTGCAGCTATACTCGGAAGAGGAGCAGTATTACGTGGGACATAGCGAGAGAGGTAAGTACAACTCCGCCTACAGCATAGGCTTTGTGTTGATACTTGCCTAAGTATGTGATGTATACTGTCAAGTATGTTAGATGTATGTTAGGGATGTATACCGTATTGCTGCAATGTTATGTGATTCGATGCTTTGCTGTATGCCATGTGGTATGTTAGATTGGTTGTTATATGTGTGATTTAATGTATGAAGTGATGTGTTTATGATATGTTCAAGTTATGGTTATGTGAAGCCAAGTTATGATGCAAGCTATGCCAAGGTACGTTCATGATGTATGATATGTCATGTTATGATGATTGAGATATGAAGCATGTGGTATGATTATGAAGTAAGATTAGTTGGCATCATGATGCATGTTCACTAATTCTAATAAGAATAACAAGTCAAGAATGACATGTTAAAAAAAGAAAGAAAGAAGGCAACAAGTTGTCTGGCGACAAGTCGCCTGTGTCGTGCCCCCCCGTCCGAGATCGGGTTGAGCTATGGCAAGAGTAAGTCCATAGTTGCGCGCCGGGTACGTACACTCAAGTAAGGGGCCCATAAGTAAGATAAGCTAAGAAAGTAAGATAGAATGAATAAGAAAAGCATAATATAAGCATAACCGGACCATGCATACATTATGCTTTTATATTTCAGTGTGACATGATATGTTACGATGTGTGATATTATGTATGGAAATTATGCTATGTCAAGTATGATGAGTATGTTATCTTGAGTACGGGTGATTATGCCATGTTATGAGTCAGAAATTAATATTAGTTATGAAAGAGTATGTCATGCTACATAATAAATGGATACGAACGGTATAGTTAAGTATGTTACGAATGGGTATGTTATGTACATGATGCAAGGTCATGTTTTTTTTAATTGTCGCGGTATAGTTAGTTGTACTTGCTGAGCGAAAGCTCACTGTCTTACATCTATGCTGTAGGTAAGTAACCTGCAAGCAGTTGCTGATACAAGATGGAGGAGCATGGCAGGGCGAACTGTGAAATGTGGGAAAAGATGCCGATACGCGTTTTGTTCTTTCTAAGTATATGATTTGATATTTATATATCATTCTTTTAGTTACAGTATGTGCGAGTTAGCACAGTATAAAAAAAAAAAATTCTGCCGTTTTTCATGTAATTAAGTTATTACAAAAGGCCCATATGTATGCAAGTATAGTAACGGCCTGTGCTAGGCGGGTCGTTACAGAGTTGGTATCAGAGCGGTTTCCTGCGATATAATTTCACAGTCTGCCTGCCATCGCCACCATCATTGTAAGTTAAGTTTATAGTTTTATGAGTATGCGTAAATAGTTATTTTACGCTTATGATGAAATAGATGCGACATTAAGGGATCCTGATCGGGTCGATGAAGATCAGGGCGCAGCGGTGTCGGTTCACAGGCTGCAATTTATGTTATTCAATGACCCGTGACGAACAGTGTTATTATCGTCATAGGGGTATGAGACGATAGGAAGCAAAATGAAGAAATATGAGACAGTATGAAGCGGTACGAGATGGAAAAGATATTCCATAGATGCTGCATTAAAGTTCATCGATGAATTTGATCAGTCAGCAGATGCTTAGCAGCGGACGCTGGATTACGATAAAGGATGCTAAGTCAGAGAGTGATGCCTAGGTATGAAGGGCCAAGATTTCTAGCCATGTTAAGTGTACGATGAGGATTCGTACCAGATAAAGGAGCTAAAATGTTACACGTCGAGATGCATTCTACGTATGACAGTTTAGTTAAGTAGTAGATGGGCACGCTTACCCTCACGAGTCCATAGGTCATTACTGCCAGGGATTTCAGGAGGTAAGGTTACCTCATATTCCGCAGGACCTGGACCGCCGAAAGTATAGGCGTATTAAGTAAGTCGGGAAGGTTTACCTCCCGAGGATTAGACGATTCGTTCCAACGGTTATGGCTGGAATGACAGTAGGAAATAGGATGGACTATTGATGAGCGTTGTTGACAACGCCGGAACAAGGGAACTACTGCACGAAGCAGGATTGATGCCTACGGCGGACTCGACTCCAGCAACTTCACGGCAAGAGATACCACCACAGAAGGCAGAAGTCGACTCAGATGCTAAAAACGACCGGGACGAGATCTTATTTAACGATGAAGGTCCGAATGCAAACTCCAACGTTTCTTCCGAAGACTCAATCAAACCTATAAATTTAGGACCTTCGCCACGGGTATCAATTACCTTAAGGATAAGAATTGTGTTCTCGACTTGAATTTTTAATGGATTAAATAAAATCAGAAACACATAAGACGCCATATTTGGTACATCTAGGAACTTCTAAGATGTACAAGGACCTTTAAGAGAATTATTGGTGGCCAAATATGAGGAATGAAGTAATAGAATACGTGTCGAAATGCCTAACTTGTTGAAAAGTTAAGGCTGAATACCGATATTCTGAAGGAAAATTTCATAAAATAGAGCTTCTAGAATGAAAATAGAAGCAAACTACTATGGATTTCATAATAGGATTACTAAGGAATACAAGTGGGAATTGTACGATTTGGGTTATTAAGGATAAAATAACCAAATCAGCCCACTTCATTTCGCTTAAGGTCACTTTTTCAGTGGAAAATTGACGGTAAACCTACATATCTCGGATTGCGAGACTACATGGAATGTCAAAATCGATCAATTTGGACTTAGAAGATAAGATGAGAATGAACTACCCCAGGTTATCCTAATTTTCGAGGACGAAAATTTTTAAGGGGGGTAGATTGTAATACCTAGAATTTCTATGTCACTGTTTCCTTTGCAAAAGGAATTATATGCATGCCATGGAGGTATTTACGGAAAAGCTCAGTTAAGAGTTTTTCACACTTTTTATGAGATCTTATGGCTTAATAAGACTCAAAATAAGTTGCTAAGGTTAGCAAACGCCCTTTTAAGTCGAAAATGATGAAAAAGTACGTAATTCCGGAAAAGCCAAAGTTTGACCGAAAAAGTCAATTGACCAAGAAAGTCAAAGTTTGACCGAGAGCGGTCAACGGGTTGATTTTGCAGTATTACGTGATGCAGTATGGAAAAGATACTATAAAACTCGATATAATAGGCAAGATAGCTCAAATAGGCTTTAAAACCACCTTAGAAAATCAAGCACACCTAGTATAGATCAAGGGCAAAAAGGACTTGTAAAATTAAAAAAAAAAAAGTTATACTGTCCGTTTTTACACAGATGAATTTTGGACTGTAGTACAGTATAAAAAAAATATTGTGTTTAAGCAAACACAGTATTAGAAATATCTGTGTAGCGAAAAAATGGACTGAATATTGAGGAAAAGCCAAACGAGGCTTAATATGGATGTCATCATCCTATCCTCAATTTATGACATCATAATTGGATTAATTAAGCTTGGAAAGAAAGCAAGGAATGCTCTAGAAGAGATGACATGGCCGGCCACCTCAGGGGCAAAAAAATGGCAAAATTTTATCTTTAGGGGTTAAAGTGCAAATTTTGGAAAATTGATGATGTAAGCGAAGTGATGTCATCAAGATGATGTCATCAAGGTGAGATAAGCTTGGCTTGATCTCCAAGTAAGGGACCGGCCACCTAGAGGGCATAAATGCAAGAATTTTAACTTTTGGGGCCAAAGTGCAAATTTTGGAAATTTGGTGATGTAAGCATGTGATGTCACCTAGATGATGTCACCAAGATGAGGTCATCTTGCCTTGCTCTCCAAGTAGACAGCCGGCCACCTTGCATGCCAAAAGTGTGAATTTTAATTTTCAAGGGGTTGTTTTGGGATTTTGGCAAAGTTTCATTTGCCTATAAATACCCATGAGATGGGCAGATTTTTGGGGCTGAAAAATTGGGAAAAACAGCCAAACTCTTGCCATTTTTCATCAGAAAAATCCGCAGCCTTGGAAGGGAGAAAGAGAGAAGAAAAAAAAAAAAGAAATTTGAAAATTCAAGGGAGATTAGGCTAGGGGGTGTTCGGATTTTCAAGCTAGGAACCAAGAGGAAATTGAGAAAAAAGTGGAGACCCATTTTTTCTAGTTGTGGCCGAGTGTGGGAAAGAAGAAAAGGAAGAGAAAATTGTAGTGGAAAAATTGGTTAGTGGCCAAGAGTGAGGAGAAATCACCAACCAAGCAACCAAAAGAAATTTTGGTGCTCCTAGGTGAAGGTGAATTCGGCCATGGGTGAGTAAGAAAAGGGAAAGGAAAAATTGGAGGGAATTAGGATGTAGGGAGCTCGGTTTTGGCTTGAAACAATCACCAAGTGAGGTGAAAAATTTTGGTGCCCAATTGGAGGGCAAAACCGTGGGAAAGGAAGAGCCAAGGGAGGGAGAAATTTGGATCCACCAACCCTAACCCATTTCTAGGGTTAGCCAAGGTAAAATCTCCCATAAACCCTAACCTTTTTCCATTAGATTTCATTTGGAAATTTATTTGTATTTCAAGTCAAAAGTTTGTAAGAGCATAAGCTCAAGCTCTTATTTCAATTGCCCTAGAACTAGGTATGGTGCTTGATTAGGATTTTAAGGGTGGTTTGGCTATGGCTTTATTTATGCTTTGCTTGCTATATGTTTATGCTTGCTTGCATGCTAGGATTTTGCATGATTAGATGGTTGGTATGTGCCCTGTTTTGTGCAAGCCGGTTGTGGCAATTATGCTAGGTTTCTTGTGCTAGCCAAGTATGGCACATGAAATGGATGAATGGAATGTGATGCAAACCTAGATCATGCAAACCCTAAGCTAGGGCAGATCTGTTTTGGTTTGCGTGGAGATATTAGAGATACATGATGGTTCATGTGGGACATTAGAATACGCTGCTTGTATGCTATTTAGGCTCCCGCGTGTTCGGTCGAGTTAGACTTCGCGGAATAGGATGTAAACCGGACTTAACAACCGAAACTGCCAGTTCAGATTCAAAACTGGCCAGTTTCGGGAAAGTGGAAATTTAAGGCCTTTAGAGGCCGAATTGAGTGAAACGTAAAACTTGAAAGTTGTTCGGAAGACTTTTTCCTAGAGGGCAGTGAGGACGGTTTCTCAAAATAAGGCTCCAATGGCCTCCGTTTCTATAAAAATCCGTGACTAGTCTGCCCAGACCTAGTTTACACGACCAGCCAGTTTCAAATGGAAACTGACAAGGATACAAGCGGAACTGGATTTTTCGCAAAACATGAAAGTTTTAGGATTTTCGAGAGCTACAACTTTTGTGAAGACAACTTTTTCAAATTCTAAATGGATTTTTTAACTGACATGGTTTTCTGAAGTCGGTGTGGGGAACAAGAAATTCTTGCACAGGATTTTCTAAAAACTGTTTCAGAAAAACTATATTTTTCTAATTTTCACTGTTTTGATGATGGAGACTGTTCCAACGACAGTTTTCAACCTCAAATGATTTTACAAAACCCCATTTTAAGAATATGGATTTGTTTTACAAGTCAAGTAAAGAGTTTTGGGATTAATTTCCCCAAATTTTCCAAGCTAAGGAAAAATAAGATTTTCAAGCTAAAGTTTAGTAAGTAAAGCGATTACGCATGGTAACCGGGAAGGATACCCGAGTTACTGGGTCAAGCCCAAGGCCCAAAGGTTGACCCAAAGAGGGTTGACCATAGTTGACCATAGTTGACTTTGTCTAATGTAACCCTAAAGGATACCCATTGAGTTAAGATAAAGGGTTAATGGACATAACCCGTTAGTTGTGGATTAAAGAAGAAGCCTAAGGTTGGAAGATGATTTAACCCTAATGGTATGTTGTGGGCTTAGCATATAAGGTTACCCAATGTAACCTTTTAAAAAAACAAATTAATAACCATAGGGTTACTAAGTGTAACCAAGTAAGATTTTATGCACAAAGGGACATACAACCAGGATCATGTAAGCATGTTGGTTAGGTCACCAACATTTCACGAGTTTAACTAGACTGTGTCCTTCATCGAACAGAAAGTAACCTGCAGCTATACTCGGAAGAGGAGCAGTATTACGTGGGACATAGCGAGAGAGGTAAGTACAACTCCGCCTACAGCATAGGCTTTGTGTTGATACTTGCCTAAGTATGTGATGTATACTGTCAAGTATGTTAGATGTATGTTAGGGATGTATACCGTATTGCTGCAATGTTATGTGATTCGATGCTTTGCTGTATGCCATGTGGTATGTTAGATTGGTTGTTATATGTGTGATTTAATGTATGAAGTGATGTGTTTATGATATGTTCAAGTTATGGTTATGTGAAGCCAAGTTATGATGCAAGCTATGCCAAGGTACGTTCATGATGTATGATATGTCATGTTATGATGATTGAGATATGAAGCATGTGGTATGATTATGAAGTAAGATTAGTTGGCATCATGATGCATGTTCACTAATTCTAATAAGAATAACAAGTCAAGAATGACATGTTAAAAAAAGAAAGAAAGAAGGCAACAAGTTGTCTGGCGACAAGTCGCCTGTGTCGTGCCCCCCCGTCCGAGATCGGGTTGAGCTATGGCAAGAGTAAGTCCATAGTTGCGCGCCGGGTACGTACACTCAAGTAAGGGGCCCATAAGTAAGATAAGCTAAGAAAGTAAGATAGAATGAATAAGAAAAGCATAATATAAGCATAACCGGACCATGCATACATTATGCTTTTATATTTCAGTGTGACATGATATGTTACGATGTGTGATATTATGTATGGAAATTATGCTATGTCAAGTATGATGAGTATGTTATCTTGAGTACGGGTGATTATGCCATGTTATGAGTCAGAAATTAATATTAGTTATGAAAGAGTATGTCATGCTACATAATAAATGGATACGAACGGTATAGTTAAGTATGTTACGAATGGGTATGTTATGTACATGATGCAAGGTCATGTTTTTTTTAATTGTCGCGGTATAGTTAGTTGTACTTGCTGAGCGAAAGCTCACTGTCTTACATCTATGCTGTAGGTAAGTAACCTGCAAGCAGTTGCTGATACAAGATGGAGGAGCATGGCAGGGCGAACTGTGAAATGTGGGAAAAGATGCCGATACGCGTTTTGTTCTTTCTAAGTATATGATTTGATATTTATATATCATTCTTTTAGTTACAGTATGTGCGAGTTAGCACAGTATAAAAAAAAAAAATTCTGCCGTTTTTCATGTAATTAAGTTATTACAAAAGGCCCATATGTATGCAAGTATAGTAACGGCCTGTGCTAGGCGGGTCGTTACAGAGTTGGTATCAGAGCGGTTTCCTGCGATATAATTTCACAGTCTGCCTGCCATCGCCACCATCATTGTAAGTTAAGTTTATATTTTTATGAGTATGCGTAAATAGTTATTTTACGCTTATGATGAAATAGATGCGACATTAAGGGATCCTGATCGGGTCGATGAAGATCAGGGCGCAGCGGTGTCGGTTCACAGGCTGCAATTTATGTTATTCAATGACCCGTGACGGACAGTGTTATTATCGTCATAGGGGTATGAGACGATAGGAAGCAAAATGAAGAAATATGAGACAGTATGAAGCGGTACGAGATGGAAAAGATATTCCATAGATGCTGCATTAAAGTTCATCGATGAATTTGATCAGTCAGCAGATGCTTAGCAGCGGACGCTGGATTACGATAAAGGATGCTAAGTCAGAGAGTGATGCCTAGGTATGAAGGGCCAAGATTTCTAGCCATGTTAAGTGTACGATGAGGATTCGTACCAGATAAAGGAGCTAAAATGTTACACGTCGAGATGCATTCTACGTATGACAGTTTAGTTAAGTAGTAGATGGGCACGCTTACCCTCACGAGTCCATAGGTCATTACTGCCAGGGATTTCAGGAGGTAAGGTTACCTCATATTCCGCAGGACCTGGACCGCCGAAAGTATAGGCGTATTAAGTAAGTCGGGAAGGTTTACCTCCCGAGGATTAGACGATTCGTTCCAACGGTTATGGCTGGAATGACAGTAGGAAATAGGATGGACTATTGATGAGCGTTGTTGACAACGCCGGAACAAGGGAACTACTGCACGAAGCAGGATTGATGCCTACGGCGGACTCGACTCCAGCAACTTCACGGCAAGAGATACCACCACAGAAGGCAGAAGTCGACTCAGATGCTAAAAACGACCGGGACGAGATCTTATTTAACGATGAAGGTCCGAATGCAAACTCCAACGTTTCTTCCGAAGACTCAATCAAACCTATAAATTTAGGACCTTCGCCACGGGTATCAATTACCTTAAGGATAAGAATTGTGTTCTCGACTTGAATTTTTAATGGATTAAATAAAATCAGAAACACATAAGACGCCATATTTGGTACATCTAGGAACTTCTAAGATGTACAAGGACCTTTAAGAGAATTATTGGTGGCCAAATATGAGGAATGAAGTAATAGAATACGTGTCGAAATGCCTAACTTGTTGAAAAGTTAAGGCTGAATACCGATATTCTGAAGGAAAATTTCATAAAATAGAGCTTCTAGAATGAAAATAGAAGCAAACTACTATGGATTTCATAATAGGATTACTAAGGAATACAAGTGGGAATTGTACGATTTGGGTTATTAAGGATAAAATAACCAAATCAGCCCACTTCATTTCGCTTAAGGTCACTTTTTCAGTGGAAAATTGACGGTAAACCTACATATCTCGGATTGCGAGACTACATGGAATGTCAAAATCGATCAATTTGGACTTAGAAGATAAGATGAGAATGAACTACCCCAGGTTATCCTAATTTTCGAGGACGAAAATTTTTAAGGGGGGTAGATTGTAATACCTAGAATTTCTATGTCACTGTTTCCTTTGCAAAAGGAATTATATGCATGCCATGGAGGTATTTACGGAAAAGCTCAGTTAAGAGTTTTTCACACTTTTTATGAGATCTTATGGCTTAATAAGACTCAAAATAAGTTGCTAAGGTTAGCAAACGCCCTTTTAAGTCGAAAATGACTGAAAAAGTACGTAATTCCGGAAAAGCCAAAGTTGACCGAAAAGTCAAATTGACCAAGAAAGTCAAAGTTTGACCGAGAGCGGTCAACGGGTTGATTTTGCAGTATTACGTGATGCAGTATGGAAAAGATACTATAAAACTCGATATAATAGGCAAGATAGCTCAAATAGGCTTTAAAACCACCTTAGAAAATCAAGCACACCTAGTATAGATCAAGGGCAAAAAGGACTTGTAAAATTAAAAAAAAAAAGTTATACTGTCCGTTTTTACACAGATGAATTTTGGACTGTAGTACAGTATAAAAAAAATATTGTGTTTAAGCAAACACAGTATTAGAAATATCTGTGTAGCGAAAAAATGGACTGAATATTGAGGAAAAGCCAAACGAGGCTTAATATGGATGTCATCATCCTATCCTCAATTTATGACATCATAATTGGATTAATTAAGCTTGGAAAGAAAGCAAGGAATGCTCTAGAAGAGATGACATGGCCGGCCACCTCAGGGGCAAAAAAATGGCAAAATTTTATCTTTAGGGGTTAAAGTGCAAATTTTGGAAAATTGATGATGTAAGCGAAGTGATGTCATCAAGATGATGTCATCAAGGTGAGATAAGCTTGGCTTGATCTCCAAGTAAGGGACCGGCCACCTAGAGGGCATAAATGCAAGAATTTTAACTTTTGGGGCCAAAGTGCAAATTTTGGAAATTTGGTGATGTAAGCATGTGATGTCACCTAGATGATGTCACCAAGATGAGGTCATCTTGCCTTGCTCTCCAAGTAGACAGCCGGCCACCTTGCATGCCAAAAGTGTGAATTTTAATTTTCAAGGGGTTGTTTTGGGATTTTGGCAAAGTTTCATTTGCCTATAAATACCCATGAGATGGGCAGATTTTTGGGGCTGAAAAATTGGGAAAAACAGCCAAACTCTTGCCATTTTTCATCAGAAAAATCCGCAGCCTTGGAAGGGAGAAAGAGAGAAGAAAAAAAAAAAAGAAATTTGAAAATTCAAGGGAGATTAGGCTAGGGGGTGTTCGGATTTTCAAGCTAGGAACCAAGAGGAAATTGAGAAAAAAGTGGAGACCCATTTTTTCTAGTTGTGGCCGAGTGTGGGAAAGAAGAAAAGGAAGAGAAAATTGTAGTGGAAAAATTGGTTAGTGGCCAAGAGTGAGGAGAAATCACCAACCAAGCAACCAAAAGAAATTTTGGTGCTCCTAGGTGAAGGTGAATTCGGCCATGGGTGAGTAAGAAAAGGGAAAGGAAAAATTGGAGGGAATTAGGATGTAGGGAGCTCGGTTTTGGCTTGAAACAATCACCAAGTGAGGTGAAAAATTTTGGTGCCCAATTGGAGGGCAAAACCGTGGGAAAGGAAGAGCCAAGGGAGGGAGAAATTTGGATCCACCAACCCTAACCCATTTCTAGGGTTAGCCAAGGTAAAATCTCCCATAAACCCTAACCTTTTTCCATTAGATTTCATTTGGAAATTTATTTGTATTTCAAGTCAAAAGTTTGTAAGAGCATAAGCTCAAGCTCTTATTTCAATTGCCCTAGAACTAGGTATGGTGCTTGATTAGGATTTTAAGGGTGGTTTGGCTATGGCTTTATTTATGCTTTGCTTGCTATATGTTTATGCTTGCTTGCATGCTAGGATTTTGCATGATTAGATGGTTGGTATGTGCCCTGTTTTGTGCAAGCCGGTTGTGGCAATTATGCTAGGTTTCTTGTGCTAGCCAAGTATGGCACATGAAATGGATGAATGGAATGTGATGCAAACCTAGATCATGCAAACCCTAAGCTAGGGCAGATCTGTTTTGGTTTGCGTGGAGATATTAGAGATACATGATGGTTCATGTGGGACATTAGAATACGCTGCTTGTATGCTATTTAGGCTCCCGCGTGTTCGGTCGAGTTAGACTTCGCGGAATAGGATGTAAACCGGACTTAACAACCGAAACTGCCAGTTCAGATTCAAAACTGGCCAGTTTCGGGAAAGTGGAAATTTAAGGCCTTTAGAGGCCGAATTGAGTGAAACGTAAAACTTGAAAGTTGTTCGGAAGACTTTTTCCTAGAGGGCAGTGAGGACGGTTTCTCAAAATAAGGCTCCAATGGCCTCCGTTTCTATAAAAATCCGTGACTAGTCTGCCCAGACCTAGTTTACACGACCAGCCAGTTTCAAATGGAAACTGACAAGGATACAAGCGGAACTGGATTTTTCGCAAAACATGAAAGTTTTAGGATTTTCGAGAGCTACAACTTTTGTGAAGACAACTTTTTCAAATTCTAAATGGATTTTTTAACTGACATGGTTTTCTGAAGTCGGTGTGGGGAACAAGAAATTCTTGCACAGGATTTTCTAAAAACTGTTTCAGAAAAACTATATTTTTCTAATTTTCACTGTTTTGATGATGGAGACTGTTCCAACGACAGTTTTCAACCTCAAATGATTTTACAAAACCCCATTTTAAGAATATGGATTTGTTTTACAAGTCAAGTAAAGAGTTTTGGGATTAATTTCCCCAAATTTTCCAAGCTAAGGAAAAATAAGATTTCAAGCTAAAGTTTAGTAAGTAAAGCGATTACGCATGGTAACCGGGAAGGATACCCGAGTTACTGGGTCAAGCCCAAGGCCCAAAGGTTGACCCAAAGAGGGTTGACCATAGTTGACCATAGTTGACTTTGTCTAATGTAACCCTAAAGGATACCCATTGAGTTAAGATAAAGGGTTAATGGACATAACCCGTTAGTTGTGGATTAAAGAAGAAGCCTAAGGTTGGAAGATGATTTAACCCTAATGGTATGTTGTGGGCTTAGCATATAAGGTTACCCAATGTAACCTTTTAAAAAAACAAATTAATAACCATAGGGTTACTAAGTGTAACCAAGTAAGATTTTATGCACAAAGGGACATACAACCAGGATCATGTAAGCATGTTGGTTAGGTCACCAACATTTCACGAGTTTAACTAGACTGTGTCCTTCATCGAACAGAAAGTAACCTGCAGCTATACTCGGAAGAGGAGCAGTATTACGTGGGACATAGCGAGAGAGGTAAGTACAACTCCGCCTACAGCATAGGCTTTGTGTTGATACTTGCCTAAGTATGTGATGTATACTGTCAAGTATGTTAGATGTATGTTAGGGATGTATACCGTATTGCTGCAATGTTATGTGATTCGATGCTTTGCTGTATGCCATGTGGTATGTTAGATTGGTTGTTATATGTGTGATTTAATGTATGAAGTGATGTGTTTATGATATGTTCAAGTTATGGTTATGTGAAGCCAAGTTATGATGCAAGCTATGCCAAGGTACGTTCATGATGTATGATATGTCATGTTATGATGATTGAGATATGAAGCATGTGGTATGATTATGAAGTAAGATTAGTTGGCATCATGATGCATGTTCACTAATTCTAATAAGAATAACAAGTCAAGAATGACATGTTAAAAAAAGAAAGAAAGAAGGCAACAAGTTGTCTGGCGACAAGTCGCCTGTGTCGTGCCCCCCCGTCCGAGATCGGGTTGAGCTATGGCAAGAGTAAGTCCATAGTTGCGCGCCGGGTACGTACACTCAAGTAAGGGGCCCATAAGTAAGATAAGCTAAGAAAGTAAGATAGAATGAATAAGAAAAGCATAATATAAGCATAACCGGACCATGCATACATTATGCTTTTATATTTCAGTGTGACATGATATGTTACGATGTGTGATATTATGTATGGAAATTATGCTATGTCAAGTATGATGAGTATGTTATCTTGAGTACGGGTGATTATGCCATGTTATGAGTCAGAAATTAATATTAGTTATGAAAGAGTATGTCATGCTACATAATAAATGGATACGAACGGTATAGTTAAGTATGTTACGAATGGGTATGTTATGTACATGATGCAAGGTCATGTTTTTTTTAATTGTCGCGGTATAGTTAGTTGTACTTGCTGAGCGAAAGCTCACTGTCTTACATCTATGCTGTAGGTAAGTAACCTGCAAGCAGTTGCTGATACAAGATGGAGGAGCATGGCAGGGCGAACTGTGAAATGTGGGAAAAGATGCCGATACGCGTTTTGTTCTTTCTAAGTATATGATTTGATATTTATATATCATTCTTTTAGTTACAGTATGTGCGAGTTAGCACAGTATAAAAAAAAAAAAATTCTGCCGTTTTTCATGTAATTAAGTTATTACAAAAGGCCCATATGTATGCAAGTATAGTAACGGCCTGTGCTAGGCGGGTCGTTACAGAGTTGGTATCAGAGCGGTTTCCTGCGATATAATTTCACAGTCTGCCTGCCATCGCCACCATCATTGTAAGTTAAGTTTATATTTTTATGAGTATGCGTAAATAGTTATTTTACGCTTATGATGAAATAGATGCGACATTAAGGGATCCTGATCGGGTCGATGAAGATCAGGGCGCAGCGGTGTCGGTTCACAGGCTGCAATTTATGTTATTCAATGACCCGTGACGGACAGTGTTATTATCGTCATAGGGGTATGAGACGATAGGAAGCAAAATGAAGAAATATGAGACAGTATGAAGCGGTACGAGATGGAAAAGATATTCCATAGATGCTGCATTAAAGTTCATCGATGAATTTGATCAGTCAGCAGATGCTTAGCAGCGGACGCTGGATTACGATAAAGGATGCTAAGTCAGAGAGTGATGCCTAGGTATGAAGGGCCAAGATTTCTAGCCATGTTAAGTGTACGATGAGGATTCGTACCAGATAAAGGAGCTAAAATGTTACACGTCGAGATGCATTCTACGTATGACAGTTTAGTTAAGTAGTAGATGGGCACGCTTACCCTCACGAGTCCATAGGTCATTACTGCCAGGGATTTCAGGAGGTAAGGTTACCTCATATTCCGCAGGACCTGGACCGCCGAAAGTATAGGCGTATTAAGTAAGTCGGGAAGGTTTACCTCCCGAGGATTAGACGATTCGTTCCAACGGTTATGGCTGGAATGACAGTAGGAAATAGGATGGACTATTGATGAGCGTTGTTGACAACGCCGGAACAAGGGAACTACTGCACGAAGCAGGATTGATGCCTACGGCGGACTCGACTCCAGCAACTTCACGGCAAGAGATACCACCACAGAAGGCAGAAGTCGACTCAGATGCTAAAAACGACCGGGACGAGATCTTATTTAACGATGAAGGTCCGAATGCAAACTCCAACGTTTCTTCCGAAGACTCAATCAAACCTATAAATTTAGGACCTTCGCCACGGGTATCAATTACCTTAAGGATAAGAATTGTGTTCTCGACTTGAATTTTTAATGGATTAAATAAAATCAGAAACACATAAGACGCCATATTTGGTACATCTAGGAACTTCTAAGATGTACAAGGACCTTTAAGAGAATTATTGGTGGCCAAATATGAGGAATGAAGTAATAGAATACGTGTCGAAATGCCTAACTTGTTGAAAAGTTAAGGCTGAATACCGATATTCTGAAGGAAAATTTCATAAAATAGAGCTTCTAGAATGAAAATAGAAGCAAACTACTATGGATTTCATAATAGGATTACTAGGAATACAAGTGGGAATTGTACGATTTGGGTTATTAAGGATAAAATAACCAAATCAGCCCACTTCATTTCGCTTAAGGTCACTTTTTCAGTGGAAAATTGACGGTAAACCTACATATCTCGGATTGCGAGACTACATGGAATGTCAAAATCGATCAATTTGGACTTAGAAGATAAGATGAGAATGAACTACCCCAGGTTATCCTAATTTTCGAGGACGAAAATTTTTAAGGGGGTAGATTGTAATACCTAGAATTTCTATGTCACTGTTTCCTTTGCAAAAGGAATTATATGCATGCCATGGAGGTATTTACGGAAAAGCTCAGTTAAGAGTTTTTCACACTTTTTATGAGATCTTATGGCTTAATAAGACTCAAAATAAGTTGCTAAGGTTAGCAAACGCCCTTTTAAGTCGAAAATGATGAAAAAGTACGTAATTCTGGAAAAGCCAAAGTTTGACCAAGAAAGTCAAAGTTTGACCGAGAGCGGTCAACGGGTTGATTTTGCAGTATTACGTGATGTAGTATGGAAAAGATACTATAAAACTCGATATAATAGGCAAGATAGCTCAAATAGGCTTTAAAACCACCTTAGAAAATCAAGCACACCTAGTATAGATCAAGGGCAAAAAGGACTTGTAAAATTAAAAAAAAAAAGTTATACTGTCCGTTTTTACACAGATGAATTTTGGACTGTAGTACAGTATAAAAAAAATATTGTGTTTAAGCAAACACAGTATTAGAAATATCTGTGTAGCGAAAAAATGGACTGAATATTGAGGAAAAGCCAAACGAGGCTTAATATGGATGTCATCATCCTATCCTCAATTTATGACATCATAATTGGATTAATTAAGCTTGGAAAGAAAGCAAGGAATGCTCTAGAAGAGATGACATGGCCGGCCACCTCAGGGGCAAAAAAATGGCAAAATTTTATCTTTAGGGGTTAAAGTGCAAATTTTGGAAAATTGATGATGTAAGCGAAGTGATGTCATCAAGATGATGTCATCAAGGTGAGATAAGCTTGGCTTGATCTCCAAGTAAGGGACCGGCCACCTAGAGGGCATAAATGCAAGAATTTTAACTTTTGGGGCCAAAGTGCAAATTTTGGAAATTTGGTGATGTAAGCATGTGATGTCACCTAGATGATGTCACCAAGATGAGGTCATCTTGCCTTGCTCTCCAAGTAGACAGCCGGCCATCTTGCATGCCAAAAGTGTGAATTTTAATTTTCAAGGGGTTGTTTTGGGATTTTGGCAAAGTTTCATTTGCCTATAAATACCCATGAGATGGGCAGATTTTTGGGGCTGAAAAATTGGGAAAAACAGCCAAACTCTTGCCATTTTTCATCAGAAAAATCCGCAGCCTTGGAAGGGAGAAAGAGAGAAGAAAAAAAAAAAAGAAATTTGAAAATTCAAGGGAGATTAGGCTAGGGGGTGTTCGGATTTTCAAGCTAGGAACCAAGAGGAAATTGAGAAAAAAGTGGAGACCCATTTTTTCTAGTTGTGGCCGAGTGTGGGAAAGAAGAAAAGGAAGAGAAATTGTAGTGGAAAAATTGGTTAGTGGCCAAGAGTGAGGAGAAATCACCAACCAAGCAACCAAAAGAAATTTTGGTGCTCCTAGGTGAAGGTGAATTCGGCCATGGGTGAGTAAGAAAAGGGAAAGGAAAAATTGGAGGGAATTAGGATGTAGGGAGCTCGGTTTTGGCTTGAAACAATCACCAAGTGAGGTGAAAAATTTTGGTGCCCAATTGGAGGGCAAAACCGTGGGAAAGGAAGAGCCAAGGGAGGGAGAAATTTGGATCCACCAACCCTAACCCATTTCTAGGGTTAGCCAAGGTAAAATCTCCCATAAACCCTAACCTTTTCCATTAGATTTCATTTGGAAATTTATTTGTATTTCAAGTCAAAAGTTTGTAAGAGCATAAGCTCAAGCTCTTATTTCAATTGCCCTAGAACTAGGTATGGTGCTTGATTAGGATTTTAAGGGTGGTTTGGCTATGGCTTTATTTATGCTTTGCTTGCTATATGTTTATGCTTGCTTGCATGCTAGGATTTTGCATGATTAGATGGTTGGTATGTGCCCTGTTTTGTGCAAGCCGGTTGTGGCAATTATGCTAGGTTTCTTGTGCTAGCCAAGTATGGCACATGAAATGGATGAATGGAATGTGATGCAAACCTAGATCATGCAAACCCTAAGCTAGGGCAGATCTGTTTTGGTTTGCGTGGAGATATTAGAGATACATGATGGTTCATGTGGGACATTAGAATACGCTGCTTGTATGCTATTTAGGCTCCCGCGTGTTCGGTCGAGTTAGACTTCGCGGAATAGGATGTAAACCGGACTTAACAACCGAAACTGCCAGTTCAGATTCAAAACTGGCCAGTTTCGGGAAAGTGGAAATTTAAGGCCTTTAGAGGCCGAATTGAGTGAAACGTAAAACTTGAAAGTTGTTCGGAAGACTTTTTCCTAGAGGGCAGTGAGGACGGTTTCTCAAAATAAGGCTCCAATGGCCTCCGTTTCTATAAAAATCCGTGACTAGTCTGCCCAGACCTAGTTTACACGACCAGCCAGTTTCAAATGGAAACTGACAAGGATACAAGCGGAACTGGATTTTTCGCAAAACATGAAAGTTTTAGGATTTTCGAGAGCTACAACTTTTGTGAAGACAACTTTTTCAAATTCTAAATGGATTTTTAACTGACATGGTTTTCTGAAGTCGGTGTGGGGAACAAGAAATTCTTGCACAGGATTTTCTAAAAACTGTTTCAGAAAAACTATATTTTTCTAATTTTCACTGTTTTGATGATGGAGACTGTTCCAACGACAGTTTTCAACCTCAAATGATTTTACAAAACCCCATTTTAAGAATATGGATTTGTTTTACAAGTCAAGTAAAGAGTTTTGGGATTAATTTCCCCAAATTTTCCAAGCTAAGGAAAAATAAGATTTTCAAGCTAAAGTTTAGTAAGTAAAGCGATTACGCATGGTAACCGGGAAGGATACCCGAGTTACTGGGTCAAGCCCAAGGCCCAAAGGTTGACCCAAAGAGGGTTGACCATAGTTGACCATAGTTGACTTTGTCTAATGTAACCCTAAAGGATACCCATTGAGTTAAGATAAAGGGTTAATGGACATAACCCGTTAGTTGTGGATTAAAGAAGAAGCCTAAGGTTGGAAGATGATTTAACCCTAATGGTATGTTGTGGGCTTAGCATATAAGGTTACCCAATGTAACCTTTTAAAAAAACAAATTAATAACCATAGGGTTACTAAGTGTAACCAAGTAAGATTTTATGCACAAAGGGACATACAACCAGGATCATGTAAGCATGTTGGTTAGGTCACCAACATTTCACGAGTTTAACTAGACTGTGTCCTTCATCGAACAGAAAGTAACCTGCAGCTATACTCGGAAGAGGAGCAGTATTACGTGGACATAGCGAGAGAGGTAAGTACAACTCCGCCTACAGCATAGGCTTTGTGTTGATACTTGCCTAAGTATGTGATGTATACTGTCAAGTATGTTAGATGTATGTTAGGGATGTATACCGTATTGCTGCAATGTTATGTGATTCGATGCTTTGCTGTATGCCATGTGGTATGTTAGATTGGTTGTTATATGTGTGATTTAATGTATGAAGTGATGTGTTTATGATATGTTCAAGTTATGGTTATGTGAAGCCAAGTTATGATGCAAGCTATGCCAAGGTACGTTCATGATGTATGATATGTCATGTTATGATGATTGAGATATGAAGCATGTGGTATGATTATGAAGTAAGATTAGTTGGCATCATGATGCATGTTCACTAATTCTAATAAGAATAACAAGTCAAGAATGACATGTTAAAAAAAGAAAGAAAGAAGGCAACAAGTTGTCTGGCGACAAGTCGCCTGTGTCGTGCCCCCCCGTCCGAGATCGGGTTGAGCTATGGCAAGAGTAAGTCCATAGTTGCGCGCCGGGTACGTACACTCAAGTAAGGGGCCCATAAGTAAGATAAGCTAAGAAAGTAAGATAGAATGAATAAGAAAAGCATAATATAAGCATAACCGGACCATGCATACATTATGCTTTTATATTTCAGTGTGACATGATATGTTACGATGTGTGATATTATGTATGGAAATTATGCTATGTCAAGTATGATGAGTATGTTATCTTGAGTACGGGTGATTATGCCATGTTATGAGTCAGAAATTAATATTAGTTATGAAAGAGTATGTCATGCTACATAATAAATGGATACGAACGGTATAGTTAAGTATGTTACGAATGGGTATGTTATGTACATGATGCAAGGTCATGTTTTTTTTAATTGTCGCGGTATAGTTAGTTGTACTTGCTGAGCGAAAGCTCACTGTCTTACATCTATGCTGTAGGTAAGTAACCTGCAAGCAGTTGCTGATACAAGATGGAGGAGCATGGCAGGGCGAACTGTGAAATGTGGGAAAAGATGCCGATACGCGTTTTGTTCTTTCTAAGTATATGATTTGATATTTATATATCATTCTTTTAGTTACAGTATGTGCGAGTTAGCACAGTATAAAAAAAAAAAATTCTGCCGTTTTTCATGTAATTAAGTTATTACAAAAGGCCCATATGTATGCAAGTATAGTAACGGCCTGTGCTAGGCGGGTCGTTACAGAGTTGGTATCAGAGCGGTTTCCTGCGATATAATTTCACAGTCTGCCTGCCATCGCCACCATCATTGTAAGTTAAGTTTATATTTTTATGAGTATGCGTAAATAGTTATTTTACGCTTATGATGAAATAGATGCGACATTAAGGGATCCTGATCGGGTCGATGAAGATCAGGGCGCAGCGGTGTCGGTTCACAGGCTGCAATTTATGTTATTCAATGACCCGTGACGGACAGTGTTATTATCGTCATAGGGGTATGAGACGATAGGAAGCAAAATGAAGAAATATGAGACAGTATGAAGCGGTACGAGATGGAAAAGATATTCCATAGATGCTGCATTAAAGTTCATCGATGAATTTGATCAGTCAGCAGATGCTTAGCAGCGGACGCTGGATTACGATAAAGGATGCTAAGTCAGAGAGTGATGCCTAGGTATGAAGGGCCAAGATTTCTAGCCATGTTAAGTGTACGATGAGGATTCGTACCAGATAAAGGAGCTAAAATGTTACACGTCGAGATGCATTCTACGTATGACAGTTTAGTTAAGTAGTAGATGGGCACGCTTACCCTCACGAGTCCATAGGTCATTACTGCCAGGGATTTCAGGAGGTAAGGTTACCTCATATTCCGCAGGACCTGGACCGCCGAAAGTATAGGCGTATTAAGTAAGTCGGGAAGGTTTACCTCCCGAGGATTAGACGATTCGTTCCAACGGTTATGGCTGGAATGACAGTAGGAAATAGGATGGACTATTGATGAGCGTTGTTGACAACGCCGGAACAAGGGAACTACTGCACGAAGCAGGATTGATGCCTACGGCGGACTCGACTCCAGCAACTTCACGGCAAGAGATACCACCACAGAAGGCAGAAGTCGACTCAGATGCTAAAAACGACCGGGACGAGATCTTATTTAACGATGAAGGTCCGAATGCAAACTCCAACGTTTCTTCCGAAGACTCAATCAAACCTATAAATTTAGGACCTTCGCCACGGGTATCAATTACCTTAAGGATAAGAATTGTGTTCTCGACTTGAATTTTTAATGGATTAAATAAAATCAGAAACACATAAGACGCCATATTTGGTACATCTAGGAACTTCTAAGATGTACAAGGACCTTTAAGAGAATTATTGGTGGCCAAATATGAGGAATGAAGTAATAGAATACGTGTCGAAATGCCTAACTTGTTGAAAAGTTAAGGCTGAATACCGATATTCTGAAGGAAAATTTCATAAAATAGAGCTTCTAGAATGAAAATAGAAGCAAACTACTATGGATTTCATAATAGGATTACTAAGGAATACAAGTGGGAATTGTACGATTTGGGTTATTAAGGATAAAATAACCAAATCAGCCCACTTCATTTCGCTTAAGGTCACTTTTTCAGTGGAAAATTGACGGTAAACCTACATATCTCGGATTGCGAGACTACATGGAATGTCAAAATCGATCAATTTGGACTTAGAAGATAAGATGAGAATGAACTACCCCAGGTTATCCTAATTTTCGAGGACGAAAATTTTTAAGGGGGGTAGATTGTAATACCTAGAATTTCTATGTCACTGTTTCCTTTGCAAAAGGAATTATATGCATGCCATGGAGGTATTTACGGAAAAGCTCAGTTAAGAGTTTTTCACACTTTTTATGAGATCTTATGGCTTAATAAGACTCAAAATAAGTTGCTAAGGTTAGCAAACGCCCTTTTAAGTCGAAAATGATGAAAAAGTACGTAATTCTGGAAAAGCCAAAGTTTGACCAAGAAAGTCAAAGTTTGACCGAGAGCGGTCAACGGGTTGATTTTGCAGTATTACGTGATGTAGTATGGAAAAGATACTATAAAACTCGATATAATAGGCAAGATAGCTCAAATAGGCTTTAAAACCACCTTAGAAAATCAAGCACACCTAGTATAGATCAAGGGCAAAAAGGACTTGTAAAATTAAAAAAAAAAAGTTATACTGTCCGTTTTTACACAGATGAATTTTGGACTGTAGTACAGTATAAAAAAAATATTGTGTTTAAGCAAACACAGTATTAGAAATATCTGTGTAGCGAAAAAATGGACTGAATATTGAGGAAAAGCCAAACGAGGCTTAATATGGATGTCATCATCCTATCCTCAATTTATGACATCATAATTGGATTAATTAAGCTTGGAAAGAAAGCAAGGAATGCTCTAGAAGAGATGACATGGCCGGCCACCTCAGGGGCAAAAAAATGGCAAAATTTTATCTTTAGGGGTTAAAGTGCAAATTTTGGAAAATTGATGATGTAAGCGAAGTGATGTCATCAAGATGATGTCATCAAGGTGAGATAAGCTTGGCTTGATCTCCAAGTAAGGGACCGGCCACCTAGAGGGCATAAATGCAAGAATTTTAACTTTTGGGGCCAAAGTGCAAATTTTGGAAATTTGGTGATGTAAGCATGTGATGTCACCTAGATGATGTCACCAAGATGAGGTCATCTTGCCTTGCTCTCCAAGTAGACAGCCGGCCACCTTGCATGCCAAAAGTGTGAATTTTAATTTTCAAGGGGTTGTTTTGGGATTTTGGCAAAGTTTCATTTGCCTATAAATACCCATGAGATGGGCAGATTTTTGGGGCTGAAAAATTGGGAAAAACAGCCAAACTCTTGCCATTTTTCATCAGAAAAATCCGCAGCCTTGGAAGGGAGAAAGAGAGAAGAAAAAAAAAAAAGAAATTTGAAAATTCAAGGGAGATTAGGCTAGGGGGTGTTCGGATTTTCAAGCTAGGAACCAAGAGGAAATTGAGAAAAAAGTGGAGACCCATTTTTTCTAGTTGTGGCCGAGTGTGGGAAAGAAGAAAAGGAAGAGAAAATTGTAGTGGAAAAATTGGTTAGTGGCCAAGAGTGAGGAGAAATCACCAACCAAGCAACCAAAAGAAATTTTGGTGCTCCTAGGTGAAGGTGAATTCGGCCATGGGTGAGTAAGAAAAGGGAAAGGAAAAATTGGAGGGAATTAGGATGTAGGGAGCTCGGTTTTGGCTTGAAACAATCACCAAGTGAGGTGAAAAATTTTGGTGCCCAATTGGAGGGCAAAACCGTGGGAAAGGAAGAGCCAAGGGAGGGAGAAATTTGGATCCACCAACCCTAACCCATTTCTAGGGTTAGCCAAGGTAAAATCTCCCATAAACCCTAACCTTTTTCCATTAGATTTCATTTGGAAATTTATTTGTATTTCAAGTCAAAAGTTTGTAAGAGCATAAGCTCAAGCTCTTATTTCAATTGCCCTAGAACTAGGTATGGTGCTTGATTAGGATTTTAAGGGTGGTTTGGCTATGGCTTTATTTATGCTTTGCTTGCTATATGTTTATGCTTGCTTGCATGCTAGGATTTTGCATGATTAGATGGTTGGTATGTGCCCTGTTTTGTGCAAGCCGGTTGTGGCAATTATGCTAGGTTTCTTGTGCTAGCCAAGTATGGCACATGAAATGGATGAATGGAATGTGATGCAAACCTAGATCATGCAAACCCTAAGCTAGGGCAGATCTGTTTTGGTTTGCGTGGAGATATTAGAGATACATGATGGTTCATGTGGGACATTAGAATACGCTGCTTGTATGCTATTTAGGCTCCCGCGTGTTCGGTCGAGTTAGACTTCGCGGAATAGGATGTAAACCGGACTTAACAACCGAAACTGCCAGTTCAGATTCAAAACTGGCCAGTTTCGGGAAAGTGGAAATTTAAGGCCTTTAGAGGCCGAATTGAGTGAAACGTAAAACTTGAAAGTTGTTCGGAAGACTTTTTCCTAGAGGGCAGTGAGGACGGTTTCTCAAAATAAGGCTCCAATGGCCTCCGTTTCTATAAAAATCCGTGACTAGTCTGCCCAGACCTAGTTTACACGACCAGCCAGTTTCAAATGGAAACTGACAAGGATACAAGCGGAACTGGATTTTTCGCAAAACATGAAAGTTTTAGGATTTTCGAGAGCTACAACTTTTGTGAAGACAACTTTTTCAAATTCTAAATGGATTTTTTAACTGACATGGTTTTCTGAAGTCGGTGTGGGGAACAAGAAATTCTTGCACAGGATTTTCTAAAAACTGTTTCAGAAAAACTATATTTTTCTAATTTTCACTGTTTTGATGATGGAGACTGTTCCAACGACAGTTTTCAACCTCAAATGATTTTACAAAACCCCATTTTAAGAATATGGATTTGTTTTACAAGTCAAGTAAAGAGTTTTGGGATTAATTTCCCCAAATTTTCCAAGCTAAGGAAAAATAAGATTTTCAAGCTAAAGTTTAGTAAGTAAAGCGATTACGCATGGTAACCGGGAAGGATACCCGAGTTACTGGGTCAAGCCCAAGGCCCAAAGGTTGACCCAAAGAGGGTTGACCATAGTTGACCATAGTTGACTTTGTCTAATGTAACCCTAAAGGATACCCATTGAGTTAAGATAAAGGGTTAATGGACATAACCCGTTAGTTGTGGATTAAAGAAGAAGCCTAAGGTTGGAAGATGATTTAACCCTAATGGTATGTTGTGGGCTTAGCATATAAGGTTACCCAATGTAACCTTTTAAAAAAACAAATTAATAACCATAGGGTTACTAAGTGTAACCAAGTAAGATTTTATGCACAAAGGGACATACAACCAGGATCATGTAAGCATGTTGGTTAGGTCACCAACATTTCACGAGTTTAACTAGACTGTGTCCTTCATCGAACAGAAAGTAACCTGCAGCTATACTCGGAAGAGGAGCAGTATTACGTGGGACATAGCGAGAGAGGTAAGTACAACTCCGCCTACAGCATAGGCTTTGTGTTGATACTTGCCTAAGTATGTGATGTATACTGTCAAGTATGTTAGATGTATGTTAGGGATGTATACCGTATTGCTGCAATGTTATGTGATTCGATGCTTTGCTGTATGCCATGTGGTATGTTAGATTGGTTGTTATATGTGTGATTTAATGTATGAAGTGATGTGTTTATGATATGTTCAAGTTATGGTTATGTGAAGCCAAGTTATGATGCAAGCTATGCCAAGGTACGTTCATGATGTATGATATGTCATGTTATGATGATTGAGATATGAAGCATGTGGTATGATTATGAAGTAAGATTAGTTGGCATCATGATGCATGTTCACTAATTCTAATAAGAATAACAAGTCAAGAATGACATGTTAAAAAAAGAAAGAAAGAAGGCAACAAGTTGTCTGGCGACAAGTCGCCTGTGTCGTGCCCCCCCGTCCGAGATCGGGTTGAGCTATGGCAAGAGTAAGTCCATAGTTGCGCGCCGGGTACGTACACTCAAGTAAGGGGCCCATAAGTAAGATAAGCTAAGAAAGTAAGATAGAATGAATAAGAAAAGCATAATATAAGCATAACCGGACCATGCATACATTATGCTTTTATATTTCAGTGTGACATGATATGTTACGATGTGTGATATTATGTATGGAAATTATGCTATGTCAAGTATGATGAGTATGTTATCTTGAGTACGGGTGATTATGCCATGTTATGAGTCAGAAATTAATATTAGTTATGAAAGAGTATGTCATGCTACATAATAAATGGATACGAACGGTATAGTTAAGTATGTTACGAATGGGTATGTTATGTACATGATGCAAGGTCATGTTTTTTTTAATTGTCGCGGTATAGTTAGTTGTACTTGCTGAGCGAAAGCTCACTGTCTTACATCTATGCTGTAGGTAAGTAACCTGCAAGCAGTTGCTGATACAAGATGGAGGAGCATGGCAGGGCGAACTGTGAAATGTGGGAAAAGATGCCGATACGCGTTTTGTTCTTTCTAAGTATATGATTTGATATTTATATATCATTCTTTTAGTTACAGTATGTGCGAGTTAGCACAGTATAAAAAAAAAAAATTCTGCCGTTTTTCATGTAATTAAGTTATTACAAAAGGCCCATATGTATGCAAGTATAGTAACGGCCTGTGCTAGGCGGGTCGTTACAGAGTTGGTATCAGAGCGGTTTCCTGCGATATAATTTCACAGTCTGCCTGCCATCGCCACCATCATTGTAAGTTAAGTTTATATTTTTATGAGTATGCGTAAATAGTTATTTTACGCTTATGATGAAATAGATGCGACATTAAGGGATCCTGATCGGGTCGATGAAGATCAGGGCGCAGCGGTGTCGGTTCACAGGCTGCAATTTATGTTATTCAATGACCCGTGACGGACAGTGTTATTATCGTCATAGGGGTATGAGACGATAGGAAGCAAAATGAAGAAATATGAGACAGTATGAAGCGGTACGAGATGGAAAAGATATTCCATAGATGCTGCATTAAAGTTCATCGATGAATTTGATCAGTCAGCAGATGCTTAGCAGCGGACGCTGGATTACGATAAAGGATGCTAAGTCAGAGAGTGATGCCTAGGTATGAAGGGCCAAGATTTCTAGCCATGTTAAGTGTACGATGAGGATTCGTACCAGATAAAGGAGCTAAAATGTTACACGTCGAGATGCATTCTACGTATGACAGTTTAGTTAAGTAGTAGATGGGCACGCTTACCCTCACGAGTCCATAGGTCATTACTGCCAGGGATTTCAGGAGGTAAGGTTACCTCATATTCCGCAGGACCTGGACCGCCGAAAGTATAGGCGTATTAAGTAAGTCGGGAAGGTTTACCTCCCGAGGATTAGACGATTCGTTCCAACGGTTATGGCTGGAATGACAGTAGGAAATAGGATGGACTATTGATGAGCGTTGTTGACAACGCCGGAACAAGGGAACTACTGCACGAAGCAGGATTGATGCCTACGGCGGACTCGACTCCAGCAACTTCACGGCAAGAGATACCACCACAGAAGGCAGAAGTCGACTCAGATGCTAAAAACGACCGGGACGAGATCTTATTTAACGATGAAGGTCCGAATGCAAACTCCAACGTTTCTTCCGAAGACTCAATCAAACCTATAAATTTAGGACCTTCGCCACGGGTATCAATTACCTTAAGGATAAGAATTGTGTTCTCGACTTGAATTTTTAATGGATTAAATAAAATCAGAAACACATAAGACGCCATATTTGGTACATCTAGGAACTTCTAAGATGTACAAGGACCTTTAAGAGAATTATTGGTGGCCAAATATGAGGAATGAAGTAATAGAATACGTGTCGAAATGCCTAACTTGTTGAAAAGTTAAGGCTGAATACCGATATTCTGAAGGAAAATTTCATAAAATAGAGCTTCTAGAATGAAAATAGAAGCAAACTACTATGGATTTCATAATAGGATTACTAAGGAATACAAGTGGGAATTGTACGATTTGGGTTATTAAGGATAAAATAACCAAATCAGCCCACTTCATTTCGCTTAAGGTCACTTTTTCAGTGGAAAATTGACGGTAAACCTACATATCTCGGATTGCGAGACTACATGGAATGTCAAAATCGATCAATTTGGACTTAGAAGATAAGATGAGAATGAACTACCCCAGGTTATCCTAATTTTCGAGGACGAAAATTTTTAAGGGGGGTAGATTGTAATACCTAGAATTTCTATGTCACTGTTTCCTTTGCAAAAGGAATTATATGCATGCCATGGAGGTATTTACGGAAAAGCTCAGTTAAGAGTTTTTCACACTTTTTATGAGATCTTATGGCTTAATAAGACTCAAAATAAGTTGCTAAGGTTAGCAAACGCCCTTTTAAGTCGAAAATGATGAAAAAGTACGTAATTCTGGAAAAGCCAAAGTTTGACCAAGAAAGTCAAAGTTTGACCGAGAGCGGTCAACGGGTTGATTTTGCAGTATTACGTGATGTAGTATGGAAAAGATACTATAAAACTCGATATAATAGGCAAGATAGCTCAAATAGGCTTTAAAACCACCTTAGAAAATCAAGCACACCTAGTATAGATCAAGGGCAAAAAGGACTTGTAAAATTAAAAAAAAAAAAGTTATACTGTCCGTTTTTACACAGATGAATTTTGGACTGTAGTACAGTATAAAAAAAATATTGTGTTTAAGCAAACACAGTATTAGAAATATCTGTGTAGCGAAAAAATGGACTGAATATTGAGGAAAAGCCAAACGAGGCTTAATATGGATGTCATCATCCTATCCTCAATTTATGACATCATAATTGGATTAATTAAGCTTGGAAAGAAAGCAAGGAATGCTCTAGAAGAGATGACATGGCCGGCCACCTCAGGGGCAAAAAAATGGCAAAATTTTATCTTTAGGGGTTAAAGTGCAAATTTTGGAAAATTGATGATGTAAGCGAAGTGATGTCATCAAGATGATGTCATCAAGGTGAGATAAGCTTGGCTTGATCTCCAAGTAAGGGACCGGCCACCTAGAGGGCATAAATGCAAGAATTTTAACTTTTGGGGCCAAAGTGCAAATTTTGGAAATTTGGTGATGTAAGCATGTGATGTCACCTAGATGATGTCACCAAGATGAGGTCATCTTGCCTTGCTCTCCAAGTAGACAGCCGGCCACCTTGCATGCCAAAAGTGTGAATTTTAATTTTCAAGGGGTTGTTTTGGGATTTTGGCAAAGTTTCATTTGCCTATAAATACCCATGAGATGGGCAGATTTTTGGGGCTGAAAAATTGGGAAAAACAGCCAAACTCTTGCCATTTTTCATCAGAAAAATCCGCAGCCTTGGAAGGGAGAAAGAGAGAAGAAAAAAAAAAAGAAATTTGAAAATTCAAGGGAGATTAGGCTAGGGGGTGTTCGGATTTTCAAGCTAGGAACCAAGAGGAAATTGAGAAAAAAGTGGAGACCCATTTTTTCTAGTTGTGGCCGAGTGTGGGAAAGAAGAAAAGGAAGAGAAAATTGTAGTGGAAAAATTGGTTAGTGGCCAAGAGTGAGGAGAAATCACCAACCAAGCAACCAAAAGAAATTTTGGTGCTCCTAGGTGAAGGTGAATTCGGCCATGGGTGAGTAAGAAAAGGGAAAGGAAAAATTGGAGGGAATTAGGATGTAGGGAGCTCGGTTTTGGCTTGAAACAATCACCAAGTGAGGTGAAAAATTTTGGTGCCCAATTGGAGGGCAAAACCGTGGGAAAGGAAGAGCCAAGGGAGGGAGAAATTTGGATCCACCAACCCTAACCCATTTCTAGGGTTAGCCAAGGTAAAATCTCCCATAAACCCTAACCTTTTTCCATTAGATTTCATTTGGAAATTTATTTGTATTTCAAGTCAAAAGTTTGTAAGAGCATAAGCTCAAGCTCTTATTTCAATTGCCCTAGAACTAGGTATGGTGCTTGATTAGGATTTTAAGGGTGGTTTGGCTATGGCTTTATTTATGCTTTGCTTGCTATATGTTTATGCTTGCTTGCATGCTAGGATTTTGCATGATTAGATGGTTGGTATGTGCCCTGTTTTGTGCAAGCCGGTTGTGGCAATTATGCTAGGTTTCTTGTGCTAGCCAAGTATGGCACATGAAATGGATGAATGGAATGTGATGCAAACCTAGATCATGCAAACCCTAAGCTAGGGCAGATCTGTTTTGGTTTGCGTGGAGATATTAGAGATACATGATGGTTCATGTGGGACATTAGAATACGCTGCTTGTATGCTATTTAGGCTCCCGCGTGTTCGGTCGAGTTAGACTTCGCGGAATAGGATGTAAACCGGACTTAACAACCGAAACTGCCAGTTCAGATTCAAAACTGGCCAGTTTCGGGAAAGTGGAAATTTAAGGCCTTTAGAGGCCGAATTGAGTGAAACGTAAAACTTGAAAGTTGTTCGGAAGACTTTTTCCTAGAGGGCAGTGAGGACGGTTTCTCAAAATAAGGCTCCAATGGCCTCCGTTTCTATAAAAATCCGTGACTAGTCTGCCCAGACCTAGTTTACACGACCAGCCAGTTTCAAATGGAAACTGACAAGGATACAAGCGGAACTGGATTTTTCGCAAAACATGAAAGTTTTAGGATTTTCGAGAGCTACAACTTTTGTGAAGACAACTTTTTCAAATTCTAAATGGATTTTTTAACTGACATGGTTTTCTGAAGTCGGTGTGGGGAACAAGAAATTCTTGCACAGGATTTTCTAAAAACTGTTTCAGAAAAACTATATTTTTCTAATTTTCACTGTTTTGATGATGGAGACTGTTCCAACGACAGTTTTCAACCTCAAATGATTTTACAAAACCCCATTTTAAGAATATGGATTTGTTTTACAAGTCAAGTAAAGAGTTTTGGGATTAATTTCCCCAAATTTTCCAAGCTAAGGAAAAATAAGATTTTCAAGCTAAAGTTTAGTAAGTAAAGCGATTACGCATGGTAACCGGGAAGGATACCCGAGTTACTGGGTCAAGCCCAAGGCCCAAAGGTTGACCCAAAGAGGGTTGACCATAGTTGACCATAGTTGACTTTGTCTAATGTAACCCTAAAGGATACCCATTGAGTTAAGATAAAGGGTTAATGGACATAACCCGTTAGTTGTGGATTAAAGAAGAAGCCTAAGGTTGGAAGATGATTTAACCCTAATGGTATGTTGTGGGCTTAGCATATAAGGTTACCCAATGTAACCTTTTAAAAAAACAAATTAATAACCATAGGGTTACTAAGTGTAACCAAGTAAGATTTTATGCACAAAGGGACATACAACCAGGATCATGTAAGCATGTTGGTTAGGTCACCAACATTTCACGAGTTTAACTAGACTGTGTCCTTCATCGAACAGAAAGTAACCTGCAGCTATACTCGGAAGAGGAGCAGTATTACGTGGGACATAGCGAGAGAGGTAAGTACAACTCCGCCTACAGCATAGGCTTTGTGTTGATACTTGCCTAAGTATGTGATGTATACTGTCAAGTATGTTAGATGTATGTTAGGGATGTATACCGTATTGCTGCAATGTTATGTGATTCGATGCTTTGCTGTATGCCATGTGGTATGTTAGATTGGTTGTTATATGTGTGATTTAATGTATGAAGTGATGTGTTTATGATATGTTCAAGTTATGGTTATGTGAAGCCAAGTTATGATGCAAGCTATGCCAAGGTACGTTCATGATGTATGATATGTCATGTTATGATGATTGAGATATGAAGCATGTGGTATGATTATGAAGTAAGATTAGTTGGCATCATGATGCATGTTCACTAATTCTAATAAGAATAACAAGTCAAGAATGACATGTTAAAAAAAGAAAGAAAGAAGGCAACAAGTTGTCTGGCGACAAGTCGCCTGTGTCGTGCCCCCCCGTCCGAGATCGGGTTGAGCTATGGCAAGAGTAAGTCCATAGTTGCGCGCCGGGTACGTACACTCAAGTAAGGGGCCCATAAGTAAGATAAGCTAAGAAAGTAAGATAGAATGAATAAGAAAAGCATAATATAAGCATAACCGGACCATGCATACATTATGCTTTTATATTTCAGTGTGACATGATATGTTACGATGTGTGATATTATGTATGGAAATTATGCTATGTCAAGTATGATGAGTATGTTATCTTGAGTACGGGTGATTATGCCATGTTATGAGTCAGAAATTAATATTAGTTATGAAAGAGTATGTCATGCTACATAATAAATGGATACGAACGGTATAGTTAAGTATGTTACGAATGGGTATGTTATGTACATGATGCAAGGTCATGTTTTTTTTAATTGTCGCGGTATAGTTAGTTGTACTTGCTGAGCGAAAGCTCACTGTCTTACATCTATGCTGTAGGTAAGTAACCTGCAAGCAGTTGCTGATACAAGATGGAGGAGCATGGCAGGGCGAACTGTGAAATGTGGGAAAAGATGCCGATACGCGTTTTGTTCTTTCTAAGTATATGATTTGATATTTATATATCATTCTTTTAGTTACAGTATGTGCGAGTTAGCACAGTATAAAAAAAAAAAAATTCTGCCGTTTTTCATGTAATTAAGTTATTACAAAAGGCCCATATGTATGCAAGTATAGTAACGGCCTGTGCTAGGCGGGTCGTTACAGAGTTGGTATCAGAGCGGTTTCCTGCGATATAATTTCACAGTCTGCCTGCCATCGCCACCATCATTGTAAGTTAAGTTTATATTTTTATGAGTATGCGTAAATAGTTATTTTACGCTTATGATGAAATAGATGCGACATTAAGGGATCCTGATCGGGTCGATGAAGATCAGGGCGCAGCGGTGTCGGTTCACAGGCTGCAATTTATGTTATTCAATGACCCGTGACGGACAGTGTTATTATCGTCATAGGGGTATGAGACGATAGGAAGCAAAATGAAGAAATATGAGACAGTATGAAGCGGTACGAGATGGAAAAGATATTCCATAGATGCTGCATTAAAGTTCATCGATGAATTTGATCAGTCAGCAGATGCTTAGCAGCGGACGCTGGATTACGATAAAGGATGCTAAGTCAGAGAGTGATGCCTAGGTATGAAGGGCCAAGATTTCTAGCCATGTTAAGTGTACGATGAGGATTCGTACCAGATAAAGGAGCTAAAATGTTACACGTCGAGATGCATTCTACGTATGACAGTTTAGTTAAGTAGTAGATGGGCACGCTTACCCTCACGAGTCCATAGGTCATTACTGCCAGGGATTTCAGGAGGTAAGGTTACCTCATATTCCGCAGGACCTGGACCGCCGAAAGTATAGGCGTATTAAGTAAGTCGGGAAGGTTTACCTCCCGAGGATTAGACGATTCGTTCCAACGGTTATGGCTGGAATGACAGTAGGAAATAGGATGGACTATTGATGAGCGTTGTTGACAACGCCGGAACAAGGGAACTACTGCACGAAGCAGGATTGATGCCTACGGCGGACTCGACTCCAGCAACTTCACGGCAAGAGATACCACCACAGAAGGCAGAAGTCGACTCAGATGCTAAAAACGACCGGGACGAGATCTTATTTAACGATGAAGGTCCGAATGCAAACTCCAACGTTTCTTCCGAAGACTCAATCAAACCTATAAATTTAGGACCTTCGCCACGGGTATCAATTACCTTAAGGATAAGAATTGTGTTCTCGACTTGAATTTTTAATGGATTAAATAAAATCAGAAACACATAAGACGCCATATTTGGTACATCTAGGAACTTCTAAGATGTACAAGGACCTTTAAGAGAATTATTGGTGGCCAAATATGAGGAATGAAGTAATAGAATACGTGTCGAAATGCCTAACTTGTTGAAAAGTTAAGGCTGAATACCGATATTCTGAAGGAAAATTTCATAAAATAGAGCTTCTAGAATGAAAATAGAAGCAAACTACTATGGATTTCATAATAGGATTACTAAGGAATACAAGTGGGAATTGTACGATTTGGGTTATTAAGGATAAAATAACCAAATCAGCCCACTTCATTTCGCTTAAGGTCACTTTTTCAGTGGAAAATTGACGGTAAACCTACATATCTCGGATTGCGAGACTACATGGAATGTCAAAATCGATCAATTTGGACTTAGAAGATAAGATGAGAATGAACTACCCCAGGTTATCCTAATTTTCGAGGACGAAAATTTTTAAGGGGGGTAGATTGTAATACCTAGAATTTCTATGTCACTGTTTCCTTTGCAAAAGGAATTATATGCATGCCATGGAGGTATTTACGGAAAAGCTCAGTTAAGAGTTTTTCACACTTTTTATGAGATCTTATGGCTTAATAAGACTCAAAATAAGTTGCTAAGGTTAGCAAACGCCCTTTTAAGTCGAAAATGATGAAAAAGTACGTAATTCCGGAAAGCCAAAGTTGACCGAAAAAGTCAAATTTGACCAAGAAAGTCAAAGTTTGACCGAGAGCGGTCAACGGGTTGATTTTGCAGTATTACGTGATGCAGTATGGAAAAGATACTATAAAACTCGATATAATAGGCAAGATAGCTCAAATAGGCTTTAAAACCACCTTAGAAAATCAAGCACACCTAGTATAGATCAAGGGCAAAAAGGACTTGTAAAATTAAAAAAAAAAAAGTTATACTGTCCGTTTTTACACAGATGAATTTTGGACTGTAGTACAGTATAAAAAAAATATTGTGTTTAAGCAAACACAGTATTAGAAATATCTGTGTAGCGAAAAAATGGACTGAATATTGAGGAAAAGCCAAACGAGGCTTAATATGGATGTCATCATCCTATCCTCAATTTATGACATCATAATTGGATTAATTAAGCTTGGAAAGAAAGCAAGGAATGCTCTAGAAGAGATGACATGGCCGGCCACCTCAGGGGCAAAAAAATGGCAAAATTTTATCTTTAGGGGTTAAAGTGCAAATTTTGGAAAATTGATGATGTAAGCGAAGTGATGTCATCAAGATGATGTCATCAAGGTGAGATAAGCTTGGCTTGATCTCCAAGTAAGGGACCGGCCACCTAGAGGGCATAAATGCAAGAATTTTAACTTTTGGGGCCAAAGTGCAAATTTTGGAAATTTGGTGATGTAAGCATGTGATGTCACCTAGATGATGTCACCAAGATGAGGTCATCTTGCCTTGCTCTCCAAGTAGACAGCCGGCCACCTTGCATGCCAAAAGTGTGAATTTTAATTTTCAAGGGGTTGTTTTGGGATTTTGGCAAAGTTTCATTTGCCTATAAATACCCATGAGATGGGCAGATTTTTGGGGCTGAAAAATTGGGAAAAACAGCCAAACTCTTGCCATTTTTCATCAGAAAAATCCGCAGCCTTGGAAGGGAGAAAGAGAGAAGAAAAAAAAAAAAGAAATTTGAAAATTCAAGGGAGATTAGGCTAGGGGGTGTTCGGATTTTCAAGCTAGGAACCAAGAGGAAATTGAGAAAAAAGTGGAGACCCATTTTTTCTAGTTGTGGCCGAGTGTGGGAAAGAAGAAAAGGAAGAGAAAATTGTAGTGGAAAAATTGGTTAGTGGCCAAGAGTGAGGAGAAATCACCAACCAAGCAACCAAAAGAAATTTTGGTGCTCCTAGGTGAAGGTGAATTCGGCCATGGGTGAGTAAGAAAAGGGAAAGGAAAAATTGGAGGGAATTAGGATGTAGGGAGCTCGGTTTTGGCTTGAAACAATCACCAAGTGAGGTGAAAAATTTTGGTGCCCAATTGGAGGGCAAAACCGTGGGAAAGGAAGAGCCAAGGGAGGGAGAAATTTGGATCCACCAACCCTAACCCATTTCTAGGGTTAGCCAAGGTAAAATCTCCCATAAACCCTAACCTTTTTCCATTAGATTTCATTTGGAAATTTATTTGTATTTCAAGTCAAAAGTTTGTAAGAGCATAAGCTCAAGCTCTTATTTCAATTGCCCTAGAACTAGGTATGGTGCTTGATTAGGATTTTAAGGGTGGTTTGGCTATGGCTTTATTTATGCTTTGCTTGCTATATGTTTATGCTTGCTTGCATGCTAGGATTTTGCATGATTAGATGGTTGGTATGTGCCCTGTTTTGTGCAAGCCGGTTGTGGCAATTATGCTAGGTTTCTTGTGCTAGCCAAGTATGGCACATGAAATGGATGAATGGAATGTGATGCAAACCTAGATCATGCAAACCCTAAGCTAGGGCAGATCTGTTTTGGTTTGCGTGGAGATATTAGAGATACATGATGGTTCATGTGGGACATTAGAATACGCTGCTTGTATGCTATTTAGGCTCCCGCGTGTTCGGTCGAGTTAGACTTCGCGGAATAGGATGTAAACCGGACTTAACAACCGAAACTGCCAGTTCAGATTCAAAACTGGCCAGTTTCGGGAAAGTGGAAATTTAAGGCCTTTAGAGGCCGAATTGAGTGAAACGTAAAACTTGAAAGTTGTTCGGAAGACTTTTTCCTAGAGGGCAGTGAGGACGGTTTCTCAAAATAAGGCTCCAATGGCCTCCGTTTCTATAAAAATCCGTGACTAGTCTGCCCAGACCTAGTTTACACGACCAGCCAGTTTCAAATGGAAACTGACAAGGATACAAGCGGAACTGGATTTTTCGCAAAACATGAAAGTTTTAGGATTTTCGAGAGCTACAACTTTTGTGAAGACAACTTTTTCAAATTCTAAATGGATTTTTTAACTGACATGGTTTTCTGAAGTCGGTGTGGGGAACAAGAAATTCTTGCACAGGATTTTCTAAAAACTGTTTCAGAAAAACTATATTTTTCTAATTTTCACTGTTTTGATGATGGAGACTGTTCCAACGACAGTTTTCAACCTCAAATGATTTTACAAAACCCCATTTTAAGAATATGGATTTGTTTTACAAGTCAAGTAAAGAGTTTTGGGATTAATTTCCCCAAATTTTCCAAGCTAAGGAAAAATAAGATTTTCAAGCTAAAGTTTAGTAAGTAAAGCGATTACGCATGGTAACCGGGAAGGATACCCGAGTTACTGGGTCAAGCCCAAGGCCCAAAGGTTGACCCAAAGAGGGTTGACCATAGTTGACCATAGTTGACTTTGTCTAATGTAACCCTAAAGGATACCCATTGAGTTAAGATAAAGGGTTAATGGACATAACCCGTTAGTTGTGGATTAAAGAAGAAGCCTAAGGTTGGAAGATGATTTAACCCTAATGGTATGTTGTGGGCTTAGCATATAAGGTTACCCAATGTAACCTTTTAAAAAAACAAATTAATAACCATAGGGTTACTAAGTGTAACCAAGTAAGATTTTATGCACAAAGGGACATACAACCAGGATCATGTAAGCATGTTGGTTAGGTCACCAACATTTCACGAGTTTAACTAGACTGTGTCCTTCATCGAACAGAAAGTAACCTGCAGCTATACTCGGAAGAGGAGCAGTATTACGTGGGACATAGCGAGAGAGGTAAGTACAACTCCGCCTACAGCATAGGCTTTGTGTTGATACTTGCCTAAGTATGTGATGTATACTGTCAAGTATGTTAGATGTATGTTAGGGATGTATACCGTATTGCTGCAATGTTATGTGATTCGATGCTTTGCTGTATGCCATGTGGTATGTTAGATTGGTTGTTATATGTGTGATTTAATGTATGAAGTGATGTGTTTATGATATGTTCAAGTTATGGTTATGTGAAGCCAAGTTATGATGCAAGCTATGCCAAGGTACGTTCATGATGTATGATATGTCATGTTATGATGATTGAGATATGAAGCATGTGGTATGATTATGAAGTAAGATTAGTTGGCATCATGATGCATGTTCACTAATTCTAATAAGAATAACAAGTCAAGAATGACATGTTAAAAAAAGAAAGAAAGAAGGCAACAAGTTGTCTGGCGACAAGTCGCCTGTGTCGTGCCCCCCCGTCCGAGATCGGGTTGAGCTATGGCAAGAGTAAGTCCATAGTTGCGCGCCGGGTACGTACACTCAAGTAAGGGGCCCATAAGTAAGATAAGCTAAGAAAGTAAGATAGAATGAATAAGAAAAGCATAATATAAGCATAACCGGACCATGCATACATTATGCTTTTATATTTCAGTGTGACATGATATGTTACGATGTGTGATATTATGTATGGAAATTATGCTATGTCAAGTATGATGAGTATGTTATCTTGAGTACGGGTGATTATGCCATGTTATGAGTCAGAAATTAATATTAGTTATGAAAGAGTATGTCATGCTACATAATAAATGGATACGAACGGTATAGTTAAGTATGTTACGAATGGGTATGTTATGTACATGATGCAAGGTCATGTTTTTTTTAATTGTCGCGGTATAGTTAGTTGTACTTGCTGAGCGAAAGCTCACTGTCTTACATCTATGCTGTAGGTAAGTAACCTGCAAGCAGTTGCTGATACAAGATGGAGGAGCATGGCAGGGCGAACTGTGAAATGTGGGAAAAGATGCCGATACGCGTTTTGTTCTTTCTAAGTATATGATTTGATATTTATATATCATTCTTTTAGTTACAGTATGTGCGAGTTAGCACAGTATAAAAAAAAAAAATTCTGCCGTTTTTCATGTAATTAAGTTATTACAAAAGGCCCATATGTATGCAAGTATAGTAACGGCCTGTGCTAGGCGGGTCGTTACAGAGTTGGTATCAGAGCGGTTTCCTGCGATATAATTTCACAGTCTGCCTGCCATCGCCACCATCATTGTAAGTTAAGTTTATATTTTTATGAGTATGCGTAAATAGTTATTTTACGCTTATGATGAAATAGATGCGACATTAAGGGATCCTGATCGGGTCGATGAAGATCAGGGCGCAGCGGTGTCGGTTCACAGGCTGCAATTTATGTTATTCAATGACCCGTGACGGACAGTGTTATTATCGTCATAGGGGTATGAGACGATAGGAAGCAAAATGAAGAAATATGAGACAGTATGAAGCGGTACGAGATGGAAAAGATATTCCATAGATGCTGCATTAAAGTTCATCGATGAATTTGATCAGTCAGCAGATGCTTAGCAGCGGACGCTGGATTACGATAAAGGATGCTAAGTCAGAGAGTGATGCCTAGGTATGAAGGGCCAAGATTTCTAGCCATGTTAAGTGTACGATGAGGATTCGTACCAGATAAAGGAGCTAAAATGTTACACGTCGAGATGCATTCTACGTATGACAGTTTAGTTAAGTAGTAGATGGGCACGCTTACCCTCACGAGTCCATAGGTCATTACTGCCAGGGATTTCAGGAGGTAAGGTTACCTCATATTCCGCAGGACCTGGACCGCCGAAAGTATAGGCGTATTAAGTAAGTCGGGAAGGTTTACCTCCCGAGGATTAGACGATTCGTTCCAACGGTTATGGCTGGAATGACAGTAGGAAATAGGATGGACTATTGATGAGCGTTGTTGACAACGCCGGAACAAGGGAACTACTGCACGAAGCAGGATTGATGCCTACGGCGGACTCGACTCCAGCAACTTCACGGCAAGAGATACCACCACAGAAGGCAGAAGTCGACTCAGATGCTAAAAACGACCGGGACGAGATCTTATTTAACGATGAAGGTCCGAATGCAAACTCCAACGTTTCTTCCGAAGACTCAATCAAACCTATAAATTTAGGACCTTCGCCACGGGTATCAATTACCTTAAGGATAAGAATTGTGTTCTCGACTTGAATTTTTAATGGATTAAATAAAATCAGAAACACATAAGACGCCATATTTGGTACATCTAGGAACTTCTAAGATGTACAAGGACCTTTAAGAGAATTATTGGTGGCCAAATATGAGGAATGAAGTAATAGAATACGTGTCGAAATGCCTAACTTGTTGAAAAGTTAAGGCTGAATACCGATATTCTGAAGGAAAATTTCATAAAATAGAGCTTCTAGAATGAAAATAGAAGCAAACTACTATGGATTTCATAATAGGATTACTAAGGAATACAAGTGGGAATTGTACGATTTGGGTTATTAAGGATAAAATAACCAAATCAGCCCACTTCATTTCGCTTAAGGTCACTTTTTCAGTGGAAAATTGACGGTAAACCTACATATCTCGGATTGCGAGACTACATGGAATGTCAAAATCGATCAATTTGGACTTAGAAGATAAGATGAGAATGAACTACCCCAGGTTATCCTAATTTTCGAGGACGAAAATTTTTAAGGGGGGTAGATTGTAATACCTAGAATTTCTATGTCACTGTTTCCTTTGCAAAAGGAATTATATGCATGCCATGGAGGTATTTACGGAAAAGCTCAGTTAAGAGTTTTTCACACTTTTTATGAGATCTTATGGCTTAATAAGACTCAAAATAAGTTGCTAAGGTTAGCAAACGCCCTTTTAAGTCGAAAATGACGAAAAAGTACGTAATTCCGGAAAAGCCAAAGTTTGACCGAAAAAGTCAAATTTGACCAAGAAAGTCAAAGTTTGACCGAGAGCGGTCAACGGGTTGATTTTGCAGTATTACGTGATGCAGTATGGAAAAGATACTATAAAACTCGATATAATAGGCAAGATAGCTCAAATAGGCTTTAAAACCACCTTAGAAAATCAAGCACACCTAGTATAGATCAAGGGCAAAAAGGACTTGTAAAATTAAAAAAAAAAAAGTTATACTGTCCGTTTTTACACAGATGAATTTTGGACTGTAGTACAGTATAAAAAAAATATTGTGTTTAAGCAAACACAGTATTAGAAATATCTGTGTAGCGAAAAAATGGACTGAATATTGAGGAAAAGCCAAACGAGGCTTAATATGGATGTCATCATCCTATCCTCAATTTATGACATCATAATTGGATTAATTAAGCTTGGAAAGAAAGCAAGGAATGCTCTAGAAGAGATGACATGGCCGGCCACCTCAGGGGCAAAAAAATGGCAAAATTTTATCTTTAGGGGTTAAAGTGCAAATTTTGGAAAATTGATGATGTAAGCGAAGTGATGTCATCAAGATGATGTCATCAAGGTGAGATAAGCTTGGCTTGATCTCCAAGTAAGGGACCGGCCACCTAGAGGGCATAAATGCAAGAATTTTAACTTTTGGGGCCAAAGTGCAAATTTTGGAAATTTGGTGATGTAAGCATGTGATGTCACCTAGATGATGTCACCAAGATGAGGTCATCTTGCCTTGCTCTCCAAGTAGACAGCCGGCCACCTTGCATGCCAAAAGTGTGAATTTTAATTTTCAAGGGGTTGTTTTGGGATTTTGGCAAAGTTTCATTTGCCTATAAATACCCATGAGATGGGCAGATTTTTGGGGCTGAAAAATTGGGAAAAACAGCCAAACTCTTGCCATTTTTCATCAGAAAAATCCGCAGCCTTGGAAGGGAGAAAGAGAGAAGAAAAAAAAAAAAGAAATTTGAAAATTCAAGGGAGATTAGGCTAGGGGGTGTTCGGATTTTCAAGCTAGGAACCAAGAGGAAATTGAGAAAAAAGTGGAGACCCATTTTTTCTAGTTGTGGCCGAGTGTGGGAAAGAAGAAAAGGAAGAGAAAATTGTAGTGGAAAAATTGGTTAGTGGCCAAGAGTGAGGAGAAATCACCAACCAAGCAACCAAAAGAAATTTTGGTGCTCCTAGGTGAAGGTGAATTCGGCCATGGGTGAGTAAGAAAAGGGAAAGGAAAAATTGGAGGGAATTAGGATGTAGGGAGCTCGGTTTTGGCTTGAAACAATCACCAAGTGAGGTGAAAAATTTTGGTGCCCAATTGGAGGGCAAAACCGTGGGAAAGGAAGAGCCAAGGGAGGGAGAAATTTGGATCCACCAACCCTAACCCATTTCTAGGGTTAGCCAAGGTAAAATCTCCCATAAACCCTAACCTTTTTCCATTAGATTTCATTTGGAAATTTATTTGTATTTCAAGTCAAAAGTTTGTAAGAGCATAAGCTCAAGCTCTTATTTCAATTGCCCTAGAACTAGGTATGGTGCTTGATTAGGATTTTAAGGGTGGTTTGGCTATGGCTTTATTTATGCTTTGCTTGCTATATGTTTATGCTTGCTTGCATGCTAGGATTTTGCATGATTAGATGGTTGGTATGTGCCCTGTTTTGTGCAAGCCGGTTGTGGCAATTATGCTAGGTTTCTTGTGCTAGCCAAGTATGGCACATGAAATGGATGAATGGAATGTGATGCAAACCTAGATCATGCAAACCCTAAGCTAGGGCAGATCTGTTTTGGTTTGCGTGGAGATATTAGAGATACATGATGGTTCATGTGGGACATTAGAATACGCTGCTTGTATGCTATTTAGGCTCCCGCGTGTTCGGTCGAGTTAGACTTCGCGGAATAGGATGTAAACCGGACTTAACAACCGAAACTGCCAGTTCAGATTCAAAACTGGCCAGTTTCGGGAAAGTGGAAATTTAAGGCCTTTAGAGGCCGAATTGAGTGAAACGTAAAACTTGAAAGTTGTTCGGAAGACTTTTTCCTAGAGGGCAGTGAGGACGGTTTCTCAAAATAAGGCTCCAATGGCCTCCGTTTCTATAAAAATCCGTGACTAGTCTGCCCAGACCTAGTTTACACGACCAGCCAGTTTCAAATGGAAACTGACAAGGATACAAGCGGAACTGGATTTTTCGCAAAACATGAAAGTTTTAGGATTTTCGAGAGCTACAACTTTTGTGAAGACAACTTTTTCAAATTCTAAATGGATTTTTTAACTGACATGGTTTTCTGAAGTCGGTGTGGGGAACAAGAAATTCTTGCACAGGATTTTCTAAAAACTGTTTCAGAAAAACTATATTTTTCTAATTTTCACTGTTTTGATGATGGAGACTGTTCCAACGACAGTTTTCAACCTCAAATGATTTTACAAAACCCCATTTTAAGAATATGGATTTGTTTTACAAGTCAAGTAAAGAGTTTTGGGATTAATTTCCCCAAATTTTCCAAGCTAAGGAAAAATAAGATTTTCAAGCTAAAGTTTAGTAAGTAAAGCGATTACGCATGGTAACCGGGAAGGATACCCGAGTTACTGGGTCAAGCCCAAGGCCCAAAGGTTGACCCAAAGAGGGTTGACCATAGTTGACCATAGTTGACTTTGTCTAATGTAACCCTAAAGGATACCCATTGAGTTAAGATAAAGGGTTAATGGACATAACCCGTTAGTTGTGGATTAAAGAAGAAGCCTAAGGTTGGAAGATGATTTAACCCTAATGGTATGTTGTGGGCTTAGCATATAAGGTTACCCAATGTAACCTTTTAAAAAAACAAATTAATAACCATAGGGTTACTAAGTGTAACCAAGTAAGATTTTATGCACAAAGGGACATACAACCAGGATCATGTAAGCATGTTGGTTAGGTCACCAACATTTCACGAGTTTAACTAGACTGTGTCCTTCATCGAACAGAAAGTAACCTGCAGCTATACTCGGAAGAGGAGCAGTATTACGTGGGACATAGCGAGAGAGGTAAGTACAACTCCGCCTACAGCATAGGCTTTGTGTTGATACTTGCCTAAGTATGTGATGTATACTGTCAAGTATGTTAGATGTATGTTAGGGATGTATACCGTATTGCTGCAATGTTATGTGATTCGATGCTTTGCTGTATGCCATGTGGTATGTTAGATTGGTTGTTATATGTGTGATTTAATGTATGAAGTGATGTGTTTATGATATGTTCAAGTTATGGTTATGTGAAGCCAAGTTATGATGCAAGCTATGCCAAGGTACGTTCATGATGTATGATATGTCATGTTATGATGATTGAGATATGAAGCATGTGGTATGATTATGAAGTAAGATTAGTTGGCATCATGATGCATGTTCACTAATTCTAATAAGAATAACAAGTCAAGAATGACATGTTAAAAAAAGAAAGAAAGAAGGCAACAAGTTGTCTGGCGACAAGTCGCCTGTGTCGTGCCCCCCCGTCCGAGATCGGGTTGAGCTATGGCAAGAGTAAGTCCATAGTTGCGCGCCGGGTACGTACACTCAAGTAAGGGGCCCATAAGTAAGATAAGCTAAGAAAGTAAGATAGAATGAATAAGAAAAGCATAATATAAGCATAACCGGACCATGCATACATTATGCTTTTATATTTCAGTGTGACATGATATGTTACGATGTGTGATATTATGTATGGAAATTATGCTATGTCAAGTATGATGAGTATGTTATCTTGAGTACGGGTGATTATGCCATGTTATGAGTCAGAAATTAATATTAGTTATGAAAGAGTATGTCATGCTACATAATAAATGGATACGAACGGTATAGTTAAGTATGTTACGAATGGGTATGTTATGTACATGATGCAAGGTCATGTTTTTTTTAATTGTCGCGGTATAGTTAGTTGTACTTGCTGAGCGAAAGCTCACTGTCTTACATCTATGCTGTAGGTAAGTAACCTGCAAGCAGTTGCTGATACAAGATGGAGGAGCATGGCAGGGCGAACTGTGAAATGTGGGAAAAGATGCCGATACGCGTTTTGTTCTTTCTAAGTATATGATTTGATATTTATATATCATTCTTTTAGTTACAGTATGTGCGAGTTAGCACAGTATAAAAAAAAAAAAATTCTGCCGTTTTTCATGTAATTAAGTTATTACAAAAGGCCCATATGTATGCAAGTATAGTAACGGCCTGTGCTAGGCGGGTCGTTACAGAGTTGGTATCAGAGCGGTTTCCTGCGATATAATTTCACAGTCTGCCTGCCATCGCCACCATCATTGTAAGTTAAGTTTATATTTTTATGAGTATGCGTAAATAGTTATTTTACGCTTATGATGAAATAGATGCGACATTAAGGGATCCTGATCGGGTCGATGAAGATCAGGGCGCAGCGGTGTCGGTTCACAGGCTGCAATTTATGTTATTCAATGACCCGTGACGGACAGTGTTATTATCGTCATAGGGGTATGAGACGATAGGAAGCAAAATGAAGAAATATGAGACAGTATGAAGCGGTACGAGATGGAAAAGATATTCCATAGATGCTGCATTAAAGTTCATCGATGAATTTGATCAGTCAGCAGATGCTTAGCAGCGGACGCTGGATTACGATAAAGGATGCTAAGTCAGAGAGTGATGCCTAGGTATGAAGGGCCAAGATTTCTAGCCATGTTAAGTGTACGATGAGGATTCGTACCAGATAAAGGAGCTAAAATGTTACACGTCGAGATGCATTCTACGTATGACAGTTTAGTTAAGTAGTAGATGGGCACGCTTACCCTCACGAGTCCATAGGTCATTACTGCCAGGGATTTCAGGAGGTAAGGTTACCTCATATTCCGCAGGACCTGGACCGCCGAAAGTATAGGCGTATTAAGTAAGTCGGGAAGGTTTACCTCCCGAGGATTAGACGATTCGTTCCAACGGTTATGGCTGGAATGACAGTAGGAAATAGGATGGACTATTGATGAGCGTTGTTGACAACGCCGGAACAAGGGAACTACTGCACGAAGCAGGATTGATGCCTACGGCGGACTCGACTCCAGCAACTTCACGGCAAGAGATACCACCACAGAAGGCAGAAGTCGACTCAGATGCTAAAAACGACCGGGACGAGATCTTATTTAACGATGAAGGTCCGAATGCAAACTCCAACGTTTCTTCCGAAGACTCAATCAAACCTATAAATTTAGGACCTTCGCCACGGGTATCAATTACCTTAAGGATAAGAATTGTGTTCTCGACTTGAATTTTTAATGGATTAAATAAAATCAGAAACACATAAGACGCCATATTTGGTACATCTAGGAACTTCTAAGATGTACAAGGACCTTTAAGAGAATTATTGGTGGCCAAATATGAGGAATGAAGTAATAGAATACGTGTCGAAATGCCTAACTTGTTGAAAAGTTAAGGCTGAATACCGATATTCTGAAGGAAAATTTCATAAAATAGAGCTTCTAGAATGAAAATAGAAGCAAACTACTATGGATTTCATAATAGGATTACTAAGGAATACAAGTGGGAATTGTACGATTTGGGTTATTAAGGATAAAATAACCAAATCAGCCCACTTCATTTCGCTTAAGGTCACTTTTTCAGTGGAAAATTGACGGTAAACCTACATATCTCGGATTGCGAGACTACATGGAATGTCAAAATCGATCAATTTGGACTTAGAAGATAAGATGAGAATGAACTACCCCAGGTTATCCTAATTTTCGAGGACGAAAATTTTTAAGGGGGGTAGATTGTAATACCTAGAATTTCTATGTCACTGTTTCCTTTGCAAAAGGAATTATATGCATGCCATGGAGGTATTTACGGAAAAGCTCAGTTAAGAGTTTTTCACACTTTTTATGAGATCTTATGGCTTAATAAGACTCAAAATAAGTTGCTAAGGTTAGCAAACGCCCTTTTAAGTCGAAAATGATGAAAAAGTACGTAATTCCGGAAAAGCCAAAGTTTGACCGAAAAAGTCAAATTTGACCAAGAAAGTCAAAGTTTGACCGAGAGCGGTCAACGGGTTGATTTTGCAGTATTACGTGATGCAGTATGGAAAAGATACTATAAAACTCGATATAATAGGCAAGATAGCTCAAATAGGCTTTAAAACCACCTTAGAAAATCAAGCACACCTAGTATAGATCAAGGGCAAAAAGGACTTGTAAAATTAAAAAAAAAAAGTTATACTGTCCGTTTTTACACAGATGAATTTTGGACTGTAGTACAGTATAAAAAAAATATTGTGTTTAAGCAAACACAGTATTAGAAATATCTGTGTAGCGAAAAAATGGACTGAATATTGAGGAAAAGCCAAACGAGGCTTAATATGGATGTCATCATCCTATCCTCAATTTATGACATCATAATTGGATTAATTAAGCTTGGAAAGAAAGCAAGGAATGCTCTAGAAGAGATGACATGGCCGGCCACCTCAGGGGCAAAAAAATGGCAAAATTTTATCTTTAGGGGTTAAAGTGTAAATTTTGGAAAATTGATGATGTAAGCGAAGTGATGTCATCAAGATGATGTCATCAAGGTGAGATAAGCTTGGCTTGATCTCCAAGTAAGGGACCGGCCACCTAGAGGGCATAAATGCAAGAATTTTAACTTTTGGGGCCAAAGTGCAAATTTTGGAAATTTGGTGATGTAAGCATGTGATGTCACCTAGATGATGTCACCAAGATGAGGTCATCTTGCCTTGCTCTCCAAGTAGACAGCCGGCCACCTTGCATGCCAAAAGTGTGAATTTTAATTTTCAAGGGGTTGTTTTGGGATTTTGGCAAAGTTTCATTTGCCTATAAATACCCATGAGATGGGCAGATTTTTGGGGCTGAAAAATTGGGAAAAACAGCCAAACTCTTGCCATTTTTCATCAGAAAAATCCGCAGCCTTGGAAGGGAGAAAGAGAGAAGAAAAAAAAAAAAGAAATTTGAAAATTCAAGGGAGATTAGGCTAGGGGGTGTTCGGATTTTCAAGCTAGGAACCAAGAGGAAATTGAGAAAAAAGTGGAGACCCATTTTTTCTAGTTGTGGCCGAGTGTGGGAAAGAAGAAAAGGAAGAGAAAATTGTAGTGGAAAAATTGGTTAGTGGCCAAGAGTGAGGAGAAATCACCAACCAAGCAACCAAAAGAAATTTTGGTGCTCCTAGGTGAAGGTGAATTCGGCCATGGGTGAGTAAGAAAAGGGAAAGGAAAAATTGGAGGGAATTAGGATGTAGGGAGCTCGGTTTTGGCTTGAAACAATCACCAAGTGAGGTGAAAAATTTTGGTGCCCAATTGGAGGGCAAAACCGTGGGAAAGGAAGAGCCAAGGGAGGGAGAAATTTGGATCCACCAACCCTAACCCATTTCTAGGGTTAGCCAAGGTAAAATCTCCCATAAACCCTAACCTTTTTCCATTAGATTTCATTTGGAAATTTATTTGTATTTCAAGTCAAAAGTTTGTAAGAGCATAAGCTCAAGCTCTTATTTCAATTGCCCTAGAACTAGGTATGGTGCTTGATTAGGATTTTAAGGGTGGTTTGGCTATGGCTTTATTTATGCTTTGCTTGCTATATGTTTATGCTTGCTTGCATGCTAGGATTTTGCATGATTAGATGGTTGGTATGTGCCCTGTTTTGTGCAAGCCGGTTGTGGCAATTATGCTAGGTTTCTTGTGCTAGCCAAGTATGGCACATGAAATGGATGAATGGAATGTGATGCAAACCTAGATCATGCAAACCCTAAGCTAGGGCAGATCTGTTTTGGTTTGCGTGGAGATATTAGAGATACATGATGGTTCATGTGGGACATTAGAATACGCTGCTTGTATGCTATTTAGGCTCCCGCGTGTTCGGTCGAGTTAGACTTCGCGGAATAGGATGTAAACCGGACTTAACAACCGAAACTGCCAGTTCAGATTCAAAACTGGCCAGTTTCGGGAAAGTGGAAATTTAAGGCCTTTAGAGGCCGAATTGAGTGAAACGTAAAACTTGAAAGTTGTTCGGAAGACTTTTTCCTAGAGGGCAGTGAGGACGGTTTCTCAAAATAAGGCTCCAATGGCCTCCGTTTCTATAAAAATCCGTGACTAGTCTGCCCAGACCTAGTTTACACGACCAGCCAGTTTCAAATGGAAACTGACAAGGATACAAGCGGAACTGGATTTTTCGCAAAACATGAAAGTTTTAGGATTTTCGAGAGCTACAACTTTTGTGAAGACAACTTTTTCAAATTCTAAATGGATTTTTTAACTGACATGGTTTTCTGAAGTCGGTGTGGGGAACAAGAAATTCTTGCACAGGATTTTCTAAAAACTGTTTCAGAAAAACTATATTTTTCTAATTTTCACTGTTTTGATGATGGAGACTGTTCCAACGACAGTTTTCAACCTCAAATGATTTTACAAAACCCCATTTTAAGAATATGGATTTGTTTTACAAGTCAAGTAAAGAGTTTTGGGATTAATTTCCCCAAATTTTCCAAGCTAAGGAAAAATAAGATTTTCAAGCTAAAGTTTAGTAAGTAAAGCGATTACGCATGGTAACCGGGAAGGATACCCGAGTTACTGGGTCAAGCCCAAGGCCCAAAGGTTGACCCAAAGAGGGTTGACCATAGTTGACCATAGTTGACTTTGTCTAATGTAACCCTAAAGGATACCCATTGAGTTAAGATAAAGGGTTAATGGACATAACCCGTTAGTTGTGGATTAAAGAAGAAGCCTAAGGTTGGAAGATGATTTAACCCTAATGGTATGTTGTGGGCTTAGCATATAAGGTTACCCAATGTAACCTTTTAAAAAAACAAATTAATAACCATAGGGTTACTAAGTGTAACCAAGTAAGATTTTATGCACAAAGGGACATACAACCAGGATCATGTAAGCATGTTGGTTAGGTCACCAACATTTCACGAGTTTAACTAGACTGTGTCCTTCATCGAACAGAAAGTAACCTGCAGCTATACTCGGAAGAGGAGCAGTATTACGTGGGACATAGCGAGAGAGGTAAGTACAACTCCGCCTACAGCATAGGCTTTGTGTTGATACTTGCCTAAGTATGTGATGTATACTGTCAAGTATGTTAGATGTATGTTAGGGATGTATACCGTATTGCTGCAATGTTATGTGATTCGATGCTTTGCTGTATGCCATGTGGTATGTTAGATTGGTTGTTATATGTGTGATTTAATGTATGAAGTGATGTGTTTATGATATGTTCAAGTTATGGTTATGTGAAGCCAAGTTATGATGCAAGCTATGCCAAGGTACGTTCATGATGTATGATATGTCATGTTATGATGATTGAGATATGAAGCATGTGGTATGATTATGAAGTAAGATTAGTTGGCATCATGATGCATGTTCACTAATTCTAATAAGAATAACAAGTCAAGAATGACATGTTAAAAAAAGAAAGAAAGAAGGCAACAAGTTGTCTGGCGACAAGTCGCCTGTGTCGTGCCCCCCCGTCCGAGATCGGGTTGAGCTATGGCAAGAGTAAGTCCATAGTTGCGCGCCGGGTACGTACACTCAAGTAAGGGGCCCATAAGTAAGATAAGCTAAGAAAGTAAGATAGAATGAATAAGAAAAGCATAATATAAGCATAACCGGACCATGCATACATTATGCTTTTATATTTCAGTGTGACATGATATGTTACGATGTGTGATATTATGTATGGAAATTATGCTATGTCAAGTATGATGAGTATGTTATCTTGAGTACGGGTGATTATGCCATGTTATGAGTCAGAAATTAATATTAGTTATGAAAGAGTATGTCATGCTACATAATAAATGGATACGAACGGTATAGTTAAGTATGTTACGAATGGGTATGTTATGTACATGATGCAAGGTCATGTTTTTTTTAATTGTCGCGGTATAGTTAGTTGTACTTGCTGAGCGAAAGCTCACTGTCTTACATCTATGCTGTAGGTAAGTAACCTGCAAGCAGTTGCTGATACAAGATGGAGGAGCATGGCAGGGCGAACTGTGAAATGTGGGAAAAGATGCCGATACGCGTTTTGTTCTTTCTAAGTATATGATTTGATATTTATATATCATTCTTTTAGTTACAGTATGTGCGAGTTAGCACAGTATAAAAAAAAAAAATTCTGCCGTTTTTCATGTAATTAAGTTATTACAAAAGGCCCATATGTATGCAAGTATAGTAACGGCCTGTGCTAGGCGGGTCGTTACAGAGTTGGTATCAGAGCGGTTTCCTGCGATATAATTTCACAGTCTGCCTGCCATCGCCACCATCATTGTAAGTTAAGTTTATATTTTTATGAGTATGCGTAAATAGTTATTTTACGCTTATGATGAAATAGATGCGACATTAAGGGATCCTGATCGGGTCGATGAAGATCAGGGCGCAGCGGTGTCGGTTCACAGGCTGCAATTTATGTTATTCAATGACCCGTGACGGACAGTGTTATTATCGTCATAGGGGTATGAGACGATAGGAAGCAAAATGAAGAAATATGAGACAGTATGAAGCGGTACGAGATGGAAAAGATATTCCATAGATGCTGCATTAAAGTTCATCGATGAATTTGATCAGTCAGCAGATGCTTAGCAGCGGACGCTGGATTACGATAAAGGATGCTAAGTCAGAGAGTGATGCCTAGGTATGAAGGGCCAAGATTTCTAGCCATGTTAAGTGTACGATGAGGATTCGTACCAGATAAAGGAGCTAAAATGTTACACGTCGAGATGCATTCTACGTATGACAGTTTAGTTAAGTAGTAGATGGGCACGCTTACCCTCACGAGTCCATAGGTCATTACTGCCAGGGATTTCAGGAGGTAAGGTTACCTCATATTCCGCAGGACCTGGACCGCCGAAAGTATAGGCGTATTAAGTAAGTCGGGAAGGTTTACCTCCCGAGGATTAGACGATTCGTTCCAACGGTTATGGCTGGAATGACAGTAGGAAATAGGATGGACTATTGATGAGCGTTGTTGACAACGCCGGAACAAGGGAACTACTGCACGAAGCAGGATTGATGCCTACGGCGGACTCGACTCCAGCAACTTCACGGCAAGAGATACCACCACAGAAGGCAGAAGTCGACTCAGATGCTAAAAACGACCGGGACGAGATCTTATTTAACGATGAAGGTCCGAATGCAAACTCCAACGTTTCTTCCGAAGACTCAATCAAACCTATAAATTTAGGACCTTCGCCACGGGTATCAATTACCTTAAGGATAAGAATTGTGTTCTCGACTTGAATTTTTAATGGATTAAATAAAATCAGAAACACATAAGACGCCATATTTGGTACATCTAGGAACTTCTAAGATGTACAAGGACCTTTAAGAGAATTATTGGTGGCCAAATATGAGGAATGAAGTAATAGAATACGTGTCGAAATGCCTAACTTGTTGAAAAGTTAAGGCTGAATACCGATATTCTGAAGGAAAATTTCATAAAATAGAGCTTCTAGAATGAAAATAGAAGCAAACTACTATGGATTTCATAATAGGATTACTAAGGAATACAAGTGGGAATTGTACGATTTGGGTTATTAAGGATAAAATAACCAAATCAGCCCACTTCATTTCGCTTAAGGTCACTTTTTCAGTGGAAAATTGACGGTAAACCTACATATCTCGGATTGCGAGACTACATGGAATGTCAAAATCGATCAATTTGGACTTAGAAGATAAGATGAGAATGAACTACCCCAGGTTATCCTAATTTTCGAGGACGAAAATTTTTAAGGGGGGTAGATTGTAATACCTAGAATTTCTATGTCACTGTTTCCTTTGCAAAAGGAATTATATGCATGCCATGGAGGTATTTACGGAAAAGCTCAGTTAAGAGTTTTTCACACTTTTTATGAGATCTTATGGCTTAATAAGACTCAAAATAAGTTGCTAAGGTTAGCAAACGCCCTTTTAAGTCGAAAATGATGAAAAAGTACGTAATTCCGGAAAAGCCAAAGTTTGACCGAAAAAGTCAAATTTGACAAAGAAAGTCAAAGTTTGACCGAGAGCGGTCAACGGGTTGATTTTGCAGTATTACGTGATGCAGTATGGAAAAGATACTATAAAACTCGATATAATAGGCAAGATAGCTCAAATAGGCTTTAAAACCACCTTAGAAAATCAAGCACACCTAGTATAGATCAAGGGCAAAAAGGACTTGTAAAATTAAAAAAAAAAAGTTATACTGTCCGTTTTTACACAGATGAATTTTGGACTGTAGTACAGTATAAAAAAAATATTGTGTTTAAGCAAACACAGTATTAGAAATATCTGTGTAGCGAAAAAATGGACTGAATATTGAGGAAAAGCCAAACGAGGCTTAATATGGATGTCATCATCCTATCCTCAATTTATGACATCATAATTGGATTAATTAAGCTTGGAAAGAAAGCAAGGAATGCTCTAGAAGAGATGACATGGCCGGCCACCTCAGGGGCAAAAAAATGGCAAAATTTTATCTTTAGGGGTTAAAGTGTAAATTTTGGAAAATTGATGATGTAAGCGAAGTGATGTCATCAAGATGATGTCATCAAGGTGAGATAAGCTTGGCTTGATCTCCAAGTAAGGGACCGGCCACCTAGAGGGCATAAATGCAAGAATTTTAACTTTTGGGGCCAAAGTGCAAATTTTGGAAATTTGGTGATGTAAGCATGTGATGTCACCTAGATGATGTCACCAAGATGAGGTCATCTTGCCTTGCTCTCCAAGTAGACAGCCGGCCACCTTGCATGCCAAAAGTGTGAATTTTAATTTTCAAGGGGTTGTTTTGGGATTTTGGCAAAGTTTCATTTGCCTATAAATACCCATGAGATGGGCAGATTTTTGGGGCTGAAAAATTGGGAAAAACAGCCAAACTCTTGCCATTTTTCATCAGAAAAATCCGCAGCCTTGGAAGGGAGAAAGAGAGAAGAAAAAAAAAAAAGAAATTTGAAAATTCAAGGGAGATTAGGCTAGGGGGTGTTCGGATTTTCAAGCTAGGAACCAAGAGGAAATTGAGAAAAAAGTGGAGACCCATTTTTTCTAGTTGTGGCCGAGTGTGGGAAAGAAGAAAAGGAAGAGAAAATTGTAGTGGAAAAATTGGTTAGTGGCCAAGAGTGAGGAGAAATCACCAACCAAGCAACCAAAAGAAATTTTGGTGCTCCTAGGTGAAGGTGAATTCGGCCATGGGTGAGTAAGAAAAGGGAAAGGAAAAATTGGAGGGAATTAGGATGTAGGGAGCTCGGTTTTGGCTTGAAACAATCACCAAGTGAGGTGAAAAATTTTGGTGCCCAATTGGAGGGCAAAACCGTGGGAAAGGAAGAGCCAAGGGAGGGAGAAATTTGGATCCACCAACCCTAACCCATTTCTAGGGTTAGCCAAGGTAAAATCTCCCATAAACCCTAACCTTTTTCCATTAGATTTCATTTGGAAATTTATTTGTATTTCAAGTCAAAAGTTTGTAAGAGCATAAGCTCAAGCTCTTATTTCAATTGCCCTAGAACTAGGTATGGTGCTTGATTAGGATTTTAAGGGTGGTTTGGCTATGGCTTTATTTATGCTTTGCTTGCTATATGTTTATGCTTGCTTGCATGCTAGGATTTTGCATGATTAGATGGTTGGTATGTGCCCTGTTTTGTGCAAGCCGGTTGTGGCAATTATGCTAGGTTTCTTGTGCTAGCCAAGTATGGCACATGAAATGGATGAATGGAATGTGATGCAAACCTAGATCATGCAAACCCTAAGCTAGGGCAGATCTGTTTTGGTTTGCGTGGAGATATTAGAGATACATGATGGTTCATGTGGGACATTAGAATACGCTGCTTGTATGCTATTTAGGCTCCCGCGTGTTCGGTCGAGTTAGACTTCGCGGAATAGGATGTAAACCGGACTTAACAACCGAAACTGCCAGTTCAGATTCAAAACTGGCCAGTTTCGGGAAAGTGGAAATTTAAGGCCTTTAGAGGCCGAATTGAGTGAAACGTAAAACTTGAAAGTTGTTCGGAAGACTTTTTCCTAGAGGGCAGTGAGGACGGTTTCTCAAAATAAGGCTCCAATGGCCTCCGTTTCTATAAAAATCCGTGACTAGTCTGCCCAGACCTAGTTTACACGACCAGCCAGTTTCAAATGGAAACTGACAAGGATACAAGCGGAACTGGATTTTTCGCAAAACATGAAAGTTTTAGGATTTTCGAGAGCTACAACTTTTGTGAAGACAACTTTTTCAAATTCTAAATGGATTTTTTAACTGACATGGTTTTCTGAAGTCGGTGTGGGGAACAAGAAATTCTTGCACAGGATTTTCTAAAAACTGTTTCAGAAAAACTATATTTTTCTAATTTTCACTGTTTTGATGATGGAGACTGTTCCAACGACAGTTTTCAACCTCAAATGATTTTACAAAACCCCATTTTAAGAATATGGATTTGTTTTACAAGTCAAGTAAAGAGTTTTGGGATTAATTTCCCCAAATTTTCCAAGCTAAGGAAAAATAAGATTTTCAAGCTAAAGTTTAGTAAGTAAAGCGATTACGCATGGTAACCGGGAAGGATACCCGAGTTACTGGGTCAAGCCCAAGGCCCAAAGGTTGACCCAAAGAGGGTTGACCATAGTTGACCATAGTTGACTTTGTCTAATGTAACCCTAAAGGATACCCATTGAGTTAAGATAAAGGGTTAATGGACATAACCCGTTAGTTGTGGATTAAAGAAGAAGCCTAAGGTTGGAAGATGATTTAACCCTAATGGTATGTTGTGGGCTTAGCATATAAGGTTACCCAATGTAACCTTTTAAAAAAACAAATTAATAACCATAGGGTTACTAAGTGTAACCAAGTAAGATTTTATGCACAAAGGGACATACAACCAGGATCATGTAAGCATGTTGGTTAGGTCACCAACATTTCACGAGTTTAACTAGACTGTGTCCTTCATCGAACAGAAAGTAACCTGCAGCTATACTCGGAAGAGGAGCAGTATTACGTGGGACATAGCGAGAGAGGTAAGTACAACTCCGCCTACAGCATAGGCTTTGTGTTGATACTTGCCTAAGTATGTGATGTATACTGTCAAGTATGTTAGATGTATGTTAGGGATGTATACCGTATTGCTGCAATGTTATGTGATTCGATGCTTTGCTGTATGCCATGTGGTATGTTAGATTGGTTGTTATATGTGTGATTTAATGTATGAAGTGATGTGTTTATGATATGTTCAAGTTATGGTTATGTGAAGCCAAGTTATGATGCAAGCTATGCCAAGGTACGTTCATGATGTATGATATGTCATGTTATGATGATTGAGATATGAAGCATGTGGTATGATTATGAAGTAAGATTAGTTGGCATCATGATGCATGTTCACTAATTCTAATAAGAATAACAAGTCAAGAATGACATGTTAAAAAAAGAAAGAAAGAAGGCAACAAGTTGTCTGGCGACAAGTCGCCTGTGTCGTGCCCCCCCGTCCGAGATCGGGTTGAGCTATGGCAAGAGTAAGTCCATAGTTGCGCGCCGGGTACGTACACTCAAGTAAGGGGCCCATAAGTAAGATAAGCTAAGAAAGTAAGATAGAATGAATAAGAAAAGCATAATATAAGCATAACCGGACCATGCATACATTATGCTTTTATATTTCAGTGTGACATGATATGTTACGATGTGTGATATTATGTATGGAAATTATGCTATGTCAAGTATGATGAGTATGTTATCTTGAGTACGGGTGATTATGCCATGTTATGAGTCAGAAATTAATATTAGTTATGAAAGAGTATGTCATGCTACATAATAAATGGATACGAACGGTATAGTTAAGTATGTTACGAATGGGTATGTTATGTACATGATGCAAGGTCATGTTTTTTTTAATTGTCGCGGTATAGTTAGTTGTACTTGCTGAGCGAAAGCTCACTGTCTTACATCTATGCTGTAGGTAAGTAACCTGCAAGCAGTTGCTGATACAAGATGGAGGAGCATGGCAGGGCGAACTGTGAAATGTGGGAAAAGATGCCGATACGCGTTTTGTTCTTTCTAAGTATATGATTTGATATTTATATATCATTCTTTTAGTTACAGTATGTGCGAGTTAGCACAGTATAAAAAAAAAAAATTCTGCCGTTTTTCATGTAATTAAGTTATTACAAAAGGCCCATATGTATGCAAGTATAGTAACGGCCTGTGCTAGGCGGGTCGTTACAGAGTTGGTATCAGAGCGGTTTCCTGCGATATAATTTCACAGTCTGCCTGCCATCGCCACCATCATTGTAAGTTAAGTTTATATTTTTATGAGTATGCGTAAATAGTTATTTTACGCTTATGATGAAATAGATGCGACATTAAGGGATCCTGATCGGGTCGATGAAGATCAGGGCGCAGCGGTGTCGGTTCACAGGCTGCAATTTATGTTATTCAATGACCCGTGACGGACAGTGTTATTATCGTCATAGGGGTATGAGACGATAGGAAGCAAAATGAAGAAATATGAGACAGTATGAAGCGGTACGAGATGGAAAAGATATTCCATAGATGCTGCATTAAAGTTCATCGATGAATTTGATCAGTCAGCAGATGCTTAGCAGCGGACGCTGGATTACGATAAAGGATGCTAAGTCAGAGAGTGATGCCTAGGTATGAAGGGCCAAGATTTCTAGCCATGTTAAGTGTACGATGAGGATTCGTACCAGATAAAGGAGCTAAAATGTTACACGTCGAGATGCATTCTACGTATGACAGTTTAGTTAAGTAGTAGATGGGCACGCTTACCCTCACGAGTCCATAGGTCATTACTGCCAGGGATTTCAGGAGGTAAGGTTACCTCATATTCCGCAGGACCTGGACCGCCGAAAGTATAGGCGTATTAAGTAAGTCGGGAAGGTTTACCTCCCGAGGATTAGACGATTCGTTCCAACGGTTATGGCTGGAATGACAGTAGGAAATAGGATGGACTATTGATGAGCGTTGTTGACAACGCCGGAACAAGGGAACTACTGCACGAAGCAGGATTGATGCCTACGGCGGACTCGACTCCAGCAACTTCACGGCAAGAGATACCACCACAGAAGGCAGAAGTCGACTCAGATGCTAAAAACGACCGGGACGAGATCTTATTTAACGATGAAGGTCCGAATGCAAACTCCAACGTTTCTTCCGAAGACTCAATCAAACCTATAAATTTAGGACCTTCGCCACGGGTATCAATTACCTTAAGGATAAGAATTGTGTTCTCGACTTGAATTTTTAATGGATTAAATAAAATCAGAAACACATAAGACGCCATATTTGGTACATCTAGGAACTTCTAAGATGTACAAGGACCTTTAAGAGAATTATTGGTGGCCAAATATGAGGAATGAAGTAATAGAATACGTGTCGAAATGCCTAACTTGTTGAAAAGTTAAGGCTGAATACCGATATTCTGAAGGAAAATTTCATAAAATAGAGCTTCTAGAATGAAAATAGAAGCAAACTACTATGGATTTCATAATAGGATTACTAAGGAATACAAGTGGGAATTGTACGATTTGGGTTATTAAGGATAAAATAACCAAATCAGCCCACTTCATTTCGCTTAAGGTCACTTTTTCAGTGGAAAATTGACGGTAAACCTACATATCTCGGATTGCGAGACTACATGGAATGTCAAAATCGATCAATTTGGACTTAGAAGATAAGATGAGAATGAACTACCCCAGGTTATCCTAATTTTCGAGGACGAAAATTTTTAAGGGGGGTAGATTGTAATACCTAGAATTTCTATGTCACTGTTTCCTTTGCAAAAGGAATTATATGCATGCCATGGAGGTATTTACGGAAAAGCTCAGTTAAGAGTTTTTCACACTTTTTATGAGATCTTATGGCTTAATAAGACTCAAAATAAGTTGCTAAGGTTAGCAAACGCCCTTTTAAGTCGAAAATGATGAAAAAGTACGTAATTCCGGAAAAGCCAAAGTTTGACCGAAAAAGTCAAATTTGACAAGAAAGTCAAAGTTTGACCGAGAGCGGTCAACGGGTTGATTTTGCAGTATTACGTGATGCAGTATGGAAAAGATACTATAAAACTCGATATAATAGGCAAGATAGCTCAAATAGGCTTTAAAACCACCTTAGAAAATCAAGCACACCTAGTATAGATCAAGGGCAAAAAGGACTTGTAAAATTAAAAAAAAAAAGTTATACTGTCCGTTTTTACACAGATGAATTTTGGACTGTAGTACAGTATAAAAAAAATATTGTGTTTAAGCAAACACAGTATTAGAAATATCTGTGTAGCGAAAAAATGGACTGAATATTGAGGAAAAGCCAAACGAGGCTTAATATGGATGTCATCATCCTATCCTCAATTTATGACATCATAATTGGATTAATTAAGCTTGGAAAGAAAGCAAGGAATGCTCTAGAAGAGATGACATGGCCGGCCACCTCAGGGGCAAAAAAATGGCAAAATTTTATCTTTAGGGGTTAAAGTGTAAATTTTGGAAAATTGATGATGTAAGCGAAGTGATGTCATCAAGATGATGTCATCAAGGTGAGATAAGCTTGGCTTGATCTCCAAGTAAGGGACCGGCCACCTAGAGGGCATAAATGCAAGAATTTTAACTTTTGGGGCCAAAGTGCAAATTTTGGAAATTTGGTGATGTAAGCATGTGATGTCACCTAGATGATGTCACCAAGATGAGGTCATCTTGCCTTGCTCTCCAAGTAGACAGCCGGCCACCTTGCATGCCAAAAGTGTGAATTTTAATTTTCAAGGGGTTGTTTTGGGATTTTGGCAAAGTTTCATTTGCCTATAAATACCCATGCGATGGGCAGATTTTTGGGGCTGAAAAATTGGGAAAAACAGCCAAACTCTTGCCATTTTTCATCAGAAAAATCCGCAGCCTTGGAAGGGAGAAAGAGAGAAGAAAAAAAAAAAAAGAAATTTGAAAATTCAAGGGAGATTAGGCTAGGGGGTGTTCGGATTTTCAAGCTAGGAACCAAGAGGAAATTGAGAAAAAAGTGGAGACCCATTTTTTCTAGTTGTGGCCGAGTGTGGGAAAGAAGAAAAGGAAGAGAAAATTGTAGTGGAAAAATTGGTTAGTGGCCAAGAGTGAGGAGAAATCACCAACCAAGCAACCAAAAGAAATTTTGGTGCTCCTAGGTGAAGGTGAATTCGGCCATGGGTGAGTAAGAAAAGGGAAAGGAAAAATTGGAGGGAATTAGGATGTAGGGAGCTCGGTTTTGGCTTGAAACAATCACCAAGTGAGGTGAAAAATTTTGGTGCCCAATTGGAGGGCAAAACCGTGGGAAAGGAAGAGCCAAGGGAGGGAGAAATTTGGATCCACCAACCCTAACCCATTTCTAGGGTTAGCCAAGGTAAAATCTCCCATAAACCCTAACCTTTTTCCATTAGATTTCATTTGGAAATTTATTTGTATTTCAAGTCAAAAGTTTGTAAGAGCATAAGCTCAAGCTCTTATTTCAATTGCCCTAGAACTAGGTATGGTGCTTGATTAGGATTTTAAGGGTGGTTTGGCTATGGCTTTATTTATGCTTTGCTTGCTATATGTTTATGCTTGCTTGCATGCTAGGATTTTGCATGATTAGATGGTTGGTATGTGCCCTGTTTTGTGCAAGCCGGTTGTGGCAATTATGCTAGGTTTCTTGTGCTAGCCAAGTATGGCACATGAAATGGATGAATGGAATGTGATGCAAACCTAGATCATGCAAACCCTAAGCTAGGGCAGATCTGTTTTGGTTTGCGTGGAGATATTAGAGATACATGATGGTTCATGTGGGACATTAGAATACGCTGCTTGTATGCTATTTAGGCTCCCGCGTGTTCGGTCGAGTTAGACTTCGCGGAATAGGATGTAAACCGGACTTAACAACCGAAACTGCCAGTTCAGATTCAAAACTGGCCAGTTTCGGGAAAGTGGAAATTTAAGGCCTTTAGAGGCCGAATTGAGTGAAACGTAAAACTTGAAAGTTGTTCGGAAGACTTTTTCCTAGAGGGCAGTGAGGACGGTTTCTCAAAATAAGGCTCCAATGGCCTCCGTTTCTATAAAAATCCGTGACTAGTCTGCCCAGACCTAGTTTACACGACCAGCCAGTTTCAAATGGAAACTGACAAGGATACAAGCGGAACTGGATTTTTCGCAAAACATGAAAGTTTTAGGATTTTCGAGAGCTACAACTTTTGTGAAGACAACTTTTTCAAATTCTAAATGGATTTTTTAACTGACATGGTTTTCTGAAGTCGGTGTGGGGAACAAGAAATTCTTGCACAGGATTTTCTAAAAACTGTTTCAGAAAAACTATATTTTTCTAATTTTCACTGTTTTGATGATGGAGACTGTTCCAACGACAGTTTTCAACCTCAAATGATTTTACAAAACCCCATTTTAAGAATATGGATTTGTTTTACAAGTCAAGTAAAGAGTTTTGGGATTAATTTCCCCAAATTTTCCAAGCTAAGGAAAAATAAGATTTTCAAGCTAAAGTTTAGTAAGTAAAGCGATTACGCATGGTAACCGGGAAGGATACCCGAGTTACTGGGTCAAGCCCAAGGCCCAAAGGTTGACCCAAAGAGGGTTGACCATAGTTGACCATAGTTGACTTTGTCTAATGTAACCCTAAAGGATACCCATTGAGTTAAGATAAAGGGTTAATGGACATAACCCGTTAGTTGTGGATTAAAGAAGAAGCCTAAGGTTGGAAGATGATTTAACCCTAATGGTATGTTGTGGGCTTAGCATATAAGGTTACCCAATGTAACCTTTTAAAAAAACAAATTAATAACCATAGGGTTACTAAGTGTAACCAAGTAAGATTTTATGCACAAAGGGACATACAACCAGGATCATGTAAGCATGTTGGTTAGGTCACCAACATTTCACGAGTTTAACTAGACTGTGTCCTTCATCGAACAGAAAGTAACCTGCAGCTATACTCGGAAGAGGAGCAGTATTACGTGGGACATAGCGAGAGAGGTAAGTACAACTCCGCCTACAGCATAGGCTTTGTGTTGATACTTGCCTAAGTATGTGATGTATACTGTCAAGTATGTTAGATGTATGTTAGGGATGTATACCGTATTGCTGCAATGTTATGTGATTCGATGCTTTGCTGTATGCCATGTGGTATGTTAGATTGGTTGTTATATGTGTGATTTAATGTATGAAGTGATGTGTTTATGATATGTTCAAGTTATGGTTATGTGAAGCCAAGTTATGATGCAAGCTATGCCAAGGTACGTTCATGATGTATGATATGTCATGTTATGATGATTGAGATATGAAGCATGTGGTATGATTATGAAGTAAGATTAGTTGGCATCATGATGCATGTTCACTAATTCTAATAAGAATAACAAGTCAAAATGACATGTTAAAAAAAGAAAGAAAGAAGGCAACAAGTTGTCTGGCGACAAGTCGCCTGTGTCGTGCCCCCCCGTCCGAGATCGGGTTGAGCTATGGCAAGAGTAAGTCCATAGTTGCGCGCCGGGTACGTACACTCAAGTAAGGGGCCCATAAGTAAGATAAGCTAAGAAAGTAAGATAGAATGAATAAGAAAAGCATAATATAAGCATAACCGGACCATGCATACATTATGCTTTTATATTTCAGTGTGACATGATATGTTACGATGTGTGATATTATGTATGGAAATTATGCTATGTCAAGTATGATGAGTATGTTATCTTGAGTACGGGTGATTATGCCATGTTATGAGTCAGAAATTAATATTAGTTATGAAAGAGTATGTCATGCTACATAATAAATGGATACGAACGGTATAGTTAAGTATGTTACGAATGGGTATGTTATGTACATGATGCAAGGTCATGTTTTTTTTAATTGTCGCGGTATAGTTAGTTGTACTTGCTGAGCGAAAGCTCACTGTCTTACATCTATGCTGTAGGTAAGTAACCTGCAAGCAGTTGCTGATACAAGATGGAGGAGCATGGCAGGGCGAACTGTGAAATGTAGGGAAAAGATGCCGATACGCGTTTTGTTCTTTCTAAGTATATGATTTGATATTTATATATCATTCTTTTAGTTACAGTATGTGCGAGTTAGCACAGTATAAAAAAAAAAAATTCTGCCGTTTTTCATGTAATTAAGTTATTACAAAAGGCCCATATGTATGCAAGTATAGTAACGGCCTGTGCTAGGCGGGTCGTTACAGAGTTGGTATCAGAGCGGTTTCCTGCGATATAATTTCACAGTCTGCCTGCCATCGCCACCATCATTGTAAGTTAAGTTTATATTTTTATGAGTATGCGTAAATAGTTATTTTACGCTTATGATGAAATAGATGCGACATTAAGGGATCCTGATCGGGTCGATGAAGATCAGGGCGCAGCGGTGTCGGTTCACAGGCTGCAATTTATGTTATTCAATGACCCGTGACGGACAGTGTTATTATCGTCATAGGGGTATGAGACGATAGGAAGCAAAATGAAGAAATATGAGACAGTATGAAGCGGTACGAGATGGAAAAGATATTCCATAGATGCTGCATTAAAGTTCATCGATGAATTTGATCAGTCAGCAGATGCTTAGCAGCGGACGCTGGATTACGATAAAGGATGCTAAGTCAGAGAGTGATGCCTAGGTATGAAGGGCCAAGATTTCTAGCCATGTTAAGTGTACGATGAGGATTCGTACCAGATAAAGGAGCTAAAATGTTACACGTCGAGATGCATTCTACGTATGACAGTTTAGTTAAGTAGTAGATGGGCACGCTTACCCTCACGAGTCCATAGGTCATTACTGCCAGGGATTTCAGGAGGTAAGGTTACCTCATATTCCGCAGGACCTGGACCGCCGAAAGTATAGGCGTATTAAGTAAGTCGGGAAGGTTTACCTCCCGAGGATTAGACGATTCGTTCCAACGGTTATGGCTGGAATGACAGTAGGAAATAGGATGGACTATTGATGAGCGTTGTTGACAACGCCGGAACAAGGGAACTACTGCACGAAGCAGGATTGATGCCTACGGCGGACTCGACTCCAGCAACTTCACGGCAAGAGATACCACCACAGAAGGCAGAAGTCGACTCAGATGCTAAAAACGACCGGGACGAGATCTTATTTAACGATGAAGGTCCGAATGCAAACTCCAACGTTTCTTCCGAAGACTCAATCAAACCTATAAATTTAGGACCTTCGCCACGGGTATCAATTACCTTAAGGATAAGAATTGTGTTCTCGACTTGAATTTTTAATGGATTAAATAAAATCAGAAACACATAAGACGCCATATTTGGTACATCTAGGAACTTCTAAGATGTACAAGGACCTTTAAGAGAATTATTGGTGGCCAAATATGAGGAATGAAGTAATAGAATACGTGTCGAAATGCCTAACTTGTTGAAAAGTTAAGGCTGAATACCGATATTCTGAAGGAAAATTTCATAAAATAGAGCTTCTAGAATGAAAATAGAAGCAAACTACTATGGATTTCATAATAGGATTACTAAGGAATACAAGTGGGAATTGTACGATTTGGGTTATTAAGGATAAAATAACCAAATCAGCCCACTTCATTTCGCTTAAGGTCACTTTTTCAGTGGAAAATTGACGGTAAACCTACATATCTCGGATTGCGAGACTACATGGAATGTCAAAATCGATCAATTTGGACTTAGAAGATAAGATGAGAATGAACTACCCCAGGTTATCCTAATTTTCGAGGACGAAAATTTTTAAGGGGGGTAGATTGTAATACCTAGAATTTCTATGTCACTGTTTCCTTTGCAAAAGGAATTATATGCATGCCATGGAGGTATTTACGGAAAAGCTCAGTTAAGAGTTTTTCACACTTTTTATGAGATCTTATGGCTTAATAAGACTCAAAATAAGTTGCTAAGGTTAGCAAACGCCCTTTTAAGTCGAAAATGATGAAAAAGTACGTAATTCCGGAAAAGCCAAAGTTTGACCGAAAAAGTCAAATTTGACAAAGAAAGTCAAAGTTTGACCGAGAGCGGTCAACGGGTTGATTTTGCAGTATTACGTGATGCAGTATGGAAAAGATACTATAAAACTCGATATAATAGGCAAGATAGCTCAAATAGGCTTTAAAACCACCTTAGAAAATCAAGCACACCTAGTATAGATCAAGGGCAAAAAGGACTTGTAAAATTAAAAAAAAAAAAGTTATACTGTCCGTTTTTACACAGATGAATTTTGGACTGTAGTACAGTATAAAAAAAATATTGTGTTTAAGCAAACACAGTATTAGAAATATCTGTGTAGCGAAAAAATGGACTGAATATTGAGGAAAAGCCAAACGAGGCTTAATATGGATGTCGTCATCCTATCCTCAATTTATGACATCATAATTGGATTAATTAAGCTTGGAAAGAAAGCAAGGAATGCTCTAGAAGAGATGACATGGCCGGCCACCTTAGGGGCAAAAAAATGGCAAAATTTTATCTTTAGGGGTTAAAGTGTAAATTTTGGAAAATTGATGATGTAAGCGAAGTGATGTCATCAAGATGATGTCATCAAGGTGAGATAAGCTTGGCTTGATCTCCAAGTAAGGGACCGGCCACCTAGAGGGCATAAATGCAAGAATTTTAACTTTTGGGGCCAAAGTGCAAATTTTGGAAATTTGGTGATGTAAGCATGTGATGTCACCTAGATGATGTCACCAAGATGAGGTCATCTTGCCTTGCTCTCCAAGTAGACAGCCGGCCACCTTGCATGCCAAAAGTGTGAATTTTAATTTTCAAGGGGTTGTTTTGGGATTTTGGCAAAGTTTCATTTGCCTATAAATACCCATGAGATGGGCAGATTTTTGGGGCTGAAAAATTGGGAAAAACAGCCAAACTCTTGCCATTTTTCATCAGAAAAATCCGCAGCCTTGGAAGGGAGAAAGAGAGAAGAAAAAAAAAAAGAAATTTAAAAATTCAAGGGAGATTAGGCTAGGGGGTGTTCGGATTTTCAAGCTAGGAACCAAGAGGAAATTGAGAAAAAAGTGGAGACCCATTTTTTCTAGTTGTGGCCGAGTGTGGAAAGAAGAAAAGGAAGAGAAAATTGTAATGGAAAAATTGGTTAGTGGCCAAGAGTGAGGAGAAATCACCAACCAAGCAACCAAAAGAAATTTTGGTGCTCCTAGGTGAAGGTGAATTCGGCCATGGGTGAGTAAGAAAAGGGAAAGGAAAAATTGGAGGGAATTAGGATGTAGGGAGCTCGGTTTTGGCTTGAAACAATCACCAAGTGAGGTGAAAAATTTTGGTGCCCAATTGGAGGGCAAAACCGTGGGAAAGGAAGAGCCAAGGGAGGGAGAAATTTGGATCCACCAACCCTAACCCATTTCTAGGGTTAGCCAAGGTAAAATCTCCCATAAACCCTAACCTTTTTCCATTAGATTTCATTTGGAAATTTATTTGTATTTCAAGTCAAAAGTTTGTAAGAGCATAAGCTCAAGCTCTTATTTCAATTGCCCTAGAACTAGGTATGGTGCTTGATTAGGATTTTAAGGGTGGTTTGGCTATGGCTTTATTTATGCTTTGCTTGCTATATGTTTATGCTTGCTTGCATGCTAGGATTTTGCATGATTAGATGGTTGGTATGTGCCCTGTTTTGTGCAAGCCGGTTGTGGCAATTATGCTAGGTTTCTTGTGCTAGCCAAGTATGGCACATGAAATGGATGAATGGAATGTGATGCAAACCTAGATCATGCAAACCCTAAGCTAGGGCAGATCTGTTTTGGTTTGCGTGGAGATATTAGAGATACATGATGGTTCATGTGGGACATTAGAATACGCTGCTTGTATGCTATTTAGGCTCCCGCGTGTTCGGTCGAGTTAGACTTCGCGGAATAGGATGTAAACCGGACTTAACAACCGAAACTGCCAGTTCAGATTCAAAACTGGCCAGTTTCGGGAAAGTGGAAATTTAAGGCCTTTAGAGGCCGAATTGAGTGAAACGTAAAACTTGAAAGTTGTTCGGAAGACTTTTTCCTAGAGGGCAGTGAGGACGGTTTCTCAAAATAAGGCTCCAATGGCCTCCGTTTCTATAAAAATCCGTGACTAGTCTGCCCAGACCTAGTTTACACGACCAGCCAGTTTCAAATGGAAACTGACAAGGATACAAGCGGAACTGGATTTTTCGCAAAACATGAAAGTTTTAGGATTTTCGAGAGCTACAACTTTTGTGAAGACAACTTTTTCAAATTCTAAATGGATTTTTTAACTGACATGGTTTTCTGAAGTCGGTGTGGGGAACAAGAAATTCTTGCACAGGATTTTCTAAAAACTGTTTCAGAAAAACTATATTTTTCTAATTTTCACTGTTTTGATGATGGAGACTGTTCCAACGACAGTTTTCAACCTCAAATGATTTTACAAAACCCCATTTTAAGAATATGGATTTGTTTTACAAGTCAAGTAAAGAGTTTTGGGATTAATTTCCCCAAATTTTCCAAGCTAAGGAAAAATAAGATTTTCAAGCTAAAGTTTAGTAAGTAAAGCGATTACGCATGGTAACCGGGAAGGATACCCGAGTTACTGGGTCAAGCCCAAGGCCCAAAGGTTGACCCAAAGAGGGTTGACCATAGTTGACCATAGTTGACTTTGTCTAATGTAACCCTAAAGGATACCCATTGAGTTAAGATAAAGGGTTAATGGACATAACCCGTTAGTTGTGGATTAAAGAAGAAGCCTAAGGTTGGAAGATGATTTAACCCTAATGGTATGTTGTGGGCTTAGCATATAAGGTTACCCAATGTAACCTTTTAAAAAAACAAATTAATAACCATAGGGTTACTAAGTGTAACCAAGTAAGATTTTATGCACAAAGGGACATACAACCAGGATCATGTAAGCATGTTGGTTAGGTCACCAACATTTCACGAGTTTAACTAGACTGTGTCCTTCATCGAACAGAAAGTAACCTGCAGCTATACTCGGAAGAGGAGCAGTATTACGTGGGACATAGCGAGAGAGGTAAGTACAACTCCGCCTACAGCATAGGCTTTGTGTTGATACTTGCCTAAGTATGTGATGTATACTGTCAAGTATGTTAGATGTATGTTAGGGATGTATACCGTATTGCTGCAATGTTATGTGATTCGATGCTTTGCTGTATGCCATGTGGTATGTTAGATTGGTTGTTATATGTGTGATCTAATGTATGAAGTGATGTGTTTATGATATGTTCAAGTTATGGTTATGTGAAGCCAAGTTATGATGCAAGCTATGCCAAGGTACGTTCATGATGTATGATATGTCATGTTATGATGATTGAGATATGAAGCATGTGGTATGATTATGAAGTAAGATTAGTTGGCATCATGATGCATGTTCACTAATTCTAATAAGAATAACAAGTCAAGAATGACATGTTAAAAAAAGAAAGAAAGAAGGCAACAAGTTGTCTGGCGACAAGTCGCCTGTGTCGTGCCCCCCCGTCCGAGATCGGGTTGAGCTATGGCAAGAGTAAGTCCATAGTTGCGCGCCGGGTACGTACACTCAAGTAAGGGGCCCATAAGTAAGATAAGCTAAGAAAGTAAGATAGAATGAATAAGAAAAGCATAATATAAGCATAACCGGACCATGCATACATTATGCTTTTATATTTCAGTGTGACATGATATGTTACGATGTGTGATATTATGTATGGAAATTATGCTATGTCAAGTATGATGAGTATGTTATCTTGAGTACGGGTGATTATGCCATGTTATGAGTCAGAAATTAATATTAGTTATGAAAGAGTATGTCATGCTACATAATAAATGGATACGAACGGTATAGTTAAGTATGTTACGAATGGGTATGTTATGTACATGATGCAAGGTCATGTTTTTTTTAATTGTCGCGGTATAGTTAGTTGTACTTGCTGAGCGAAAGCTCACTGTCTTACGTCTATGCTGTAGGTAAGTAACCTGCAAGCAGTTGCTGATACAAGATGGAGGAGCATGGCAGGGCGAACTGTGAATGTAGGAAAAGATGCCGATACGCGTTTTGTTCTTTCTAAGTATATGATTTGATATTTGTATATCATTCTTTTAGTTACAGTATGTGCGAGTTAGCACAGTATAAAAAAAAAATTCTGCTGTTTTTCATGTAATTAAGTTATTACAAAAGGCCCATATGTATGCAAGTATGGTAACGGCCTGTGCTAGGCGGGTCGTTACACAAGATTCCGTTTTAATTCATGGGTGAAGAGAAATATGAATACTAAATTTATTTACATACTCTTAATAAATTTGTATAAAACAAGCCAATATATAATTATTTAAATATTAGGAAAGAAACCAATAACCCTAAATTTCTAATCCCACTATATTGTTTTAGTAAGCTAAATATTCTTTTTAATGAATTGAGAAAGTAGATAATTAATATCATGGTTTACCATGAATTCCCAACTAGATTGGCAGTCTTTTTTTAAAAAAAAAAAAGCGCTTTCAGAACTGTTTTGAGAAAGCCAAGTATATATTCAATTTTTGCTACTATCAGCAAAAAGAAAAATTGTGAACTTTTTTTTAATCTATTTGTTAAAATTATGATGTACGAAAAACTGAAGATGGATGTGTACAACCTGCATCTTTGTTTGGAGGACTCCTAAAGTTCCTAGGATTTTTCAGATTGTGTGGCAACCGCCTCCATAGACTGGATAAAAGTTTAACACCGATGGTTTTGTATAGGTGATCTAGGTACTTCGATTTTTGGTGACGTTTTCAAGAATTGTCGAGGTTTTATTAGAGGATTTTCTCTTTTACTTTAGGCAATGCTTGGAAATTTTGTGTATTGAATGCAACTCTATCTATATGGTTTTTCTCTTGCACAATAATAGCCATCTTGTTCTCTGAAAATACCGTAACAGATGGCAATTGGCTCTACACTTAGTTTCAAGTAGTATGATTATGCGAATTTCTCAAGAGTTACAAGGAGGTAATTAAATTGCAGATAAATTGGCCACTATTGGTGTTCATCACTCTGATTTTGTAATTGGTGGTTTGCTACTCTAGATTTTTTTTTTTTTAAATTTTATCGTCGATTCTTAATATGGATCGTATCTCTTTGTTGTTCTATGACTTCTTATGAGTTTCATTGAAGATTTTTGCTGTAAAGGTCGTTCGTAGATCATTCACTCTTTTTCGATCCTTCTCTAGGTTTTTCTCAATGGATTTTATTGATTAAGGGTTTTACTAAGGCCTCTCGTCAAGAGAGTAGATTATTTTGAGTTTTTTTTTCCTGTCTTTTTTCATTTTCTTATTCATGTTCAAAATACAATCTTGATTTTTTTAGACTTATTTTGTTTGAGTTATCTTCTATTACGTACTGCTTTTCTTTTTATTTTTAATAAAATTAGTGGGAGATTTGGTGTGGGAATTTTTTTTTTTTTTTAATATATGTGTTAATCTAGTTAGGATCAACTTGATGCCAATTACCCCTCTCGTCATTAAATAAAAAAGAATAATCTATTGAGTGAAAATGTCATTCAAGTGTCTGTTTGTGATCTAAATCTAATGGCTTGTTTGGTGATATCACTCAAACTAAAATATTTTAACTCAGTTTTTGTCTTTTTCCCAAAATTTTTTTATCTTTTCTCAAAAAGTTTTTTGTCTTTTCTAAAAATTCAAAAAAATTTACTATTGAAACTAAAATATTTCAACTCAAACTTACACACCAAACACCCCCTAAAATCTAAAAAGGCATGTGTGGAATGGGGATTGGCGTTGGAGGTGTTTCTGTTGGCGTGTTCGTCAGTTCTTTGGTGGGTATGGGGCTCTGAGGTTTTGGTCCACGTGGTGTAACGAAACGATTGGAAGGGCACGTGCCATGTTTAGGTTAGGTGGTGGTGACGTGGAGCTTATTCTACGGATGTTCTGGTTCTTGGCTGCACTGCTATCTTCGGCCTCTTTAGTCGTGTTGGCTGGCTTGTCGCTGAAGGCATTATTGGTGTAGTTTGGGCCTTTTCTTCTTTTTGTGGTATAATTTTGTTTGAAATGAAAACGATGTCGTTTCCATGTAGCTGCGGCGTTTGTTGCTTTTTTGTTCTAGAATAATGGTGGTGGTCGCTCCACTACTCTCTCTCTGGCATTGGTTGTATGTCAAATCTGCTAGTTTGGTTCTATATAGTATTGGTGGTGATCTTGTTACTATAAATCTTTAAATCTTCGGACTTATCAAATAATTATAGTGATGTTGTTCAAATAGCGGTATGTGTGTCGATAATTTGTGTACCTTTTTGAACTTCTATTTTTAGAACTCGGTGCACATTTTATTATATATATCCCCTTGTACATTACATTGGAATTTATATTGAAACAAATTGGTGATTGAAATTAAGTTTTCTTTTGTTACGTGGTCTTTTGAATCGACATTATATCTCTTCAAAAGGGAAAAAAAAAACAAAAAACAAAAAAAGTCACTCAATCATATTTCTCTAGCATGGTTAATATGATATTAGTTTTTTGCTCGTCATAACATGGTAATAGTTTGTTTTTGCTTGGATATATATATATTTATATATATAGATATATAGTAGTTAATATAATGGTACTCTCTTTTGCTCTTTTCTTAAAAACAAATAAACAAACAAGTCCCCTTTATTGTGTCCTCTATTAAAGAGAGAAGCAAACAAAAGCCCTCGTGTACTCGTGGCCGGGACACTATAAGAACAGTACGAATTTGATTAATAGAATCAAAACAAAAGAAGAAAAGCCAACAAGATTTTGTCCATTGGACGTCATATATATACAGAACAAAGTTTTATTGAAAAAAATCCAAAAAATACCCCTAGAGTTTTTACTCCAATCAGGGATAAATATCTTTCACTTCAGGCCAAATTATATGGGAAACAAAACTCTTAGTTTTTGTTTTTTCAGGGGAAAAAAAATATCACAGTTTTTACAATTTGATTACTGCTTCTCTTATAGAAAATTTGCATGGTACAAAGTATATGTCTCGTACGTACCAAAAACATAGATAAAGTTGATCTAACAAAAAACATAGAAAAAAGTACTTCCTTTAGTTAAATAATCCTATTTAAACATTAGCTATGCAAAAGTTTAATTATTAACAACGTAATTTCTTTCTCAAATACAGCCTAATAACATTTCAAACGGAAACACAAAGAGAATTAGAAATTAGAAAGAAAAGTTAACATTTGCGTAGTTTTAATGGTTATACACTTTCAATTAATACATACTAGATCCATGTGAAATACTTAAGAATTTAACTTGAAAAAAAAAGATCATTAAGCGGTCATTTGAATCACCATTTAGAGACTTTTTTTTAACACTATTTAAAAGTTTTCTATCTTCACTACTACAGAATGTGGATACCACGACGGAGATTCCACGACCGTTATTCAAAAACCGTCGTGGAAACTGAGCCAAAAACACGGAACAACAGTAGGTCTCCGAAAACCGTCGTGGAAGTTTATCCTTCCACTACGGGTTTTTAAAACCGTCGTGGAAGTATATATTTCCACGACGGTTTCCAGGAAACCGTCGTGGAATTATTGACTTCCACGACGGTTCTATGAAAACCGTCGTGGATGTCAGACGATTCCACGACGGTTAAATAAAACCGTCGTGTAAGTCTAGAATATTACACGACGGTTAAATAAAACCGTCGTGGAATTATTGACTTCCACGACGGTTTTATGAAAACCATCGTGGAAGTCAAGTATTCCCCCTTTTTGTTCAGACATAGCGCGCAGCTCGAGAAGCTCTGTTTTTCCCACATCGATACACCAGCTCTAAGTGAACAAATCTCATACCAGATCGCTCCGACAACAGTTCCATACGCCTGCTGTTAGACCCCACCCACCACCAGTACTGGTCGATCATCATTCTTGTAAGTCATGATGACCCAAATTAACTTATCTTTTTGATGTTTTCAGAAGTGCTAATTTTTTATTTACGAACCCAGATTATTAATTTTAATTTGTATTTTTTTGGATTCCTTTTATACGTTAAATACTGAAAAGTGTTTAATTTAGTGATCACAATCAATGTATTTTTAGATTTGGATTTTTTATTTAAATCCTAAATAAATGTATTTTTAAAATTACGATGTAATTTTTTTTTTGGATTTTGGTATTTATTTAAATAACCCGGGCCGGTTTTTTAATTGTATTTATAGTAGTAGTTATGTTATGTTTTTTGGATTTTTTTAGTAAATATATTGTTGATTTAATTAATGCATGTGCTGGGACTATTTATATATAACGTAACTAATTAAATGCAAATGATATTCATGCGTGCAATTTAAAAATATGCACACCTATTGACTTCGAGGGCTTTGATTTATTGGTTTAGGATTTGCGCGCAAATCATGGATAGGAAATGGATGTGGTTTGATAGATTGACTAAAGCATATGAAGATGGTGTTGAAGAATTTTTGTCATTTGCCAAATCTCATACACAAGACGATAAGATTCGGTGTCCGTGTCAAGTTTGTGGTAATCATAGATCCCATTCCATTGATGATGTTAGAGGGCATTTGCGCGCTAATGGGATAATTTATTCTTACCAAACATGGTATTTACATGGCGAAGATTTTGTCCATATTAAGAGAACATCGACTAGTACTAAAGGTAAAGAGCCTATTGTTGAGGAAAACATTGTTGACGAAAACGTTGGTGATAATATGTACAATATGATTAATGATTTGGAAGAAAACTTTGTGCACCGTCCGGAGTTATTTGAGGAAATGATTAATGATGCCGAAACGCCCTTGTATGCCGGGTGTACAAAATATACAAAATTAGGGGCATTGGTTAAATTATGGAATATGAAAGCGTCGGGAGGGTGGACGAATTCTAGTTTCACGACTCTTTTAGCTTTTCTAAAAGATGTTTTACCGGAGGATAACAAAATGCCACCTAGTATGTACGAGGCGAAGAAGATGTTGAGCACGTTGGGAATGGAATACGAGAAGATACATGCTTGTCCAAATGATTGCGTGCTTTACCGGAGAGAATATGAAGAGTTAGATGAATGTCCGGTTTGTAATGAGTCAAGATGGAAGAAGGGCAAGGTGCCATCGAATGGTAGTAAAGGAGTGCCGGTGAAGGTGTTATGGTACATTCCACCAGCTCCACGTTTCCGCCGTTTGTTCCGTAATGCACAGCATGCTAAGAGTTTGACATGGCATCATGATAAACGTGTTGACGATGGCAAGCTTAGGCATCCGGCCGACGCACCGCAATGGAAGACCTTTGATGACAATCATCCATATTTTAGTGCAGAACCAAGGAATTTACGTCTCGGTTTGTCGACGGATGGAATGAACCCGCATAGTAACATGAGTAGTCGGCATAGTACCTGGCCAGTCATACTTGTCAACTACAATCTCCCTCCAGACGTTTGCATGAAGCGGAAGTTCTTGATGTTGACATTATTGATCTCAGGCCCTCAACAACCGGGGAATGACATTGATGTTTACTTGGCACCATTAATCGATGACCTAAAAAGGTTGTGGGATGATGGTTTACAAGTGAAAGATTCTCACCGTCAAGATACGTTCAATCTTCGTGCAATGTTGATTTGGACAATTAATGACTTTCCTGCACTTGGCAACCTATCTGGTTATCCTGTGAAGAGTGCTATCGGTTGTCCAGTTTGTATGAAGGAAACATCTTCCATCCGGTTGAAGAATGGTAAGAAAACCGTTTACCTTGGTCACAGGAGGTTCTTGCCGAAAAATCATCGATATCGCAAACAGAAGAAGGCTTTTGATGGCAATACCGAAGAAAGAATCGCTCCTCGGATTTTGACTGGCGAGGATGTATTCGAGATGGTTAAAGATGTGAAGGTTGTTTTGGGAAAGAGGAAACGTAAGGATCCAGTCCTCGATGGACCTTGGCAGAAGAAGTCAATCTTCTTTGAACTTCCATATTGGAAGTCACTTTACGTGCGTCATTGCTTAGATGTTATGCATATTGAGAAAAACGTCTGTGAATCCATAGTGGGCACGTTGCTTGACATTCCGAATAAGACTAAAGATGGTGAAAAGGCACGGTTGGACCTTTAAGAGATGAAGATTAGAACGAATTTGCTCCCCGAGAAAAGATCGAACGGCACTTACTTACCGCCAGCAAAGCACACATTATCCAGACAGGAGAAGAGAAAGCTTTGTGAGTGGCTTGCATCCGTGAAAGTGCCGAGTGGGTACTCTTCCAACTTCAAAAGGTTGGTGTCGATGAAAGATTTGCGGCTCGTTGGAATGAAAACACATGATTGTCATATCTTGATGCAACAATTATTACCTCTTGCTTTACGGGGAGTTTTAACAAAAGATGTGAGATACTCAATTACGAAGTTATGCTTATTTTTCAATTCAATATGCTCCAAGGTAATTGATCCAATGATGTTAGATTCGCTACAATCGGAATTGGTTATGACATTGTGCCTGCTTGAGAAGTATTTCCCACCAGCCTTTTTTGATATAATGATCCATCTATGTGTGCACTTAGTTCGGGAAGTTAAGTTATGTGGCCCGGTGTATTTGAGGTGGATGTATCCTTTTGAAAGGTACATGAAGGTCTTGAAGGGATATGTGAAGAACCGAAATAGGCCGGAGGGTTGTATAGTGGAAAACTACATAGCCGAGGAATCAGTTGAATTTTGCTCTGAGTATATGTCCAACGCGGACCCAATAGGGTTGCCAACAAGCGGGCTATTTACGTCGAAAGGACTATCCGTGGCCGTTCATTCATCAGTAAATCAAGATGAATGGGAAAAAGCTTGTTTGTATGTTTTGCACAATGCTAAGGAAATGAAGCCTTTCTTTCAGGTTCATATGGCGGAAATAAGAGCTGCGAATCCAAGAAAAGGAAGAAGTGAGAAGTGGATTCAAGATGAGCAGAATCGGACATTCCGGGAGTGGATAAGAAAATATTTACAAACGAAGCTTGGTGTTTCACAAAACGTAATGAAGCTATCTAGAGGTCCGTCATCGATAGTCACAAGATATACATCGTACCTTGTCAATGGCAACTCCTTCTACACTCGGGATAGAGATGAGAAGCATCCCGTACAGAATAGTGGTGTCACCCTTCGGGCCGAGTCTATGCATATTTCATCCGCAAAGGACAAGAATCCGGTCTTTAGTTCCATGAATTACTTTGGGTTCATTGAGGATATTTGGGAACTTGATTATTGCGGCTTGCGAATAGCACTCTTTAAATGCAAGTGGGCTGACAATAATTATGTTAAGGTTGATAGTGACGGCGTGACAGTGGTGGACTTTAGGCGATTGGGATACAAAAATGATCCCTTCATCATGGCGTCACAAGCGGTACAAGTAATTTATACAACGGATCCCGCAGATATAGAGTTGTCTTTAGTTGTGCCAATGAAGTCAAGAATGATCCGGGATGGCCAAGAAGATATTGACGATGGCACCGACATTCCATCATTTACAACGGGTTTGCCACCGGTGGAGGAGATTGATGATTTTGACGATGATGTATCACATTTACTTCGATTAGACGTCGAGTGGACACGTGTTGAGAAGCCGAAAAAAAAGCAGAAAAAGAATAATTACCAAAATCTTTAATTCTTATGTACGTTGTACACATTTAATTAGATACGGTTTTTTCATTCCGCATTATTATATGGGAATTATTTATACATGCAAATACTTATGGAAGCAAATAATAATCCACAATATTTTATTGCACAACATACGGGTTTTGCCACAGAAAGGGATTATATTAACAATTTTAAAATTATTTTGTGTAAATTTCTAACCTACAACGACGGTTTTTCGAAAAAACCATCGTGGTATGTAATATACCACGACGGTGAAATTTTCTAACCGTCGTGGTAGAAATATACCACAACGGTCTTTTAGCTGACCGTCGTGGTAGATAAGGGGAAAAATTAGCACTGAACCTATCACGACGGTCTTAAAAAACCTTCGTGGTAGTCCTTAATTCCACAACGGTCAGATTAAAAACCGTCGTGGTAGTTGAGGCGGCGACTGACCCTATCACGACGGTCAGAAAAAAACCGTCGTGGTACACAATCTACCACGACGGTCAGTGAAAAAAACCGTCGTGGTTGTTTACCTATTCGCGACCGTTTCTTCTGTTGACCGTCGTGGTAGATAGTCGGTGGCTGCAAATACATATCCTATCACGACGGTTTTTAAAAACCGTTGTTGTATGTCGAATTCCACGACGGGTGAAATTTAACCGTCGTGGTAGGATATATTTCCACGACGGTTTTTGAATAAACCGTCGTGGTATATTGTTTAGCGGCAATTTTTGAAATTTTTGGAACTGTTCAATTTTTTGCCGCTTTTAATAAAACCTAAAAAAAACCCCCTTTCTCCCAAACCCATTTCATCCCGAGCCTTATTCCCAAACTCTCTCCAGTTCTCTCTCGTCGCTCCCTCCCTTTCAAATCTTCACAAACTCTCTGAACACTCAAACTCCGACGCCATCGTCGCACTTCTTTCAGTTTCCTCCATTCTCCGACGCAACTCCTCCACCAATAACGACGCTTGATTTCGGACTTTCCCAGTGTCTCTCGCCGACCACAACCCACTATCTCCATATCCGGTAAGTTGTGATGCATATTACTTGGGTAATGCACGAATGTGGGTAATTTCGGTCAACTAAGTCGAAAATAATTGATTGTGATTGTTGATTATGGGTGTCGAACTTGATTACACTCAAGGCCGAAATGGGCAAAAGCCAGAGATAACATTTTCGGTCCTTGGGTATTGTGTTTGTGATTTATATTGATTTGAAATGGTTGGGTAAGACTCGGATTTGTTAAGAATGTCATTTTCTGAGTTAAATGTTTGCATATTACGTGGTTTATTAAATGCCTCTTTGTGTGGTTGGTTAGGCTCGGATTTGTGAAATTTCCGGATAAAATTAAAGTTCTTGTTTGTCGTGATTGTTTGTAAAGTACAAGTTCGATTAAATGCCCCTGTCATACACATTTGGTGTTTTGTGCCAATGTAGATTGATTTACAATGTCAAAAGATCAACAAGAAGAAGTTTCAACCCAAACTCAAGTTGGAAAACCACGGAGAACCAACTCTTCAAGATTTAATGCCGACGAGGAGGGAAAACGAAGAGCAACTCTCCTTAAAAGAGTGCACGTTGTTAGGACGAGGGGAGAACGAATTCAAGTTTCGTTTGACGCAAAAGGCCAACCAATTGGCAAGGAAGGTGATGAATTACAGAGTTGGATTGGAGTGCTAGCTCGGGAGCACATTCCAATTTGGATTGCTGATTTCAGAAGTGCTGATTTGGAACCGAGGAAAGAACAAGTGTGGTTGGAAGTTGTAACTTCATTCACAGTTGATGAATCACACAAAAAGCAAGTTTTGAAGTCCTGTGGGGAGTCGGCTAAATGTTTTCGATATGATCTTTACCAAGCCTTTGTTAGGGATCATATTGATGATGAAAGTGTTTGGCAACGACCGGCAAAGGTGGTTAACAATTACCCAACCATCATCCAGGACGATTGGGAAAGGTTTATTACCTATCGACGGACGGGTGATTTCAAGAGGCTATCCGATCAAGGAATCGAGAGACGGAAAAAGAGCAAATACGGTTCTACCACAGGCCGAGACGGCTATAGGAAACGTGATCAAGAAATCGTACGTTTATTAATTGGGAAAAAAGCTTAAAGTCTATATAAATTTTATTTTGAAGTATGTGTTAGTTATGTTGTGACGCCCCGACTTCCCAAGCCAGGTCGACACCATACATACTTGTTCTTTACTTGAAAATTTGAGAAATTTTTTTTTTTTTTTTTTTAAACATATTCACATACGTCATCTTGTAAAGAAAAACTTGTTAAACATACATATCACAAAACATAATATACTTTTTGAAGTATTAACATATTGAATGCGGAAAATTATGCATAGTGGTATCCCACACCGCCCTTCACCCGCCGCATCGTCCGCATAGCCCACCACTTAAGCTGCAGGCTTCTTACCTACAGTATGAAATATAAGAGTGAGCTTTCGCCCAGCAAGTTCAAACATAATCTCACAAAATATTTCAAACATCTTTAAAAAGAAACATGCCCATCATCACGAAACTCATGCATGAACCATTTATGATTGATTGAATGTCTTATGTTTCATTATAGACTCAATCTTTATTATCTTATCTCAACATGTGGGCCCATAGTGTCCGTACCAAAAGCGCGCAGCCTCCAGACAAAGCTAGGGTTTGCAAGGCCCTAACAGTTCTGGGAATTATAACTTGACCCTTCACGATCACGGATCTCGATCACGGAAGGTAAATATCATCACTGAAACATGTAGCCTCCACGATCACGGGAGGTTGGTACGACACCTTACTTAATTATCTTACCATGTGATTTAACATTAGTGAACATGCTTCATGATGTCACTATGTCATATCATACTCAACATATGCCATAACATGGCCTTCTTGAAAACATGTCATTTCTGAAAACATGACATTTTTGTAAACATGACACTTTTGTAAACATGGCACTTTTGTAACATGGCACTTTTGTAAACATGGCACTTTTGTAACATGGCATAACATGTCATAACATAACTTAGCATATCATAGCCATAGCATAGCATCATACATCATGGCATCACTTATCATAGCACAACATAGCATGTATACTTGAAAATATAGTTTACTTGAAAATAGTCTTTACTATTTTCATACTGTAGGTGAGGTTTGATACTTGCCTCTTTTACTATGTCGTAAGTAATGCTGCTCCTCTTCCGGGTACAGCTGCAGGTTTCCTCCTGCTTGATGAAGGATATAGATAAGAGTCTAATTCTTGCTATGGAATGTTGGTGTCCTAACCAACATGCCTACAAAATCTTAGTTGTATGTCCCCGATACCTGGTATCTCACTTGGTCACAATTAGTCATCCTACTGTTTAAGAATAATCGAACTTTGATTATTCCTTAAGAGGCTACGTTGGATAACCTCTTGGCTAGGCCCTTGACATATCGCTAGGTTTTCTTAAAAACCTTGGGCTTTATAATTTATCTCAAAAATTCTATTTTCTTACTTTTTGGAAATCTTGTGTAATTAGCTTCAAAATTTCCTTAATCTTCATATTTTTGAAATGGATTTTTATAAAAGTCATTTAAGGTTGAAAACTACCTTTGGAACAGTTTTTTACACTTAAAATAGCGGTTTTAAATAAAATACAGTTTTTCGGAAATGTTTGTAAAAATTCATGTGCAGGAATTTTCGGTTCCCTGCACACCCCTCGTAAAACAGTGTCAGTTTTAAAGATCCACTCCGAATTTGAAAAACTTGTTTTCACAAAAGTTGTAGCTCTCGAAAAATTCTAAAACTTTTGTGTTTTACGAAAAATCTAGTTCTGCTTTTATTTTTGTCAGTTTTTGTTTGAAACTGGCTGATCATGTTAATTGGGTCTGGGCAGACCAGCCTTGAGTTTTTATAGAAACGGAGGCCATTGGAGCCTCATTTTGGGATTCTGTCCACGTTCTCCCCTAGGAAAAATCGTTCCGAACAACTTTCGTGTTTTACGTTTTACTCAATTCGGTCTCTAAAGACCTCAAATTTCCACTTTCCCGAGACTGGCCAGTTTCGAATCCGAACTGGCAGTTTCGGTTGTTAAGTCCGGTTTACGTCCTATTTCGCGCAAACTACCTCAACCGAACATGCGGGAGCCTAGATAGCAAGCATGCAGCGTATTCTATCGTCCCACATACAGTCACATGCAGCTCGAACGGGTCCATGCAAACCAAACCCAAAAAGTTCTAATCCTAGGTTTGCATGGTTCTAACTTTTGCATCTCATTCCAACAAGTATCAATCATCCACCCTTAAGCTAGCAGCCAAACATGCACTGCCTAGGGTAGATTTTGGACCAAAAATCAGGGGACACACAACCATTCACATCTAGCATGCAATCTATCCAACAAGCATAAATCAAAAAGCAAAGCACAAAATCAAACCAACCACCCTTAATACCTAAATCAAGCACCACACCTAACAAATCTAGGGCAAAGAAAACTTGAGCTTATGCTCTTACATTTTTCAACTTGAAATACAACTAAATTCCAAATTGAAAGCTCAAATTAAAGCTTAGGGTTGGAAAGATTACCTATAGGGTTTGGAATTGATTTCTCAAGCTTGGATCCCAAAACTTTTCTTTCTTTTCCTTGGCTGCCACCAACCGGTTCCTCCACCAAATCTTGCACCAAAATTTTAGTTAATTCTTTGGTATTTCCTTGAACCAAAATTAACCAAAACCAAATAACATTTTTCCTTACCTTTCCTCCTTATCACAGCCGGCCACTTGGCCACAATGGGTTCCAAAAATTTTTTTCAAACTTTTTCTCGGCTCTAGCTCAAATCCGAATTCTCCTAAGCAAAACCCCTTTTGAAATTTTGATTTTTCTTTCCTCTTTCTCTCTTCCTTGGCTGCTGATTTTCAAGGAGAAAATTGGCAAGAACCTCCCCAAATTTTTGAATAAAAATGAATAAAAATCACCCATATTTATAGGCAAAAGGGAACTTTTAAAAATTCAATTTTGACCCCTAAATTTTTGAAAAATTTGCCAATTGGCATGCAAGGTGGCCGGCCATGAAGTTTGGAGAACAAGGAAGAATGTTCTAGAACAAGACACTTGTCTTTACATGGTTGGTTCATGGAATTATGATGTCATAAATCCAAATAAAATTGATGTCACACTAAGGCCTTGTTTGGCTACTTTCTCCGATAAGCAGTCCATTTTAAACCAACACAGATATCTCTAATACTGTGTTTACTAATACACAGTACAATTCAGTACTGCTATACTGAACTTCAGTCCAAAATTTATCTGTGTATAGTTGGACTGTATAAAAATTTTTCTTTTTATTTAAAGCCCTTTGCCCCTTAATATCCTATTTTAGGTGCTTGATTTTTCTATGGTGGTTTTAAAACTTAATTATACTATCTTGTCTGTAAAGACGGTTTTCACAATATATTTCTCATACTGCTGATTGAATCACAGTACCGTCTTATGTTTGACTTCTTTGGTCAATCTTTGACTATTCTGGTCAACTTTGACTTTTTCGATCAAACTTTGACCATCATAAATTTATGAAATTCCGTCATGCATTTGTCCTTAAAAGGCCTCTTATGGAGTCTCGTAATTAATTTACCGAGAACTCAACTCCATACTGATAAAATTATGAATTTTGTATTGGTATTCATAATTTTCATAAAATTGCACATAAACACATAATACGAGATTTAGATTTCTTATATACAAGAAAATCATGAGTTCGTAAAAATTTTGGATATTACAATCTACCCTCCTTAAAGAATTTTCGTCCTCGAAAATTAGAACAATTCGGGGTAGCTTTTCTTCATATCCTCCTCGCGTTCCCATGTTGCCTCCTCAATCTCATGATTTCGCCATAGGACCTTTACTAAAGGTATAACCTTGTTCCTTAACACCTTTTCTTCTCGTGCCAAGATTTGAACCGGTTTCTCCTCATATGTCATATCCTCGTGAACCTCAATTGGTTCGTGGTCCAATACATGCGATGGATCCGAGATGTACTTCTTTAGCATCGACACATGAAATACGTTGTGTACATATGCTAATTCCTGGGGCAAAGCCAACTTATAGGCCACATTACCAACTCTATCCAGTATTTCGAATGGCCCTATGTATCTTGGACTTAATTTCCCCTTCTTTCCGAATCTCATAACTCCTTTGAATGGAGCAACCTTGAGGAAAACCAAGTCTCCTACTTGGAATTCTAGAGGCCTTCTGCGTTTGTCGGCATAGCTCTTTTGTCGACTAAATGCAGTTTCCATCCGTCGGCGTATAAGTTTCACGGCCTCCGTGGTCCTTCGAATAAAATCCGTTGACACAAGTTCCTTCTCTCTTGTCTCGTACCAGTGGACTGGAGATCTACACCTTCTCCCGTACAGGGCTTCATAAGGAGCCATTCCAATCGAAGCTTGAAAACTGTTGTTGTACGAGAACTCAATCAAAGGAAGCTTCTTATCCCAAGTCCCTTTGAAATCCATCACGCACGCTCGCAACATGTCTTCTAGGGTCTGAATGGTCCTCTCTGATTGTCCATCCGTTTGAGGGTGAAAAGCCGTGCTAAAAGTGAGCTTTGTACCCATGGCTTGATGTACACTCCTCCAAAACTTAGAAGTGAAACGTCCATCACGATCCGAGATAATCGATTTCGGAATCCCATGATAACGAACGATCTGCGCGACGTATAATTCCGCTAGCTGCTCTACTGAAAAGCTAAGCTTGATGGCAATAAAGTGTGCAGACTTCGTCAAACGATCAACAACCACCCAAATAGCGTCGTTGCCACTAGGAGTTCGGGGTAGACCAACTACAAAATCCATGGTCATTTGATCCCATTTCCATTCTGGAATGGAAATTTTCTGCAATTCTCCCCCTGGACGTTGGTGTTCTGCCTTGACCCTTTGACACGTAAGGCATTTACTGACGAAGGTTGCAACATCATTCTTCATTTTGGGCTACCAAAAGCTTTCCTTCAAGTCTTGATACATCTTTGTGGCTCCAGGATGAACGGAATACGGAGTCTCATGTGCCTCTTTCATGATTTGCTCCTTCAACTCGTCCTTGTTAGGAATGCATAATCTATTTTTCCGATAGAGTATGCCCTCATCTGATATGTTGAAGTCTGACTCCTTTCCTTCCAAGACCTCATTCTTTGTTGTAAGCAGCGAGGCATCTCCTTCTTGTCGCTCCTTCATGCCATCCAAAATGGTAGGTTGGAAGGTTAGGGCAGCTAAATTTCCCGTGATAAGCTCTATTCCAGCTTCCACTAGCTCCTTCTGAAGAGGTTCGATCAACGATTGTAGGGACATTAACGAAGAAGACGACTTCCGACTAAGGGCATCGGCTACTTTGTTAGCCTTCCCTGGATGGTAACGGATGTCGATGTCGTAATCCTTCACCAGTTCGAGCCATCTTCTTTGTCTCATGTTAAGCTCCTTCTGTGTGAAGATATACTTCAAACTCTGATGATCCGTGTAAACTTCACACTTAACACCGTAAAGGTAGTGTCTCCAGATCTTGAGTGCAAATACTACCGCCGCAAGTTCCAAATCATGCGTCGGATAGTTCTTCTCATGGTCCTTAAGCTGTCGTGAAGCATAAGCGATCACTTTTCCATTCTGCATGAGAACGGCTCCCAATCCTATCTTGGAAGCATCGCTGTATATTACGAAGTTTCCTTCCTCCACATTCGGAATTGTGAGGATCGGAGCGCGAGTCAGCCTATTTTTCAGCTCTTGGAAGTGCTCTTCACACTTTGCAGTCCATTCATACTTCTTTCCTTTCCGTGTAAGTGCGGTGAGCGGCGCTGCAATCTTAGCAAATCCTTCAACAAAACGTCGGTAATAGCCCGCTAAGCCGAGGAAACTACGTACTTCTGTGACGTTTTTCGGAGCTGGCCATTCACTTACTGCTTCAATCTTAGCCGGATCCACAGATATGCCGTCCTTAGAGACCACATGTCCTAAGAAATAGACCTTTTCCAACCAAAATTCACACTTTGTGAATTTAGCGTAGAGCTGGTTTTGCTTTAAAATTCGTAAAGCAATCCTTAAATGTTCCTCATGCTCCTCCTTTGATCTTGAATAAATCAAGATATCATCTATAAAGACGATAACAAACTTATCCAAGTAATCCTTGAATACTCGATTCATCAGGTCCATAAAGGCTGCTGGAGCATTTGTCAATCCGAATGGCATAACGAGGAACTCATAATGTCCATATCGCATACGAAAAGCTGTCTTGGGGACGTCTCCTTCCCTAATTCGGAGCTGATGATATCCGGATCGTAGGTCAATTTTCGAGAAAATTGAAGCTCCTCTCAGCTGATCAAATAAATCGTCGATTCGAGGCAAAGGATACTTGTTCTTGATGGTTATCTTATTTAATTCCCGATAGTCAATGCACATCCTAAGAGTGCCATCCTTCTTTTTAACGAACAGAACTGGGGCTCCCCATGGTGAGTAGCTCTGACGAATGAATCCCCGATCCAGAAGCTCCTGTAACTAAATTTGCAGTTCCTTAAGTTCGGCAGGCGCCATCTTGTAAGGTGCCTTAGATACTGGTGCTGATCCAGGAAGTAATTCAATCTCAAAAGAGATCTCTCGCTCTGGTGGCAATCCTGGCAATTCTTCGGGAAAAACTTCCATAAATTCTTTGACTATCGGTACTTCTTCTGGTCTACTTTCAGTCTCTTGCATCTTATCCACCACGTTGGCTAGAAATCCCATACATCCTTCTGCCAACAATTTCCTAGCCTTTAGTGTCGAAATAAACATCTTTGGCTGTTTTGGAGTAGATCCTCTGAAAATAAACTCCTCGCCTCCCATAGGCTTGAACATGACAGTTCGTCGTGGACAGTCGATAACGGCGTTGTGCTTCCCCAAGAAGTCCATACCCAAGATGACATCGTAGTCGTATAGGTCAATGATGATCAAATTGACATACATTTCCCTACCACATATAATTATTGGAACGTGACGTATCCAATAATCAGACAACAGAATCTCCCCGGAGGGTAATGCAGTCCTAAATGTTCTTCCGATTCTATCACTTGCTCTACCTAGTTTCTTAGCGAACCTAGGTGACGTGAATGAATGCGTAGCTCCAGAATCAATTAACACGTAAGCATCTTGTTGGGCAAAAGGAAGCTGACCTGTCACCACAGTGGAAGGTCCAGCTTGAACATCCTCTTTTGTATAGGCGTAGATGCGTCCTTGAGGTTCTGGAGCTTCTAGCCTGCCTTGAGAGATTGCAGGTCCCTCGAGCTTCATCTGTGCAGCGTGAAGTTGAGATCCCTGTCCTCTCTGTTGATTCTGCGGACTCTGGGGATTGAGATTGCAGCTTCTAGCATAGTGGCCTTCCTTGCCACATAGAAAACAGCGACCGTTTCCAGCACGGCAATCTCCCGGGTGCTTCTTCCCACATTTCTGACAAGTGGGATAACTGTTGCTATCAGGAGTATTTTTCTTCTGGGGAAAATTCTGTTGATTCCCCTGTCTTCCTGCATTCCACTTCCTTTTCTGTTGGTTGCTGCCATATTGCCTGTTGTTGTTTTGACCCGAAGGTCCTCCTTGACCTTTTTGTTGTGAGGTCTGGCCTTGCTTGACTTGGTTCTGCTTAACTTGGGCCTTTTCTTCCCTCTTCTCCTGGAAAAACTTAGCCCGTTGCTCTCTGTTCTGCCCTACCCAGTATTCAGCTCGAACTGCTCGGCTGACACAATCTGCAACGGTGGTTGGTGGATAGGGTCCACTGTTGATCACCACTGCCAAATCCGAGCGGAACATCTTCATCATCTTTCGCACTTTGTCCCTTTCGGAACTGAAGAGGTGAGGACAAAGACGTGCTAGTTGCTCAAACTTTTGCACTGCCTCAGCTACCGATAGATTTCCCTGGCGAAAATTATTGAGTTCGTCCTGTTGAGCTTCCATAACTTCGGTGTTGAAGTATTTTTCTTTAAATTCCTCCACAAAGTCCTCCCAAGTCATTTGGGTAACATCCCACCGGATCTGGACTGCTTCCCACCAAAGGCGAGCATCTTTCTTTAGCACAAAGGATGCACAGAGGATTTTCTCTTGATCATTGAGCCTGAGGAAGTTCAGGATAACCTGGAGGTCAATCAACCAGTTGTCGGCGTCAATTGGGTTTGTTGAACCTTCAAATTCTGGTGCCTTCATGCGCCGAAAACTGTCATATAGTTCTTCCGGAGTTCGAACTCGGGGTGCTGGTGGAACAGCCACCGGTGCAATAGGCACTTCAGGAGCTATAGGGTTTTCCGGAATCACCGGATCAGCATCGGGAATTTCTGGTGCAGCAGGCTGATTCACAGGTGCTGGTGGTACCTCAACATCAGGAGGTCCCTGATTCTGCTGAGCTAACTGAGCTCTAAGCCCCCCTATCTCTTGCTGTTGGGCTAGCATCATTTGCCTTAGCTCATTCAGCTGGGCCGCAAGATCAATGTCTTGGATTGGTGCTCTTCTACGCTTTGGTGGCATGACTCTATACGGAAAATAAGGAAATAAACTTAGCTTCTTTTATTTTTAAATTAATAAAATCATTTCTTTTATATAGAACCATAATCTTCTTTCCATATAAAAGTATAACATGAACATATCTGAATTCATCATGATCTTGTTCATATCTCTTTCACAACAGGAGTACATAACCCTAACATTTGGGAAGATATAAAACTTTCCCATTATTTCCGAATGTCACCTGGTTGACACCACCAAGCTAAGGCACCACCCAACGTTATCCCCGTGTCCAACATTTTCCAGCATGGCCGTTGAAGGAAGATACTTACTATACCCATAAGATCTTAACTAATTCTAATGGTAAAAAAAAATAACATAACTTACTTGGGCCGTTGCAGAAGCGATGTAGGGCGAAGTGAAGTAGGCTGGCAGGATACCGCTCTGATACCAAACTGTGACGCCCCGACTACCCAAGCCAGGTCGACACCATACATACTTGTTCTTTACTTGAAAATTTGAGAAATTTTTTTTTTTTTTTTTTTTTAAACATATTCACATACGTCATCTTGTAAAGAAAAACTTGTTAAACATACATATCACAAAACATAATATACTTTTTGAAGTATTAACATATTGAATGCGGAAAATTATGCGTAGTGGTATCCCACACCGCCCTTCACCCGCCGCATCGTCCGCATAGCCCACCACTTAAGCTGCAGGCTTCTTACCTACAGTATGAAATATAAGAGTGAGCTTTCGCCCAGCAAGTTCAAACATAATCTCACAAAATATTTCAAACATCTTTAAAAAGAAACATGCCCATCATCACGAAACTCATGCATGAACCATTTATGATTGATTGAATGTCTTATGTTTCATTATAGACTCAATCTTTATTATCTTATCTCAACATGTGGGCCCATAGTGTCCGTACCAAAAGCGCGCAGCCTCCAGACAAAGCTAGGGTTTGCAAGGCCCTAACAATTCTGGGAATTATAACTTGACCCTTCACGATCACGGATCTCGATCACGGAAGGTAAATATCACCACTGAAACATGTAGCCTCCACGATCACGGGAGGTTGGTACGACACCTTACTTAATTATCTTACCATGTGATTTAACATTAGTGAACATGCTTCATGATGTCACTATGTCATATCATACTCAACATATGCCATAACATGGCCTTCTTGAAAACATGTCATTTCTGAAAACATGACATTTTTTTAAACATGGCACTTTTGTAAACATGGCACTTTTGTAACATGGCACTTTTGTAAACATGGCACTTTTGTAACATGACACTTTTGTAAACATGGCACTTTTGTAACATGGCACTTTTGTAAACATGGCACTTTTGTAACATGGCATAACATGTCATAACATAACTTAGCATATCATAGCCATAGCATAGCATCATACATCATGGCATCACTTATCATAGCACAACATAGCATGTATACTTGAAAATATAGTATACTTGAAAATAGTCTTTACTATTTTCATACTGTAGGTGAGGTTTGATACTTGCCTCTTTTACTATGTCGTAAGTAATGCTGCTCCTCTTCCGGGTACAGCTGCAGGTTTCCTCCTGCTTGATGAAGGATATAGATAAGAGTCTAATTCTTGCTATGGAATGTTGGTGTCCTAACCAACATGCCTACAAAATCTTAGTTGTATGTCCCCGATACCTGGTATCTCACTTGGTCACAATTAGTCATCCTACTGTTTAAGAATAATCGAACTTTGATTATTCCTTAAGAGGCTACGTTGGATAACCTCTTGGCTAGGCCCTTGACATATCGCTAGGTTTTCTTAAAAACCTTGGGCTTTATAATTTATCTCAAAAATTCTATTTTCTTACTTTTTGGAAATCTTGTGTAATTAGCTTCAAAATTTCCTTAATCTTCATATTTTTGAAATGGATTTTTATAAAAGTCATTTAAGGTTGAAAACTACCTTTGGAACAGTTTTTTACACTTAAAATAGCGGTTTTAAATAAAATACAGTTTTTCGGAAATGTTTGTAAAAATTCATGTGCAGGAATTTTCGGTTCCCTGCACACCCCTCGTAAAACAGTGTCAGTTTTAAAGATCCACTCCGAATTTGAAAAACTTGTTTTCACAAAAGTTGTAGCTCTCGAAAAATTCTAAAACTTTTGTGTTTTACGAAAAATCTAGTTCTGCTTTTATTTTTGTCAGTTTTTGTTTGAAACTGGCTGATCATGTTAATTGGGTCTGGGCAGACCAGCCTTGAGTTTTTATAGAAACGGAGGCCATTGGAGCCTCATTTTGGGATTCTGTCCACGATGTCCCCTAGGAAAAATCGTTCCGAACAACTTTCGTGTTTTACGTTTTACCCAATTCGGTCTCTAAAGACCTCAAATTTCCACTTTCCCGAGACTGGCCAGTTTCGAATCCGAACTGGCAGTTTCGGTTGTTAAGTCCGGTTTACGTCCTATTTCGCGCAAACTACCTCAACCGAACATGCGGGAGCCTAGATAGCAAGCATGCAGCGTATTCTATCGTCCCACATACAGTCACATGCAGCTCGAACGGGTCCATGCAAACCAAACCCAAAAAGTTCTAATCCTAGGTTTGCATGGTTCTAACTTTTGCATCTCATTCCAACAAGTATCAATCATCCACCCTTAAGCTAGCAGCCAAACATGCACTGCCTAGGGTAGATTTTGGACCAAAAATCAGGGGACACACAACCATTCACATCTAGCATGCAATCTATCCAACAAGCATAAATCAAAAAGCAAAGCACAAAATCAAACCAACCACCCTTAATACCTAAATCAAGCACCACACCTAACAAATCTAGGGCAAAGAAAACTTGAGCTTATGCTCTTACATTTTTCAACTTGAAATACAACTAAATTCCAAATTGAAAGCTCAAATTAAAGCTTAGGGTTGGAAAGATTACCTATAGGGTTTGGAATTGATTTCTCAAGCTTGGATCCCAAAACTTTTCTTTCTTTTCCTTGGCTGCCACCAACCGGTTCCTCCACCAAATCTTGCACCAAAATTTTAGTTAATTCTTTGGTATTTCCTTGAACCAAAATTAACCAAAACCAAATAACATTTTTCCTTACCTTTCCTCCTTATCACAGCCGGCCACTTGGCCACAATGGGTTCCAAAAATTTTTTTCAAACTTTTTCTCGGCTCTAGCTCAAATCCGAATTCTCCTAAGCAAAACCCCTTTTGAAATTTTGATTTTTCTTTCCTCTTTCTCTCTTCCTTGGCTGCTGATTTTCAAGGAGAAAATTGGCAAGAACCTCCCCAAATTTTTGAATAAAAATGAATAAAAATCACCCATATTTATAGGCAAAAGGGAACTTTTAAAAATTCAATTTTGACCCCTAAATTTTTGAAAAATTTGCCAATTGGCATGCAAGGTGGCCGGCCATGAAGTTTGGAGAACAAGGAAGAATGTTCTAGAACAAGACACTTGTCTTTACATGGTTGGTTCATGGAATTATGATGTCATAAATCCAAATAAAATTGATGTCACACTAAGGCCTTGTTTGGCTACTTTCTCCGATAAGCAGTCCATTTTAAACCAACACAGATATCTCTAATACTGTGTTTACTAATACACAGTACAATTCAGTACTGCTATACTGAACTTCAGTCCAAAATTTATCTGTGTATAGTTGGACTGTATAAAAATTTTTCTTTTTATTTAAAGCCCTTTGCCCCTTAATATCCTATTTTAGGTGCTTGATTTTTCTATGGTGGTTTTAAAACTTAATTATACTATCTTGTCTGTAAAGACGGTTTTCACAGTATATTTCTCATACTGCTGATTGAATCACAGTACCGTCTTATGTTTGACTTCTTTGGTCAATCTTTGACTATTCTGGTCAACTTTGACTTTTTCGATCAAACTTTGACCATCATAAATTTATGAAATTCCGTCATGCATTTGTCCTTAAAAGGCCTCTTATGGAGTCTCGTAATTAATTTACCGAGAACTCAACTCCATACTGATAAAACTATGAATTTTGTATTGGTATTCATAATTTTCATAAAATTGCACATAAACACATAATACGAGCTTTAGATTTCTTATATACAAGAAAATCATGAGTTCGTAAAAATTTTGGATATTACATATGTTTACTAACTTTAATTACTAAATTACAGTTCGAAAAGACGGGTTCATATGCGGACCGACATGTTATTTGGCGGGACACGCGGATCAAGCCCGATGGAGAGTACAAGAATCCATCGATTAAAATTATCGGCGATCAAATAGTAAGTCCACGAATCCTATTTCAAATAAAGTCTAAGATTGTCTCCATTATGTTTACGGGATGAATAACATATTGTGTAATTGTTATAGGACGAATTAACACAACAAGACACCCAAGGAAGCTTCGAATCCGTGGGGACAGAAGACATTTTGACCAAGTCTTTGGGCAATCCCGAGCATTCCGGTCGTCTTCGTGGGCAATCGAAATTTGTCAAGCAGGCGCAATACTACAATGCCATGCACGTACCAAGGGAGAATCCTGAAGTCTCCTTTATGAAACGACAGCTGGCTGCCTTGGAAAGAACGGTGCAGGAACTTTGTGCGAAGCACGGTATCAACCGTGAGACGATGGCCGAGGAGGCAGCCCCAGAAACTGTTGATCAGCACAACAGTTTCAAGGCGAGTTGCACACTCAATGAGAAAGACGCGGACGCGCCGGATCCGCAGCCCATGCCTAATGAAAGTAAGGAATGCCAACTTTTCCTTACTGATTTTATTAATGGTGGAGAAGTTTTGGTTGCACTAGGCAGGGCATACATGGACTGTGTTCCAACCGACACAGTCCATGGGATTCCTTTGGGCACGGGGAATGTGCGGGTGACAATCAGTGTCCCAAAATTGAAACGTGCACTCCTTCCGATTCCGACGAATGAAGCCACATACATAGAAGAGGCTGTCGGGGGGTTTGTTGCTTGGCCCAAAAAATTAGTCGTGATTCAGAGCAGTTTAAGCCAAGCCAGTCGAGGTCCCAGTCAAGCTCCCGACCCGGAAGCAAAGGGAAAGAAACGAATAAAAAAGAGAGCCGGGAGGAAGAAACTACAGTCACAACCGGAGGTACAACAGCAAACGGCAGAAGAAGTACCTCCTACGTTTGACTTCGTTGCAATTCCTATTGAACTGAGACCGCTGGCTTATTACGCACAAAGTTCCTTGAGTGACGGTAGCCAGATTTCGTGCCCACCACAACAATCCGATGAAATGCCCATATATATTGGGTATGAAGATGTATATGATTTCATAACCTTTAAAGAAATCAGTGCAAGCAGTATAATGGTTTACATCAGGTAAATGCTTTTTCCTTAAACAATACTTAATTATTGTTCCAATTAGCGTCAAAGTTAGATATATATGTTGATTTTGCACGCGTAACAAGTTTGACTTAATATTTTGCAGCTATTTATCGGATTGTTGTGCAAGAGCAGGATTGGATCAACGTTTCGTGTTTATATCTTCATTCCTTATCTCGCCAGTTCAACAGAATGTAGATCGCGTAGCCTACATTCGAGAGAGAGCCGACAATATCATCCGGATCATAACAAACATACCAAGGGGAAGGCTTGTTCTCATGCCATATAACAGCGGCCAACATTGGATATTGGCTGTTATTAATCCGTGGGATGACTCCGTGCTCTATTTTAATCCTCTTGGAAACGATCCGGGTGAAGATTTTCAACAGCTAATTACGTTGTAAGTGTTATTTGATCGGCATAGTTCCATGATTAATTTTACATTCCATAATTGTTGTTCCGGATGTATTGATAATTGATAATTGTTAAATTGTTAGGGCACTAAACGATTGGAAATTGCTGGTGGGACGAGGAATAACAAAGCGACGCAACTGCAAGACGTTGATTCAGACTGCCCGATGCCCGATACAGTAAGGAAATGTGCAGTGCGGCTATTTTGTATTGGGGTTCATGCGAGAAATAACGTTGAACGTCGATGGACTTGCCTTATTGCAAAACAAGACTTCTTATAATGAAGCTGATTTGAATTTGGTTAGGCAAGAGTGGACTACATATGTCATGAGCTTCATACAATACTGAGGCAAAGCATTTAGTTTAAATTTTGTATATATAGCAGTAGTTAATTAGTTCTATATATATTAATTGTTGTACATTGTATCGGCTATATCATTTATGTTATTATTTAATTCTTTGCTGCTTAAATTTTTCATGTCATGAATGAATGAACAGGAATGAACGAACTGGCATGGTTCAATTAAACGAATGGATATTTTTTTTGCATACGTCACGACCTACCACGACGGTTAACAACAGAAACCGTCGTGGAAATAAATATACCACGACGGTTTATACACGGACCGTCGTGTTAAGTCTATATACCACGACGGTTATTTACATAAACCGTCGTGGTAAATCGCATATTCCAAAATGTTAATTTTTGGTACTATTTTTACCAAAAATATACCACGACGGTTATTTAGAACAGTCGTGGTATATTTGCCAAAATGTTAATTTTTGGTACTATTTTTACATATTCCACGACGGGTACTATACATAACCGTCGTGGTAACGTTATATACCACGACGGTTTATCTGTATAACCGTCGTGGTATGTCATCTATCACGACTGTTACCACGACGGTTTTTAGTTAGAACCGTCGTGGTATAGTTGTCAAAATGTTAATTTTTGGAACTTTTTTTACCTATTCCACGACGGGTAAAGAACCGTCGTGGAATCTTTTTAGATTCCACGACTCTGGATTCCACGACGGTTAGATGACCGTCGTGAAAATATTACCACGACGGTTAAAAACCGTCGTGGTATCTACATTCTGTAGTAGTGCTTTCTCTCATAATTATTATTTGAATTTAACTTATGATTCGAACCGATTATAAAATATAGTTTGCATACGAGAGCGAGAATGGAAAACAAAATGAAAGGGAAGGGGGGAACTATAGTTGAAAAAAAAAAAAAAAAAAAAGGACGTCTTGCTAACATTGCCTAATTACTCCTAAAGATATAATTAATTTTATACAAATATTTTTTTTGAGAAATATATAGTACCAATAATATTATTTAATATCACATATGTAGTTTCCCAGCAAGAATTTTTGACAGACCTATCACCCAACATAATTTATGTGTCCAAGATATTTTTTGTCTGTTTTTATACAGTACGCGGATGCATGAATTTTCAGTAATGCTTCATTCGTTGGTCATCTAAAGTTCATCTTCTTCTTCTCCGTCCTACAATTCAAATTCAAACTCTACACTACTCAGACGTAAAATTATTACTAGATTATACTTGCAAACATCCAATACACCTTTACTCTATATTAACGGAAAAGAACAAAGAATGAATGATTCTCTCTTCCTTCCAATTATTTGTTTACTTACAAAATCGATAGTGAGAATTCAATATGCATAATATATTTTTCGTAATGAGAAAAGGAAATGTCAATATTTACCTCCTTTTATTTTAAGTGATGTTGTTTTTGTGTTTTTGTTTTGGAATAAAAGTGGTGATCTCCTAACTCTCTATAATATTAGTTGTGTGTCCAGTCTATTAGATTTAGTTCTATATAGTGTTAATAGTGATATTTTTGCTATGGATCTTTTGATTTTGATCGATTGGAGTTTTTCATTGATTATATTGATGTTTTTAAGTCACATGTATACTTGATAATTGTTGTTCCTTTCTGAGTTGTTATTATTGGAACTCGGTGGTGAACATTTTACCCCCTTTATGCATTACATTATATTCTATTGGTGAAACCGGTATGTATGATTGGGTTAAATTTTTTTGTGTTATTATGAGGTCTTTTGAACCGTCAATAGTGTTCGTAAATTATAGATATGGTATATAATTATCATTTTCAAAAGAGAAAAAAAAAACTCATTCAATCATATTTCTATAGCATAGTTAATATGGCACTAGTTTGTTTTTGCTTAGATATGTGGTAGTTAATATTATCGTTTAACTCTTTTTTGTTTTTTTTTTAAGGGAAATTATCATTCAAAATAAAATTTTATACAAACACTAATATCAAAGATGAAACAACCATGTGATACAAGAGACATAACCCTCAACTAAGATTGATTCCATCAATAAAATTTGATGAAACTTAATGAGGAGGACATAAGCCGAGACCCAGTGATGGGAAAATTCCTCGAGTTCCTTGGCAATCCTATAATCGAGCATGTACAAAGATCTTTTTGCAAAAAAAATCTACATTGACGGAATATTTCAATCGATCGAGAGACAGTTACTCGCAGCACAAAGACTGCAACAAATTCCGCATAGTTATAATACTAACGGAACCTATAGATATATACTGCTAGAAAACAACTCAAGCGGAACTGCACACATACAAAAACAAACCGGAGGTGGGGAAACTACTTCCTTTATTACAAAATTAAAACTTAAACACAAAAACAAAGCATAGAATAAAATAATATCGCCCACAAAATTTTTGCCCCACGTTGAACAACCACTCCGCCACATGTCACAACTCAGAGAAAATCAATCGGCTCGATTGGATGTAAGAAATCGCCGCACCAACCATCAGATCACTAGTAGGCCTCACCACATCCAACCGCGAATGCTTGTCGGGTTATATCTGATTGAGAAACTCCCAATTAGGACCTTCGACTCCATTCCTGCCGAGATCACCGAACTGCCAGTCACCTTCGCCAGCCACGGTGATGGTGGCAGTAAAAGTCTTACACAAAAGAGAACTCTAGTTCATGAGAAATTTGAGAAAAAACGGGGAGAGAGAAAAGACACTTTCTCTTTTGTTCTTTTCTTAGAAACAAGAAAATAAGCACGGCCCATTTGTTGGGTCCTTTTTATCTATATATAAAAGAGAGAAGCAAACAATTAAATGAAGCCCTCCTGTCCTCGTGGGACACTACAAGGACAGTGTGAATTCGATGAAAAAGGAAAGCCAACATGCTTTTGCGACGTCATACATTCACTACAAAGTTTTTTGCCATCCAAAATTATAAAGCTGACAAAGTCACCAAAGGAGCATAATATTTAGGGTTGCAAGTTGCAACTCCACTCCGGAAAAAAATATCTTTCGCCTTGGAGTAATTTATCAGGTGTAAAATTACTACTGAATACGTTATGTCTATAATCATTTTATTATTTTTTTTTACTTGGAAGTTGGTGATTCGAATTATATATTTTATGATATAGTCAAGTATAAAATTATTAATAAGTTATATCGACAATGACTTATTAACATATTTTATAAGTACTCGAATCGTACATTTTAAGAGGAAAATAAATAAAAGAATGATCCTTTTTAATTTTTGTTTATTATGACTTTCTTTTGTTGGAAGCTTGATCCTTAAGTTACAAAAGTTAATTTGCTCTAATCTTCACTGTTAAAAATATTCTTTCGAAAAGACTGTTAAAAAAATTATTTAGAAACAAAAACTAATAATTTTTTATGTTAAAAAAAAACGATAAAATTATGCGGTGATTACTAATTAGCTAGCTGTCAAATCCGACAAACTTCCCACCAACAGGTGTTAACAGGTAAAAATACAACTATCTCTCTTTCTCTCTCCTCCTTTTTTTCCTTCTTTTCTTTTCCCCCAAATCTCTCCAAGGCAGAACTACAGTACAACCAACTATTTATTTGTCTTTCCATGCTTACCCCAATTGGAAAATTAATCTAAATCATTAATATTTGAACTACTTTTAACAACAACAACAACAAAATAACGGTTCCAAACTATTTTGACCATCATCTATGTGTTCGACGTCAGTCTGACGTTAATAACTAGTCATCTTTTCATTCAATTATGTATAAAAGATTATTTTTTGAATTTAAATTTAGGAATTCAAACTATATATCTTGTAATAAAATCAAGTGTATTAGCTTATTCCTACAACCATAATTATATATATAAATAGTTATTTCAGTGTCAAAATCTTGAGGAAATTAGATTTTAGCTAGCAAAAGGACAAAGTCAACAAGCCATGATAGCTTGCTAGACAAACCATATACTTGTAATTAATATGTGCCTAAAAGGGCATAGCATGTGTGGACTAAAAAGTCATTGATTCATGTAAACTTTGGCTTAAAAGTTACCTATACATTCCCCCTGGCCTTGATCTGTTGCTTTCCCTTATTATTGTTTGCCCCTGTACTTTTTCATTGAAGAAACCTTTGGGGCCCAACTTTCTCACCGGTTACTTCAACGTCTTTCTGGCTTTGCTGTTTGTATTCTTTGAAGCTGAACTTCCTATAAATCGCCGGTTGGCCATGGCTCTCCACCATTACTTCATTGGTTGGGCAATAGAAATATGCTGAAGAAAACCTCTCAAAGTGCTCGGAGGCAACCACTCGGTGTTTGACGCTCTTGTAGACTCCGTTGCTTAAGGCCTAAATCGATCAAAACTATATCATCATCGTCGTAATCGAACATTTTTTTCAAAGGGATTATTCAAAATCGATCTCTGACGTATGTTTTCACCAATTTCTGTAATTTTTTAAGTAAATGATGAGAGAGGATAACAGGCATCTCAATCTATAAGACCAGTCTAAATAATAATTGTAATAATAATCATCATCATCTAAAATGAAAGAAGTGATTAAGTATTATATATGACTTAGATTTCCAACATTTCCAATCAAATTAAGGTAACTTGTATAGCCCCCAAATGGTTAGCCCTATATGTGTGGAATCTCACATGCCCTTATGGCTTTGAAATTTGTAGTTTTTTTATGTATCACAAAATTATAAACAATTTGGTCACAGATACATATTACAATACTACTAAATACTTTTCATGGACCGGCCATTTTTACGTAACTGAAACAAGTCGCCAATGTTGATAATAAGAGCTTCTGGATTAGGTTTTACACCAAAACATCTTCCATCTTTGAGCAATTGCAGGCCTCCGATATGGTCTTGGTACACGACCGAGAGGAAATCGGTATCGGTGTGAGGGATTAGTCCACGGACCAGCTGATCAGAAGAAGAGTAAGGACATGGCGGGTATCGGTTCAACCGGAGATAACTAGAGCTTGGAGGACAATTCTCATGGAAATAGGTGAATTTGACTCCCACATTTTCTGCCAGAATTTCAACTAAGGTTTCGGCAAGACCAGATGCTGTTCTCGCGAATCTTTCCATTGTTAATCTGTAGATCCGAGTTTATTTTGAAACAGAATTACAAAATTCAAAAGAAATTAGAAAAACGTACACCTATAAATTGTAATACCTAGATTTTTCAATGTTACTATTTCTTTTTAAAGAAATTAAATGTATACCATCAAGGTATTATTAAAAGAGAAGCTCGGTTAAGAGTTTTCTTACATTTTATGAGTTTTCAGGATCAATAAAACTCAAAATGGACTATGTAGATTAGCAACGGACCTTTTAAGACAAAAAGGGACGAAAAAGTATATGATTTTACGAAAGTCAAAGTTTGACTAAGAACGTTCAAGGGTATGACTGTACAATAATAGGATAAGCAGTATGGGAAAAATACTGCGAAAACCGTCTTTACGGTTGAGATAGCATGAATAGGCTTTGAAAACCACCTTAGAAAATCAAGCACACCTAGTAGGAATTAAAGACCAAAAGGGCTCGGAAGTATAAGAAAAATTTTATACAGTCCATTTTTACGCAGATAAATTTTGGACTGCAGTCAAGTAAAACAGTACTGAATTGTACTGTGTATTAGTAAACACAGTATTAGATTTATCTGTGTTAGCTTAAAATGGGTTTGCTTTTCAAAAATTAGCCAAACAAGGCCTTAGGATGACATCATATACCTTCTAAATTATGACATCATCCTTATTTGGAATTATGACATCATAATTCCATGAACCAAGCCTTGAATGACAAGTGTCTTGTTCTAGAAAAAATTTTGCTTCTTCCACAAGGGAATGGCCGGCCACCTTGCATGCCAATTGGCAAATTTTTCAAAAATTTAGGGGTCAAAATTGAATTTTAAAAGGTTCTCCTTTTGCCTATAAATAGGGGTGGTCCTTGTTCATTTTTCACAACATCTAGCCAAACTCTTGCCATTTTTCTGCCCATCCAAAACCGAGAAAGAAAGTGAGAGGGAGCCAAGAAAAAAATGAAAATTTTCCTAAACCAAGCTTAGGTTAGTGTTCGGTTTGCAAGGGAAAGCTAAGGGGAGAGTTTGAGAAATTTTCCCAGCCTTTTCTAGGCTTGCTGCCGAGTATTTAAGTGCAGGAAAAACCAAGAGAGAAACTCAAAATTTAAGGGGAAAAGTTAGGGTCAATTCGGGTTTGATTCAATCAACCGAAAACAAGTTTTGAGACCATTTTTTTTGGTCTAGGGCAGCCACGGTTTTGAGCAAGGGAAAGCAGTTAAAAAACTGCAATTTTAGTGTTTCAAGGGTGGTGTGGCCGAGCCTTAGGTGAAGGACAAATCTTGAGGCCAAACCAAATTTTTTTGGCAACTTGGTGTGGTGAAAACCGTGTGTGGTGTGGAAGTTTTTGGACCCAAACCCTAGCCTTGAGCCAAGGTAATTTCTTTAGCTCAAACCTTTTCAATTAAGCTTTCAATTTGAAATTTATTTGTATTTCAAGTTGAAATTTGTAAGAGCATAAGCTCAAGTTTTCTTTGCCCTAGATTGGTTAGGTGTGGTGCTTGATTTAGGGTTAAGGGTGGGTTGGTTTAATAGCTTTGATTTGGTTATGTTTATGCTTGTTGATTGATAGGTTGCATGCTAGATGTGAATGGTTGTATGCCCCTGATTTTTGGTCCACAATCTGCCCTAGGCAGTGCATGTTGGACTGCTAAGTTTAAGGGTGAATGGATGATGAATGGTTTAATTGTAATGCAAAGTTAGAACCATGCAAACCTAGGCTAGGTTAATGCGGGTTTTGGTTTGCATGGGCACGTTTGAGTTGCATGTTGGTTCATATGGGATGTTAGAAAACGCTGCATGTATGCTATCTAGGCTCCCGCGTGATCGGTTGAGTTAGATTACACGAAATAGGACGTAAAACGAATTTAAAACCGAAAACTGCCAGTTCGGGTACCAACTGGCCAGTTTCGGGAAAAGTGAAATTTGAGGCCTTTAGAGGCCGAACTGGGTAAAACGTAAAACATAAAAGTTGTTCAGAACGAGTTTTCCTAGAGGGCAACTCGGGCAGAATCCCAAAATGAGGCTCCAATGGTCTCCGTTTCTACAAAAATCCGTGGCTAGTCTGCCCAGACCCAGTTTACAGGATCAGCCAGTTTTTAACAAAAACTGACACACATACAAGCAGAACTGGATTTTTCTCAAAACACAAAAGTTTTAGGATTTTTCGAGAGCTAGAACTTTCGTGAAGACAACTTTTTCAAAATCAGAATGGATTTTTAAACTGACACGGTTTTATAAAGATTGTGCAGGGAATAGGAAATTCCTGTACAGGATTTTCTAAAAACAGTTCCGAAAAATTATATCTTTTCCCAAAACCACTGTTTTGACTAGGGAAACTGTTCTAAAGGCAGTTTCCAGCCCTAAATGATTTTTCAAAAACCTATTTCAAGGATATGAATTTTTATGAGTTATGTAAAAGATTTTTGAAGTTAATTTACCCAAGTTTCCAAAGAAATGGAAAATGGATTTTTTAAACCAAACTGGGTAAGTAAAATGATTTCGGGTAATAACCGGAAATAATATCCAAGTTACTAGGCCAAGGCCTAGAGCTCAAGTTTGACCCATATAGGGTTAACTTTGGTTGATCAAGAGTCTAATTATAATTAACCTTAAGGGTTAGACAAGATAACCCTAAAGGATACTAAGATTAATAAATTGGGCTAAGATATAGGGTTAATTAAGGAAACCCAATAATTATAATAAAGCCCAAGGTTAGGAAGGTAACCTAACCCTAACAGTATGTATAGGGTTTAGCACATGAGGTTACTCAACGTAACCTCTTAAAGAATTAATTCATATTTGGTTACTATTAATAATAGGGTTATTATTTGTAACCCAGTAAGACATCTAGTATTGGGGACATACAATTAGGATTATGTAAGCATGTTGGTTAGATTATCAACATTCTGCAATACTGATTAGAACCTCACCTATGTCCTTCAACGAGCAGGAGGGAACCTGCAGCTGTACTCTGAGAAGAAGCAGCATAACGCAGGACATAGCAAGAGAGGTAAGTACAACCACCGCCTACAGCATAGGCTTTATTGTGGTACTTGCCTAAGTATATTAGATGTATGCTAGGAATGTATGTTATGCAGTTGTTGATGCTACGTTATGTTGTTGTTGTTGCTATGTTATATTGTTAATGCTAAGTGATGTTATTGTTGTTATGTTATGTTATTGATATGCTATGCAATATATCATATGTTGTATGCTAGGATATGTAGTATGATAAGTTAAGGTATGTTTATGATGAATGTTATGATTACATGAAGCATGTAAGTATAAGAGCACGAAGCATGTTCACGAAATCTTATAAGAATAATAAGATCAAGTATGACACGACAAGATGAAAAGAAAGATGGCGAGCAAATCGCCTGTGTTGTACCGACCCGAGTAAGGTCGGGTTGGACTATGGTTTGAGTTGGAAATGGTTTGGCCGCCCCAACCACTCCATAGTCGCGCGCCCGGTATATACACACGAGTAAGGGGCCCATAAGTAAGATAAGAAATGAAAGTAAGTTAAGCATGAATTGAGCATAAAATAAGCATAAATGGACCATGCATTACGACATGTATGTTATGTTATGATGAATGAAGATAAGAAATGATATGATATGCATGATAAGTTAAGCTAGAACGTGTAAGGATAAATTATGTTTGTTTTTATCGCGGTATAGGAGGTTGTACTTGCTGAGCGAAAGCTCACTGTCTTACGTTTATGCTGTAGGTAAGTAACCGTCAGCAATGGTTGATACAAGATGGAAGGGCATGGCGGGGCAAACTGTGAAATGTGGGAAATCTAGCCGCTACGCGTTTTGTTCTTTATGAATTTATGTTATAGTGAATATTTTTGATAAAGACACTTTTATATGTTACACTTATATGCCATATAAAAAAAAAAAAAAAAATTCCGCTGTTTTCGTAAGTATGTAAGTAAGTATAAGAAGTTCAGTATGTAAGTATGTATGTATGGTAACGGCCTGTGCTAGGCGGGTCGTTACATAAATACACACACAAATAATATACACAAACACACACACACAAATATACACATACACACACACATATAAACATATATATACGTATGACGTGATAGATCTTGAATTGTGGAGTAAATTATGCCCCCATTAACTGAACTGGGCATAACAGATTCACGCCTGAAAGGTCGATAATCGTTGAGACTGAGAGAGATCATTATATTATTAGTGGAATTCAAACCCTAACTTGCAGAAGGATCGATATTCGGTGCAAATTAACGTAAGAACACAATGGACTGGGGACAAATGAAGATACTAGAAGTCGTGAAAAATATATCCCGAAAGATCATATACATCTCCAGTACCGCGTGTGTGTGTATATATATATTCGATTTCTGTGGTGAAAATCCTCACTTATACATATACTGCCTTTTGAGCTCTTTTTCTGATGCCGAATGAAAGCTTGTTTTCTTTCAAATTCAAATGAAAAAGAGAAAAAGAAAAGAAGAAACTGAGACGATCAAAAGAATAAAATGCAGTGCAGAGTTTCCGAGCATATATATGGCGAAATTTTATTTATTGATGTAATTTATTGTTATTATTATTATTGTTATTGTTATTATTATTATTTGTTTGGTTGAACACAAAAAAACAAAAACTTGTCAACATCAGGACACTTGGCCCACTCTGACAAGGCCTTTGCCGAAAGGACGTTCCTTTTATTATTATTTTTTGTTCACGTGGTTCACCAATGGTTGCCCAACGGTAGCTGCAGAATTTGTTCATCATTTGCTGCTATAGACTCGTAACGCCATGTGAGAAGGCATAACATTTTTGTACTCTTTTGGATTCTTACAAGTGATTCTATATGGTAGGTGTAAGGCATACCTGTAAGATAGAAATCTATTTGTGTGTACCGTGTACATCTATGTTATAGGTCAACAGATAATATATATATATATATATATATATCTACATCCTCGGGTGGGATGATCTAGTTGTAACTTTTTTTTAAATAACTAATAACAAACATTTGACTTATTTGTAGCTTTATATAATATTATGGATAACTTACTAAGTTAGTGACACATAGTCTTATATAAAATTATAAATAAATCTATTGGTTATTACAAGTTATTTAACAAGAAGTTACTTTTGAGGGACCATCCCACTTTAAGGACTTCCTTTGTATATTGATTAAGTCTTCTAACTTAGAACAACTTTTATGGAGAAGTCACGTTTTGCGATTATGATGATAAGCTCTTCCAAAAATTATCTGATTAGTTATGTCTATGTCAACATTTTCTAATAGCAAACTTTTTTAGATTTAGAGCTTTTGCTTTTAGTCAATATTAAAAAAGATTAAAACAATGTGATTTTTTAGTGAGTGTTTAGAATTATATTTTTGAAAGAGCTTGTGAGGTCAAAATAAATTTAAAATTCTCTATTAAGTAATAAAAATATTAAAATGACGTTTAGAACGTTAAATTTAGACCCTAATATAAGTTTTAAAGTTTACTTAAAAGAGTTTTTTTCGGAAGTTATATTTTATAACTTTGATCGACATGAAGCTCTTTTATAGACTAAAAGATTTTATAACAGATTATCCAAATATTTTTAAAAGTAACCTTTGGACCCAGTAAATCAAAAGTAACTTTTAGGAAGTTCCTAAGTTGATTCATAGTTACCTAGTTAGGCACTAATGTCTTATTCCCTATGTTCTAAAATCTTCTTCTAATTGTATTAGTACTGTACATGAAAAATTCAAGCAAAAAAAAAAAAATATATATATATATATATATATATTTTAATGAGAACGCTCATTAGAGCCATTTTCCTAACTTCCATTTCTTGTTTTCTATGTATTTTATCCAATCACTCACAAAAGCAGTTTTTTGTTACTCTAGATACTGTTTTAACTCAATAAGCTAAAAGCAACTTCTGAACCAAGCAATGTCGAACAGATACCTAGATTTTTAATAACCTACCATGGAGTCAAAACACAATCATACACAAATATAACAAGAAAAAAAAAAAAAAAAACTCTTAAAAAATACACACATGAAATGCACATTTTGCACATTTACCTGAGGTTGTTGAATTCAGTCATTTTTGTTGGTAAATTTGTGATGGATACATGAAAGGCTTCTGAGCATGACAGCTGGTTGAGACATGTGGCCTTTAAATTACCCCAACGGTAACTATTGGATGATAAATTCAAAAAGTTATTTTGAATTTTCTTTTCAAAAGGCTGTTGGAACACCTTCTTCTGCTCAATTTTCAAGCTCTCAAGTACTTGTACTGAAATTCCATGATTGACAACTTGAAAGAAACCCCAATTTCTTGAAGCATCAACAATCTCTTGGATGCAACTTTCTCTCTCTAGTTGGTCATTTGACCTCAAATGGATAAGATTGACCAAAGGTAGATTACAATCCTCTATGATATCAAGCTTATCAATATCTTTCACTTCCATTGTGGTGAGGGAGTTTTGTGAGAGGGTTTTGTAGGTCTCTTCAAATGGAGGTTCAAAATCCATGGAGGCCAAAAGGACAATATTTTAGAAGAGAATTAGTGGTAATTATACCTTAGATTCTTTCCTTTTCGCCCTAATCAGTAAGAATTTTTTTTTATTAGGAATATATGGTGCAAAAACTCACTACAAGAATTTTGACTTTAAAATACCAAACTTTTTGATACCAAAAAAAGTTTGGTAGCAGAAAATAGACTTTCCGTTACCAAATTTTGGTATCGGAAAGGTATAGACATTTTGTTACCAACTTTGGTAGCAGAAACAACACAATCCGCTACCAAAATATTTTGGTAACAGATGATATGGCGGGAATTGAATTTTCGTTCCCGCCGAAAACATTTTGCTACTAAAACACTATTTGGTAACAAAATATTAACATTCCACTACCAATATTTGGTAGCAAATTATAATATTTTGCTACCAAAATTATTTTGGTAGCAAAAACATTGGCGGAAAGCCAAAATTTTTCCCACTAATGTCATTTGCTACCAAATTCCATTTAGTAGCAAATGGTGATATTTCGCTATCAAATTTTGGTAGCAGAATATAAATTTCTGCTACCAAATTTTGGTGGCCCAATCTCATATTTTGCTACCAAACTTTTTTTGGTATCAAAAACGTTGGCGGGAAGCCAAATTTTTTCCCGCTCAACTCATTTGCTACCAAATTTTTTTTTGGTAGCAAATAGTACATTTTGCTACCAAAGTTTGGAAGCAGAATATGAGTTTTTGTCACCAAATTTTGGTAACTAAATATCTCTTTTTGCTACCAAATATACTTTGGTAGCAACAATTTCCCCCCCTAAGGTCATTTGCTACCAAATTTCTTTTGGTAACAAAACAAGATATTTTGCTACTAAAATTTGGTAACAGAATATAAATTTTTGCTACCAAATTTTAGTAGCAAAATTTCTCATTTTGCTACCAAACTTGTTTTGGTAGCAATAACGCTGGCGGGAAGCCAAATATTTTTCCGCTCAACTCATTTGCTACCAAATTTTGGTGGCAGAAAGCAAGAATCCGTTACCAAAGTTATATTTTGGTGGCAGAAAGTCATCTTTTGATACCAAAAGTTACATTTGGTAGCAAATCTTCAAGAAAGTTTCTAACTTCATATTTTATAATTGTAATTTTTTTTTATACTTTTTCATGAATATGTTTGATACAAAGTTTGTAACAATAATATATTTTGTATGAACAAATTTATTTGGTGATTTAGCTCTTTCATGTAGGACATATAAGTTTGTATGATATGTATTAAGTATGTTATATATAAAGTAGACAACGTATATACTTATAATAGTATCCTATTACTTTATTATATAGAATAAGATATATCATCTTGAAATCTATATTTCATATTATAATGTGACTAAAAAAATGGTTTTAAATAAATTTTTGTTATCAAATGATAATTTTTTTCATTTTTAAAATTTTTTTCTTCCAGCTACCAAACCCAAATTTGGTAACAAAATACATGTTTTTGGCTACCAAACTAATATTTGGTAGCGAAATATACGCTTTTTTGCTACCAAATTTTGGTGACCTAAAGAAAGAATCCGTTACCAAAGTAATATTTTGATGGCGGAAAGTCATCGTTTGCTACCAAAAGTTACATTTGGTAGCAAATCTTCAAAAAAGTTTATAACCTCATATTTTATACTTGTAATTTTAAAAAAAAATTTTGTTTATAGTTTTTCATGAATATGTTTGATACAAAATTTGTAACAATAATATATGTTTTATGAACAAATTTATTTGGTGATTTATGTCTTTCTTGTAGGACATATAAGTTGGTATGATATGTATTAAGTATGTTATATATAAAGTAGACAATGTATATACTTATGATAGTATCCTATTACTTTATTATACAGAATAAGATATATCATCTTGAAATCTATATTTCATATTATAATGTAGCTAAAAAAATGGTTTAAATAAATTTTTTATCAAATAATAATTTTTTTCATTTTTAAAATTTTTTTCTTCCTGCTACCAAACCCAAATTTGGTAGCAAAATACATGTTTTTGGCTACCAAACGAAAATTTGGTAGCGAAATATACGCTTTTGTGCTACCAAATTTTGGTGGCCTAAAGAAAGAATCCGTTGCTAAAGTAATATTTTGGTGACGGAAAGTCATCGTTTGCTACCAAAAGTTACATTTGGTAGCAAATCTTCAAAAAAGTTTATAACCTCATATTTTATACTTGTAAATTTTTAAAAATTTTTGTTTATAGTTTTTCATGAATATGTTTGATACAAAGTTTGTAACAATAATATATTTTATATAAACAAATTTATTTGGTGATTTATGTCTTTCTTGTAGGACATATAAGTTGGTATGATATATATTAATAGGGAATTTGGTGAAACGATTTGAGTTTGTATTTTTAAGTTTCAATAGTAAATTTTTTGAATTTTCAGAAAAGACAAAAAACTTTTTGGGAAAAAGACAAAAATTTTTGGAGAAAAAGACAAAAAAAGTTTGAAATGGTCATCTTAAAATGTTGAACCAAACAAAGCCTAAGTATGCTATATATAAAGTAGACAATGTATATACTTATGATAGTATCCTATTATTTTATTATATAGAATAAGATATATCATCTTGAAATCTATATTTCATATTATAATGTGGCTAAAAAAATGGTTTTAAATATATTTTTTTTATCAAATGATAATTTTTTTCATTTTTAAAATTTTTTCTTCCTGCTACCAAACCCAAATTTGGTAGCAAAATACATGTTTTTGGCTATCAAACTAAAATTTGGTAGCGAAATAAATGCTTTTGTGCTACCAAATTTTGGTGGCCTAAAGAAAGAATCCATTACCAAAATAACATTTTGGTGGCGGAAAGTCATCGTTTGCTACCAAAAGTTACATTTAGTAGCAAATCTTCAAGAAAGTTTATCATGATATTTGCTAAGTATGTTATGCATAAAGTAGAAAATGTACTCCTAGTAATATTTTATTACTTTAATATACATAATAAGATATATTATCTTTAAACATATATTTTTTGTTATAATGCTAATAATTGTTTTAAATAAACTTTTGTTATCAAATTATAATTTTTTTCATTTTTTTTTAAATTTTGTCTTTTGACTACCAAATTAAAATTTGAGGGCAAAATATATGTTTTTTTACTATTAAATTTTGGTGGCAAAAATTATATGTTACCATACATATGTTTTGGTGACGGAAAGACATTTCAACTTGTTTTTCGGTACCAAAATTTGGTAACAAATTGTTCATTTTGACTGCCAATAGTGACTAAATATAATGTATACAAACCCTTAAAACTTAACACTCAAACCATTTCAAAAAACACTGAACACTCTCTCACATTCTCTTCCTGTACCCTAAAGTCTCGCGACCTCTCTATCTCCACTCGGACAACCTTCACCGTAGTCCCTTCGCTACGCCGTCACCAGCCCTTCGCCGTTCCGTCGCCGCGCCGTCACCAACGACGGGACCCTCTCTCAAAGGAGTAAGGGAAAGGAAGTTCATTCTCAGACATATCGAAAACCAACGAGAAATCGACAATGGCGTTGGCTTCGGACTCAGAAACCACCTCCTCCTCTGTTTCTTCCCACGATTCCTCCTCTCAGACAAGGCAAAAAGTAATGGTTTTTTTTTTTTTTTTTTTTTGTTTGGCAAATTCCCTCTCTTTTCCAAACCCCAACTTTTTTTTTTTTTTTGTGCAAATTCCCTCTCTTTTCCAAACCCCAACTCTCAACAGTTCAGAAACGCAATCCCTAATCAATTCCTGGGCTCTTTGATTTCTGGATTCTTGTTTCTGGGCTTTCGCAATGCTTTTTAGTGGATAATTGGCGATTTCTTGGATGCCCATGTCTGGGAATTTGTCTAATTTACGAGTTATGCTCAGAAAAGAAATCCTAGAATTGTTGAAGGAAGAGAGGAAAGGAAAATGGAAACCCTAAACTTTTTGGCAATTGTTATAGGAAGAAGAGAAAATGGGATCAGCCTGCAGAGTCCTTAGCTTCTGCTGGGCCTGCACTGCCTGGAGTTGTCTCATTAGGTGCCCTTGAGTGGTTTCAGTACTTGGTGTAACTCCTGTGTCTCTTTTAATGAACCTGCTTTCGGCAAACTCCGGTAATGTGTCCCCGGTGATTCCAACTCCTTTGTTGCAGCAACATGCTGCTGCAATAGTCTCAAAGCTAAACCAAGTGAGATCCCTTTCTGAGTTTTCCTTCATTTTTGATAGCTTCATGATACACCAATGTTGCTTGAGTTTTTCGATTTTGGAATATATATATATATATATATATATATTTGGTTTTTTCTTATTGATTTGTTTTGTATAAAATCGTTTGTGCTATTTAGCCAAGATCCAAGATGAATTGATAGCTTCATGGTTGTTTGACAAGCTTTTTTATTATATATATATATATATATATATATATCGGTATATGCAAGAAAGCTTATGTCTTATATGTTCTTTCTAATTTGTTTTACTATGATTCATCAGAGCAAATTGTGGTCATAGTTAATCAGTTTCATATGTTTCTTTATTCTTATATGCATTTGTATGAGTGATTAGCTTGTGATTGTATTTTTTTCCATGAAAACTTTAATTTTGTATTGTGCAGAGTTCTTGGAATTCCAACCGGAGTGCAGGTGCTGATGGATAACAATCAAGTAGTAAACAGAGTAATAGGATATGCATGAATAGGTAGGTAGAACAGGGTTGATATTTTTTCCGCTTTAATATTGGTTAGATGTTATTTATCTGAATGTTGATCTTAAGGGTGACAGACATATTTGTTACCAAAGAGTGTTATAGGGTTTATATGATGAAAGTATCGGCATTAAAAGATTGGACTACTATGGCTGAGAATTACCTGAATTTACGTTTTTTTTGCATAAAATCGGTGACAAAAGCTACTTTCCAGAGGTAGTTTGAGTTTTCTTTAGTCTTTATTGGTTCATCTTTATTGCTATCCCTAGATGTGTGATGAACCTGATTGTTTTTGCATTTTGCTTTTGCAGTCATTTTGAGAAATATGGCGAGATAACTGATTTATACATGCCAAAGGTGCTTTATCTTTTCTTGTCTCGTTGTTTTACTCTACATTTTGAGTTGGAACTTATTTTTATTGATTATTGAGTTTGACTGCATGTGTTGGCTACTTTTCTACATGCACTTATGTAAATAGAACATGCACAACCAATTTAGCCAAACATGATTACACACGATTCTTTATGTGTAAGCGTTTTGGAAGTTTGGCTGCAAAGACAATGGCTATTATATAATTGTTGTAAATGTGGTTCAGGATCAAGGCTCGACTACACATCGTGGAATTGGTTTTATCACCCTTGCAAGTGCAGGTTAGGGCATTCGTATCATGTCATTGAGAATTTATAGTATCTTCTGTTCCTGTCTGTAACATATGGGCAATAGATTGGTTCACTTAATATTCTATTTTAGATACTATAATAAACTAACACTGACTAATTATTACCTCTTCTGATTACTAGTGACAAATAGAATTTATGGGTATGACTTTGGAGTGATTTGATAAGTTTGATATTCTAGCACGTATCATTAAGCAACAATGTGTCATCTATTTTGCAGAGTCTGTGGATAGTTTGATGGCTGATACTCACAAATTGGGAGGCTCAACTGTAGTTGTTGATCGAGCAACACCCAAGGTAAATTGCAGCATATCTAGTTTTAAGCATATCTTTTACTAAGGATAAATAAAGCACGTGTCAGTAGTATAAAACGTTTGAAGGTATTTTTCTTTTCTCACTTACTCTTTATAACATTTGATTTTATTCAAAAACAAAATTAGCAACTTTATTCTTGCAGGATCTATTTGATGTAGATTTTGACGAACATCCACAATTGAGAGACATTGTGCATCACTATTTCTTCTAGCACTTTAAAGGTTATCAATATCGGTGCCACCAAATATACCAGGGCCTTATTGAGGAAGGAAAAGATCCATTGCAACATTTACTGAATCAATACATTAAATCAGCAGATTAATGTGCCTTCAGATTATGTCTGTCGCCACCGCCACCGCCACCGCCGGCCCTAGTTTGTTAGATCTTTTTATTCATGCAAGATTAGGTGTTTACTAGTACAATATTTAGTAGACCGTAAGTGTTTGGATTTGCTCAAGTATGATTATTTTAGTATCTTGTTGGATTCTAATATGTATTTAGATATTTGAGATATTTGGTATTTTGCTTGAGTTAATAATTGGTATTTTGCTTATTAAAGTTGATTTTCATATATATATATATTTGGGAAAAAATACAGGTATATAAAACTGCTTCAGTTTTGGTGACCAAAAAAATTTGGTAGTAGAAATTTAGTTTTCTGCCTTTTTTGCTACCAAATGTTTGGAGGCTAAAACATAAGAATTCGTTACCAAATATCTTTCGTTATCAAAATTATTTTGGTATATGAATCTTATACATTTTGTTACCAAAATACATTATGCTACCAAAATTTGGTATCTAAATCTCATACTTTTCGTTACCAAGTATCTTTTGCTACTAAAAATTTGGTAACAGAATCTTGTATAATTTGTTACCAAATACATTTTGCTACCAAAATATTCGGTAACTAAATCTCATACCTTTTGCTACCAAAGATTTGGTTACAGAATCTTATACAATTTTCTATCAAATACATTTTGCTACCAAAAAATTTGGTCACTAACTCATATATTTTTTGCTACCAAATACATTTTGTTACAAAAAATTCGGTAACTGAATCTCCTACTTTTGCTACCAAAATACATTTTGTTACCAAAATTTTGATTCTCAAAATGGCATACTTTTTGCTACCAAATACATTTTGCTACCAAATTTTTTGGTAACCGAATATCACACATTTCGCTACCAAATACAATTAGTTACCTAAATAAATTTTGGTAACAAAAAGTATTTGTTACCAAATTTTTGGTAACAAATACTTTTTGCGACGCACTTTCTGTTACCAAAATTTTTTGGTATCAAAAACAATTTGTTACCAAAAACAGCACTTTCAGCTACCGATTTTTTGGTAACAAAAAAGCGAAATTCTTGTAGTGACTTCAGCAAAATATGTATAAAGGTAAAGTCTCTTGTTTGGAGGAAGTACAATCAGGCGCGTATAACATCAAGTCTAATGTCTTGCAACACTAACTCATTAATATGTAACATTTTCTATTGATATTTGTCATTTATAATAAAAGTTCAAAAATATAAATGTTACACATAAAGTTACATAATATTACTTGTAAATCAACTAGTAGTTCTAAGAGTAAAAAAAAATTCTATTTGACAAATCTGTACGATTATCGAATAAGAGACTCATCATACATAAATATATGACAAAGAATTAGTAAAACCAAAAGTACTTGCATGCATTTTATAGGCACAAATTGAAAGTTAGCCATGCATGCATGAAGATGCTTGCATGTACTTTACTCCAAATTTATTGAACTAATATTTCTCTAGTTTTAGCTTATAGAAATTTTTCTTGTTTAATTACCACTTACACGATCTGAAATTAGCTCAACAATATATATAGTTTCTTGTTAGGTCACCGCACCTTAAACAAATGTAACTTGTTATAATTACTTTTTGATTTACATATAACTCTATATGTAACATACGATCTTGAATTGTTAGTGTCAACAGTATATATTATAGATATGTTATATTAGAATTATTTGTTAATTATGTTAACCTATAAAAAGTTAAGGTCATGAATTCCGGACATATTTGAGACTTATTAAGCATATATATATATATATATATATAAGAATAATCTTAAATCGGGTATCTGATAGTATCCGACAATGTGAACTTTAATTATTGTTAATGTAAACTTCAGCTATTAGCATTTGTGAATTCATGTAGAAGAAAATATCGCTAAAATAAATATGAATTTTCTTTATTTTACATTTTCTTCTGCATGATTTACATTTCTAGTTACTGAAATTTACATTTACATTAACTGAAGTTCACATGTCAATTAACATCAGGTACTGAATTTAAGATTTTGTATATATATAAATATATATATGCATATATGTTAGTGTGTGAAGTTGCTATTTTATGTTGCATTAATGTACGATTGTGAACATGGTGAATCATGTAGTTGAAACTAATAAATACATACGTAACTCTATATGTTATATATATGTATACATATCTACACACCCATATATAGACATAGGGGTGACAATTCGTGTCACGTGTCGGGTTCATGTCGTGTTAGAGCCGTGTCGATTTTTTTCTTCCCCGACCCGAACATGACCCGCGACACGAACACGAAACAAAACCGCGACACGAACCCGTCACGGGTTGACACGACACGAACCGAAATTGACCCGCGACACGAAATTGACCTGCGACATGAAATTGACCCGCAACACGAAATTGACCCGCGACACGAAATTGATACGAAATTAACCCGCGACACGAAATTGACACGAAATTAACACATTTGACACGAAATTGACCTGAAATTGACACGAAAATTGACACGAAATTGACACAAAATTTGACCCGAAATTGATACGAAAAAATTCGTGTCGTGTTCGGGTTGGACAGGTCTAACCCAAATACAACACGAATTTTTCCGTGCCTATTTCGGGTTCTTATTGATAATATATAAGGATAAAAAGTCATAAGGTAAAATATCCCTTCAAAAGTTTACACAATTTTATTTGATGATCTAGATGGTAAAATATTCAAGATCATTGGATTTTAAGCCACTGGGATTAGCTTAGTGGTGTGGATGGGATAGGTTAAGGGCTTAGGATGTTTTAGTCTCAAGTTTGAATTTGAAAGTATTATGAAATTAATAATATTGGGATAAAAGGGTTAATAGATGGTACCAAAAAAAAAAAAAAAAACATCATTGGATTTTACCGGAACCTTTAATGGTCAATAGAGATATGTAATTTCTAACAAAATACTAAAATTTCGAAAGTAGTGCTCAAGACACTGAAATTTGGCTGAATATGACTTTTGTATGACATGTCCATTTCGCAATAATGCAGCAAAAGAGGACGGTTTCCACGTGACCCGAAATAGGCACGGAAAAATTCGTGTCGTGTTTGGGTTGGACAGGTCCAACCCGAATACAACACGAATTTTTCGGTGCCTATTTCGGGTGATCCGAAATCGACACGATCACTATTTTTTTCAATCCGGACCCACAAAATTCGTGTCGTCGTGTCGCGATCCGTATTGGCACCCCTATATAGACACACATTTATCAAGCACGTGGAAACCGTCCTCTTTTGCTGCATTATTGTGAAATGGACATGTCATACAAAAGTCATATTCAGCCAAATTTCAGTGTCTTGAGCACTACTTTCGAAATTTTAGTATTTTGTTAGAAATTACATATCTCTATTGACCATTAAAGGTTCCGGTAAAATCCAATGATGTTTTTTTTTTTTTTTTTTGGTACCATCTATTAACCCTTTTATCCCAATATTATTAATTTCATAATACTTTCAAATTCAAACTTGAGACTAAAACATCCTAAGCCTTAACCTATCCCATCCACACCACTAAGCTAATTCCAGTGGCTTAAAATCCAATGATCTTGAATATTTTACCATCTAGATCATCAAATAAAATTGTGTAAACTCTTAGAAGGAATATTTTACCTTATGACTTTTTATCCTTATATATTATCAATAAGAATTTTTTTAATTATTAAATTAAATTTCTAATTATATGATTAGTGAGTTTTCACTGTTTATTCTCTTCAATAATTAGGGGTTTTAAAGGTCTAGTTACTAATTATGATCTCTCTTTTTTTTAGTTTTTTTTTTTTGTTCCACTAATTAAAAAAATATCAAATCTATCTAGTCAATCCCTTCTTGTTTAGAAACTTTTAAGAACAGACAAATAAATAAAATTAGAGAGCTTGACATAAGGTAGGACCTCGTATTTCATCCACTTTTGGCATATTCTCTTAAAATGAGAGGGGGGGGGGGGGGGGGGGGGGGGGGGGGGGGATTCCATTCTTAAATGAGAATTCAAACGGATAGGTGTTTGACAGGGAAAAAAATATGGAACGAATTTCAAAAATTAATAAAAATAGATGAGGATTTTAAATGAAAATAATCTTGAATTTGAAATGGTATGCCAAACACACTAGCACAACTGGTAGAAATCACTTTTTAACGTTAGAATGGTTTTTTAACTGTCTGATATATAAATGTCTACATTAAAAAATTACAACATGCGACAAGAACTATTCTTAATTAATTTACTGACTATAAGAAATTAAATATCCTAAAAATTTCCATAAAACTATAGTCTTTCATCTCCTCCTCAAAATTAATCAAAATTCATAGACTTTTAATTTGGAATGTCGGCCATAACTATTCGAAAAGTAGTTTAAAGAGCATGAAAGTGACAATTTGTAGGAGAGAAAAAATCAGGAACAGAAATAATAGGTCAACAGTTTTCTGAAATGATGTATGAACAACTATATGCATATTTTGGTCGGGCTTTAAAAGGTATTAAAGTTAAAAAGCTTTTGGACGTGTTATACATGGGTGATTTACAAAACCACCCCCTGTACTGGCTTAACTCCTAGCTATAGGTAGATTAAGCAAGCACCTGAGGCCTCATCTTTTGTAGTAATTTTCTTTCCTTTTTTTTTTTTTTTGTTTTGTTTTGTTTTCCCTCCTTTGCTGAAGTTTTAATTTTCTTTTTACGAACTTTAGTTTAGCTTAAGACTTAACCAAAATAACAAATCTCACATTCAAATTTGAAATTAAAATAACCTAAACAAGTTGCAAGCATAATCTAATGTTAATTTTCACAACTAAATATCATAAAATACAGAGTTTGAATCCCTATCCTCATAATAAAAATAAATAAATAAATAAATAACTTATTACTAATATTTCATCTTTTGGCAAAATTTAAAATAGTAAACTTTCTCTTCTTTTCTTTTTCTTTTTCTTTGCACACTATGTTTTCAAAATAGGAATATATTTTCTTTTCTTTTCTTTTTTCTTCTCCTGCAACAACAACAACAAAATCATTTCTCCTCTTCCTTCTCCTCCAACAAGGTCTTTTCCCAATTCCTCAACAGTTTGCAACAAATTACGAAAAATCAGAGTTGGGAGGAAAGGGAAACATATATCATTGTATATAGAGGAAACAAAGACCATCGTAAGGCTTTGACTTGAAAGTGTTAAGATTGATGCCTAAAAAGCATACGGTATTTAAGACTTTATTGCAATTTAAATAAATAAGTGCTTTATTTCATTGCACTACTATGTGCATGTATGATTGATACTTTGTATATAATAAAGTTCCTTAATTATTAATGTGACCTTAAAAATTTTATGTAAGTGTTATACACAAGAGGACAATATTTAAGGGATATTAATCTAAAATTGTTCGTAATAAAGAATTAGAGTTAAATCCTTTAATTAATTATTACTAATTTGGTTCATCTATATTATGAATAGAAAAATTCTATCCGAATTGTTGTTGAGGTATCATTGAGATTATAGTGCTTTATACAATATGATTATGTAGGACTGGAGCACAATTGAATTAAATATTTGATAAACTTTGTTAGTATATGGAGTATTTAGATTTATTCAATGGTGATCATATATGGAACAGTCTTAATTTTGAATTGTTAACATCTTAATGTTGATAGCGTTATGTCTTTTGACTTGCTCTGTAAATAGATTTACAAGATGTTGAATGTTATTCCTTATATCTTGGAGACATAACAAAACAAATAGTTGGAAGTGTAATACCTAGATTTTTCAATGTTACTATTTCTTTTTAAAGAAATTAAATGTATACCATCAAGGTATTATTAAAAGAGAAGCTCGGTTAAGAGTTTTCTTACATTTTATGAGTTTTCAGGATCAATAAAACTCAAAATGGACTATGTAGATTAGCAACGGACCTTTTAAGACAAAAAGGGCTTGGAAGTATAAGAAAAAATTTTATACAGTCCATTTTTACGCAGATAAATTTTGGACTGTAGTCAAGTAAAACAGTACTGAATTGTACTGTGTATTAGTAAGCACAGTATTAGATTTATCTGTGTTAGCTTAAAATGGGTTTGCTTTTCAAAAAATTAGCCAAACAAGGCCTTAGGATGACATCATTGTTATTTGGAATAATGACATCATTCTTATTTGCAATTATGACATCATAATTCCATGAACCAAGCATTAGAAGACAAGTGTCTTGTTCTAGAACAATTTTTCCTTGTTCTACAAGGGGGATGGCCGGCCACCTCATGGGGTTATCACCCAATTATCAAAAATTGTGGGGTAAATTTCACAATTAAGCAAAATTCCCCAACCTCTATAAATACCCCTCACACCTATTCATTTTATTCAAAAATTTGGGGAGGTTCTTGCCAATTTTCTTCTTGAAAATCAGCAGCCAAGGAAGAGAGAAAGAGGAAGGAAAAACAAAAATTTTCAAGGGGGTTTTGCTTAGGGAGTGTTCGGTTTTGGTGTGGATCAACCAAGGAGCCAAGAGAAAATTTTTGGGTCCCTAGCTAGGTTGAAGCCGTGGGCAAGGGAAGGCAAGGGAGAAGGGGGAGTTACAATTTTCAAATCCTAACTTTGATCTAAGGTAACTTCCTTGAGCCCTAATCCTTTCATTAGGTTCAATTTGGAATTTTATTTGTGGTTCAATTTGGTTGTAAGGACATAAGCCCATTTTCCATTTTATGCCCTAGTATGGCTGTATGTGCTTGATTTGTAGATCTAGGGGTGTATGGCTTGAATTCTTGCATTTTGTGCTTGTTTGTGATTGATTTTCATGCTTGATGCTTAGGGTTGTGTGTGTCCCCTGGTTTTGGTCCAAAATCTGCCCTAGGCAGTGCATGTTGGACTGCTAAGTTTAAGGGTGAATGGATGATGAATGGTTTAATTGTAATGCAAAGTTAGAACCATGCAAACCTAGGCTAGGTTAATGCGGGTTTTGGTTTGCATGGGCACGTTTGAGTTGCATGTTGGTTCATATGGGACGTTAGAAAACGCTGCATGTATGCTATCTAGGCTCCCGCGTGATCGGTTGAGTTAGATTACACGAAATAGGACGTAAAACGAATTTAAAACCGAAAACTGCCAGTTCGGGTACCAACTGGCCAGTTTCGGGAAAAGTGGAATTTGAGGCCTTTAGAGGCCGAACTGGGTGAAACGTAAAACATAAAAGTTGTTCAGAACGAGTTTTCCTAGAAGGCAACGTGGGCAGAATCCCAAAATGAGGCTCCAATGGTCTCCGTTTTTACAAAAATCCGTGGCTAGTCTGCCCAGACCCAGTTTACAGGATCAGCCAGTTTCAAACAAAAACTGACGCAAATACAAGCAGAACTGGATTTTTCTCAAAACATGAAAGTTTTAGGATTTTTCGAGAGCTAGAACTTTCATGAAGACGATTTTTTTAAAATCAGAATGGATTTTTAAACTGACACGGTTTTATAAAGACTGTGCAGGGAATAGGAAATTCCTGTACAGGATTTTCTAAAAAACAGTTCCGAAAAATTATATCTTTTCCCAAAACCACTGTTTTGACTAGGGAAGCTGTTCCAAAGGCAGTTTCCAGCCCTAAATGATTTTTCAAAAACCTATTTCAAGGATATGAATTTTTATGAGTTATGTAAAAGATTTTTGAAGTTAATTTACCCAAGTTTCCAAAGAAATGGAAAATGGATTTTTAAACCAAACTGGGTAAGTAAAATGATTTCGGGTAATAACCGGAAATAATATCCAAGTTACTAGGCCAAGGCCTAGAGCTCAAGTTTGACCCATATAGGGTTAACTTTGATTGATCAAGAGTCTAATTATAATTAACCTTAAGGGTTAGACAAGATAACCCTAAAGGATACTAAGATTAATAAATTGGGCTAAGATATAGGGTTAATTAAGGAAACCCAATAATTATAATAAAGCCCAAGGTTAGAAAGGTAACCTAACCTTAACAGTATGTATAGGGTTTAGCACATGAGGGTACCCAACGTAACCTCTTAAAGAATTAATTCATATTTGGTTGCTATTAATAATAGGGTTACTATTTGTAACCCAGTAAGACATCTAGTATTGGGGACATACAATTAGGATTATGTAAGCATGTTGGTTAGATTATCAACATTCCGCAATACTGATTAGAACCTCACCTATGTCCTTCAACGAGCAGGAGGGAACCTGCAGCTGTACTCTGAGAAGAAGCAGCTTAACGCAGGACATAGCCAGAGAGGTAAGTACAACCACCGCCTACAGCTTAGGCTTTGTTGTGGTACTTGCCTAAGTATATTAGATGTATGCTAGGAAAGTAGGTTATGCAGTTGTTGATGCTTTATTGTATGTTATATGGTTGTTGCTATGTTATTGATATGCTATGTTATATGCCACTTTGATTCGATGTTGTATGCTAGGTTATGAAGTATGATAAGTAATGATATGTTATGAAATGTTATGTTACAATATGTTATGATATGTTAGAATCATGTTATGAGAGGATATAGGATATGTTATGGCTATGATTGAGATATAATCATGATTTAATTGTGTGAGACATCACGAAGCATGTTCACCAGTTAATAAGAATAAGATCAAAATATGAAACGATGAAAGTTATAATGGCAAGCAAGTTTACCTGTGTCGTACCGACCCGCGTGAGGTCGGGTTGAGCTATGGCAAGAGTAAGTCCATAGTTGCGCGCCCGGTACGGACACTTATGTTAAGGGGCCCATAAGTAAGATAAGAAATGAAAGTAAGTTAAGCATGAATTGAGCATAAAATAAGCATAAATGGACCATGCATTACAACATGTATGTTATGTTATGATGAATGAAGATAAGAAATGATATGATATGCATGATAAGTTAAGCTAGAATATGTAAGGATAAATTATGTTTGTTTTTATCGCGGTATAGGAGGTTGTACTTGCTGAGCGAAAGCTCACTGTCTTACGTTTATGCTGTAGGTAAGCAACCGTCAGCAATGGTTGATACAAGATGGAAGGGCATGGCGGGGCGAACTGTGAAATGTGGGAAATCTAGCTGCTACGCGTTTTGTTCTTTATGAATTTTGTTATGGTAAATATTTTGCTAAAGATACTTTTATATGTTGCACTCGTATGCCATAAAAAAAAAAAAAAAATTCCGCTGTTTTCATAAGTATGTAAGTAAGTATAAGAAGTTCAGTATGTAAGTATGTATGTATGGTAACGGCCTGTGCTAGGCGGGTCGTTACAGGAAGCATAATTTAACAAGATGAAATCAATTCTTTTCATTCTGAAGAAGATGGACAATTCCCTTTAAGTGTTAATTCGGAGCTTGAATAATAAGAGCACTCAATTTATGATAAGATTATGAATATATTATTCATTAGAAAATTAATAATACTTCAGGAACAATATACAATTAGGGAGGTTAACGGATTAATAGAACCTAACTCTAATTGTGAACTACTTATGGAGGATTAATCTATATGCATTGATTACATCAATGGACAATACAAACTCTTTGCATAAATTATATTTATAATTTGAAGAGTACAATTCCAAATGTTTAGTGGTATAACTTTGTAATTAATAAAATTGATATATTAATTAAAGATCTTGGGAAAGGGGGGGCTCGTCGCCAGGGTCTGGGTGGGTTTTTTTTTTTTTTTTTTTGGGGGGGGGGGGGGGGTGTTTGGGTCGCGCCGATCTGGTGTGGGTGTGTCCCGTCATCAGGGTCTGGGTACGGAGGGGGAGGGGGTTGTCGCATCGCCAGGTCTGGGCAGGTTAGGGGTGTGGGGATGGGTCTGGGTCGCGTGGATCTGGCGTGGGGGTGTCCTTTCGCCAAGGTTTGGGCACGACAGGAGGGGGAGACGGCGGGGGGCCAAGCTCCACAAATTTGACGCTAGGAGGTGGTTGGTTTTCGTCGGAGGTCAAGAGCGGGGAGTGGTTTCGCAGGTTTGGGGCCAGTGGGGGAAGGGGGCCAGCGATGGAACATTGGGTTTTTTTTTTTCTTTTTTTTTCTTTTTTTTTTTTTTGAATTTTTTTGAATTGATTAGGCTATAATACTATGCGTTAAGGTGCGTTACAATTATCATATACAAATAATATCTCAACCATGAAAATTCATCGAACAGTCTATAAAATGAGCTCTACCGATAGGGTTTCTAATAAAATATAATTTTTTTCTTAAAAAGGTCCAATTTGAGATTTTTCTTACGGTCACAAAAATATGTACGGATCCGGCCTGAGTAACCGTTCATGTTTTTAATTGTTTTAGAAAGATTAACCATTCTATTTTCATCCATTACAACTTGATTTTTCATTTAAAGCAGTATATAGCGAAATTCACCTTTTTACTCGTTAGCCTTATCTGACGGGGTTTTTTGAAAAAAAAAATAAATAAATAAATAAATCAGAATAAGATCCATAATAAAAAATATATATATAGAGTCAAATAGTGAAATCAAATTTGATTTACAAGTGTTTACGATTATGAAGTACATTTTAACATTTAAATGTGTATCTAAATACCACCTCCCCTCCTAGTGTAAATGATCATTTCAATAGTTGTAAGGATTATTTGCCCTTGTCTAAAATGGATTTATCAAGTCATTTTACTAATCAACTACAAGTTATAGTTGGAATGTTTAAACTTATCCTGATAATTTTTTTTTTTTTTTTTTTCGAAAATGGATCTGGCTGCTTTCATTAATTCAAATCACTGAAAAGTACATCAGTAATACAATCTGGTTTTTCGTCCAGCCAACAACGCTCAACATTGTGAGTCAAAGCAAAGCGAGCTAACGTGGTCTAACGTATCCTGATACTAGTTGTATATTGTAACGCCCCGACTTCCCACGCCGGGCCGTCACCTCTTACTTGACTTAAATCTTGGTCTTAAATACTTAATCTTGCTCTTGAAAATTTGGGAATAAATTTTTCTTTTTAAATTACAACTTGAAAACATCACATACATAAACTTGGGCATATGGGTAAGCTTCATCATAAATACCCATTACTTGTTATGCCGATTGTAAGGTCACACAAAAACCTTTTAAACCGGACTTTTGAAACATTACATACATGACATGGCACGTATTTCTCTTGATCATACATGGTCTAATTCATAATAAAAAGTTGCGGAAAAACTGCGTAGTGGTATCCTACACCGCACTTCACTTGCTGCATCGTCTCCATGGCCCACCAAGTAAAGCTGCAGGCATCTTGCTTTTACCTACAGTATGAAATATACTGATGAGCTTTCGCCCAGCAAGTACAAACATAATCTCACAAAAACATTTCAAACATCTTAAAAACATGCCAATCATCATGTAATTTATGCATGAACCCTTTATGATTGATTTGAATGTCTTATGCTTCATTATAGACTCAATCTTGAACTTATTATCTTGTCTTAACATGTGGGCCCATAGTGTACGTACCAAAAGCGCGCAGCCTCCAGACAAAGCTAGGGTTTGCAAGGTCCTAACAGTTCTGGGAATCATAAACTTGACCCTCACGCATTAACGAGAGGTTAATAATCATAACTTGACTTGAACATGTATCCTCCACGATCACGGGAGGTTAGTACGACACCTTACTTGTCTTATCTTACCATGTGGTTTAATATTAGTGAACATGCCTCATGATATCACTATATCATATCATACTTAACCTTTGCCATAACATGGCATTCTTGAAAACATGGCATTCTTGTAAACATGTCATTCTTGAAATCATGGCATTCTTGTAACTTGGAATAACTTCTCATGGCATAACATGTCATAGCATAACTTAGCACATTACAGCATGGCATCACATATCATAGCATGTATACTTGAAAATAGTATTTACTATTTTTTATACTGTAGGTGAGGTCTGTACTTACCTGGTTTCCTATGCTCTTGAAACTTGCCCTAATGTTCCATCAAGGTACATCAACAGGTTCTATTCCTGTTTCAATTAGGGTGTAAGATAAGGATTAGCCTATCTTACCATAAATCTTTTCAAGCAATGTTGGTATCCTTAACCAACCTTCATTAGTAACCCTAGTCATATGTCCTTCCTACATTACCTCATGATGACCCGTTTGGTTACTTAGAGTAACCTTGGGTACTAGGCCCAATCATATATCATACTTGAATTGTATTAGGTTATATTGGGTAGCCTTGGGCTCTAGGCCCAATCTAGTAACCTGGGTATCCTTCCTGGTTACCATTGGTCATCACCTGGTTTATTAAGACAACTTGTAGTCTAAATACTTATTTTTCTTGTCTTGGAAAAACTTAGTTTTCTTTGTTCTTTATATAAAAACCCTTGTTAAACTTGTGAAAAATTATAACTCTTGGAGTAGGGTTTGTAAAAATTATTAACTGTTGAAAACTGCATTTGGAACAGTTCCCTACTGCCAGTTATCAGTGTATGTGCAGGAATGTCCTTTTCCTGCACTGTTTTAGAAAATCCTGTGCATGAATTTTCCTGTTACCTGCACAGTTTTGGAATCCAATTTTTATTTAAAAATATGGGTTGAATATGAAAAAGTTTTCTTCACAAAAGTTTTAGACCTTGAAAAATCCTACAACTTTAATGTTTGGCTCAAGACCCAGTTCGGACTTTAACCTACTCATTTCCTTTGTTGAACCTGTCTGGCCGTGTATACTGGGGCTGGCCAACCAGGCTCGGGTTTTCATAACAACAGAGGTCATTGGAGCCTTATTTTTGAAATCTACCTGAGTTTTCCACTAGGAAAATCCATTCTCTACAATTTTGTAGTTTTAAATTTTTCCAAATTCGGCCTCTAAGGGCCTCAAAATTGCCCTTCCAGAAAACTAGCCAGTTTTACCCGAAACTGGCCGTTTTGTTCTTAAGTTCGTTTTACGTCCTATTACGCGCACACTACCTCAACCGCCCACAGCGGGAGCCTAATATCAGTCATGCAGCGCTTTCTAACATAAAACATACATCCATGCATTATTCAAACATCTTGGGACATATCACAAACACTTAGTGAGCATACACCCTTAGCATGAAATTCTAGAGCATAAAATCATGCAACTAAACCTATTGCATGCAATAAAAGAGTGAGCTTATGCTCTTACATAACCAACATGGAAAAACACTTAAATTTCCAAATTTAAGCTCAAATTGAAAAGCTTAGGGTTAAGGGAGATTACCTTAATTTACACCAAGATTGGTGCTAGGTTTTGGGTCTAACTCTTTCCCCCTTTGCTCATAACCACAGCCGGCCTTTCCCCTCCAAATGGGGTTCCAATTTTCGGCCATACACATGAAAACATATACATTAATATCTTGCTCCAAACTTAATGAAAAACTTAGAGGTTTAGAGGGTTTACCTTAGTCAATTCTAGGAGTTGGCTAGCTTGGTTCCAACTTCTCCCTCTTTCCTTGCCACCCTCCATAACCGGCCTCCCCTCCAAATGGGGTTCCAAATTTTGGCCACTCAAGCTTGAGCCCCCCACAAGGTCCGGCCACTCACCTAGACTAATTTCCTTGTTCCATTTTTTTTTCTTCCTTTGGATTTCGGTTTTCTTGAGAGAAAATGGGTGAAGGAAGATTTTGCCATGGTTTTGGGACATTTCCCAATTTTTTCCACTAAAAATCCGCACCCCCCCCCCCTTCACCTCTATTTATAGGCTTTTTGAACTTTTCAAAATTGCTAAAAAGTCCTTGAACTAGGATTTATTTATTTTCCTAAAATTGCTAATTGGTCCTTGAAGCAAAAATATTTGCTAATTAGTCCCTACATGTGGTGGCCGGCCATTACTCCCTTGGTGCCCAAGTTTTGCTTACCTCATCATGATGACATCATGCTTACATCACCTTGATGACATCATGCTTACATCACCTTGATGACATCACCTTGATGATATCATGCTTACATCACCTTGATGACATCATCTTGCTTACATCATGCTTACATCATCATTGCTAACTTTTCCAAAAATTACACTTTTGCCCCTAAAGACAAAATATTTGCAATTTAGTCCCTGCGGGTGATCGGTTAAGGCAGAGCTACTTGACTTCCAATTCTTGCATAATTATCCACTTGATTCCCAGAATCCATTAATATAATTATGCAATCCATTTCCTTATTAACTTTGATAATATCAATACTGTTTTGTCCTAAAACAGTATTACCATACTGAATTGTAGTCCAAAATCTATATGCATAAAATTGGACTACGTATAAATTTTTCTTAGAACTTGAAACTATTTAGCCCATATTGCTCCAAATATTGTGCTTGATTTTTCTAGGGTGGTCTCATAGCTTATTCTTGCTTATTCGTCCAAAATGACGGTTTTCCGCAGTATAGTTTCCATACTGTTAATTACACTGCAGTACCATCTCAGTCAAACTTTGATCAACCTAAAGTCAACCTTGGTCAACTTTGACCGGAATAAAAATCATAAATTCCTATTCTGTCCTTTTTCTCAAAAAGGCCTTATACTTGACTAAGCAAACTATTGTTGAGTCTCGTAGCTAATTAAACGAGAACTCAAACATATACTGTTATTTCACTCTGATCATGATTCAGAATTCTCCTTGTATCTACGGAAATCACAAGTCATCAAAATTTAGGGTTGTTACATATATACTCTCTTCATTAAAAAAAAAAAAAATGGTTTAACGTGGGTATCAAAGACATGTTCATCTTGATCATTGATTTGCATTTCCGTAGTTTAAACTACTTAGATTGTTCTAATTTACCTTGACGTCAGTTATCCTCTTTCCATTTAAACGTTTAGTAGGAGCTTAAAAAACTCTTCCTGCCACATCATTTCAAGTAGACTAATTTTTTATAATATTGACCTCAAATTTTAATGGTTGTGTTATTGTTGGGAGTTGGGGTTTCATCCTAAAAGGGTATATTAGAGGCAGATTTTACAAGATGAACTCCAAAGAAAAATCACATAAATGATGGTGGGCGCCTGGAAAGATCACGATAGACACAAAAGCCATGGTGCTTTTGAGATGAAAACTCCATAATAACGCAGGGCACTAATACAGTGAAGATCTCGATGGAGTTGTGATCTTTTCCAGTTTGCCTGCTTAAGGAAGATGGATGTATATATCCTTGTTTGAGGAGGGATGGGAGTAGAGTGATTACTGTAGCTTCATTCGAGGGGGGGGGGGGGGGGGGATTGATAGGAGCATGTGAACAAAATTCCTACATTACTTAGACGTGAAATTGAGAACGAGTTAAAAGGGGCTTGGACTAGCTACTTCTCTTAATAGGTTAACCTATTTAAGATTAAACCCTATCGCTTAATAGTTATATATAATAATTGAAATGTTAATTACAATTAAAGGATAAATGTATCACATTAAATTAGCTTTCTTGATGATTTAACTGTTAACATGGGAAAGAAATCAAATCGTATATATATGGTTCGAATTGTAATTCTTAAAAACGAAAAGAATATGTATTTATATAAGGTTAGTTTTATTGACACAATTCTCTTAACTCTCCAACGTCCTTTTTATACCATCACCAATTTACTTTTTCCACATCTTTTAATAAATTGTTTTATAACCAAAATATATGTTAATAAAATAACTTTTAAAAATAAAAACATTTTAAAAATTACTCATCCCACATACCCCACCGTAAAAATATATTTTTTCTTGAACTTCGTGAATTTTAGGGAAAACAAAATCTACAATTCTCAAATTTTTTAAGAAGAGTATAAGGGATGATTTTCAACATGAATGGTAGAAATATTTGATTTTTTTTTTTTTGTGAGAATATTTTACCTATTAATACTAAACTAAAACAGCACTCCCATTAATTCTTTTGATTATGATTATGATTATGAAGAAAAAAAAATTTCTGTGATAATTCTTGCCGGTGTTCCTATATATGAATCGTACTGTCTTTTTTTTTCAAGCCCTTTATACACGGATCAGTAATTTTTTTGACATCTGTACTTTTAAATCGTTTTTAAATACCAGTTGAAAGGTTATATTAATCTTGATGAGTAAGACATATTTAAGAAAATTTACCGGAGAAAATTAAAATAAGTAATTTAATAAGGCACGTTTAAAAATTAGGCAAAAAAACTTGAGAAAAAACCAATAGAAGGACTAAAATGGAAAAAAAAAAAAAGATTAAAATTAAAAAAAAAAAAATACTAGTATGGAAAAAGGACCAAAATTGAAAAAATAAATAAATAAATAAAAGAATAGTCATTAAAAACTAAAAATTAGAATTTATAGATTTCAAAAGAGTAAGGGGATACACGCCAACTATTTAAGAATATGCCATTGAAAAAAATGAATATCACTGAGACTGAGTTTTCTTTTTTGTTTCTTAAATTTAGTGTTAGAAATATAGAGTATAAAGAAAGGAACAAGTTCAAAATATTAAACGAAATAGTACAAGGAGATAAAAATAAATAAAATTTACAACTAGAAAATTCAACCTTAACCCATGAAGATGATAAATGTCAAGGCACATGCACACACTTTTCTTAGAACAGATTCGTTCCCTCCGGTAAGTGCTCGAGGATTCAACGACTAATAACAGTAAACTTTGCATAATCAAATACCAATTATGGCGAACTTGAATCTATGTCTTCCCTCTATCATCAAGAACACCTAAGAACTCTAATAGAGAACCATAGTCTAAGAACAAATAAAAGCAAAGGCTTAAAAAATGAATTTTTGTTGTGTTGTGTGTCTAAACTTGTTGTGAAAGCCTCCTAATATAGGCTGCTGAATGAGGTGTTACAAAACAAGAATTAAGAAATTTTAATCCAGGTTTAAATTTAGGATTAATAAGAATAATGTAGCCATTCATCTTCTAAATTAATCTTTTGATTAATTTTGAGATTAATCATGCACTAATCACTAATGCCCTAATTAATCTTGCCATTATGCCCAAGAATATCAATTCCGAGTTGAATAAAAAAAATACATTCAAATTATGTTGGAAAATGCAAATAAAAAATTTACAAAACATAGCCTGCACAATGGTAAGCTCGACGGACTGACATTCGCATTGCTCATGTCATGCGGGCATACACATTGACCCCTAACTAACTAGGGCAATGATCGGCGCGTGAGAGAGCCTCTTGTATACACCATCTTATACTCAAGTTTAAAAGTGCAATCATTTATAATGATGCCTAAGCAATATGGTGTTGGGATCTATATGTGCCATAAGGATAGAAAATTAATTATAGGGATTTTCTGTAAATATGACATTTTGATATTAATAAAAAGATGTTATTCATGTTTAATAAGTTGTGTCCTATTTACTTTCATTTGTTGATTGTATGATTATTTTGAGCAAACATAAAATACTCCTAGGTTGTTAGTAATATATCGGATTACCATATGTATACGGGGTATACATAGAAGATGTGGTAATTTGATAACAGTCTAAATAAATGGTCCACAATCGATGGAATAAGATTTGGGGATCTTATTCATGATAAGATTGTAAAGGTTGTTTACTTCCTTAGAGGGATGGTTTGTCTTGACCATCGGATAGATTCCGAGTAGAAACTTTAATGTATACCAGTATTGAGGTATGATATTGGACTGGACCTAAGGTGTTAATTGATTCGGTTTATAAGAATCAATGACGCTTTGATTATCATCCTGCATTAATCTTAATCCTGAAATGAATACTTGAGTTTACATCCATGACTTATGCACTTTGATCCACTATAGGTGAGACACTGATAATTGATTGTCAATATACTTGTGTTTTGGGTGTATAACTTATGGATGGAGAAATCAAGATTCATAGATATGAAATACATAGCTATCTTAACGATAGTACATGTTATCTACTTAAAGGCATTATTTGGGAATTGAAGGATAATATAACAAGATCTTGGCCATCGGTTTACTTTGTGTTCTCTGATGGTTTACCGATTGTATGGCTTTACAATTGGTGGTTCTTTCAATGGAGAATAAAATAACTTTAAGTTAAAATGATTGAAAAGGTAAAACGAAAAAAGTCCTTAATTCAATCATGGATAACATATGGGGTGTAACACCCCGGCCATCTACGTAGGGCTGACTACGTAAACGTGGGCCGTTACTTTACTTACTTAACTTACTTCTTAGTTTCTAACACTTGAAGTTGAAGAAAATTTCAGAATAAATTTTTTTTTTCTTCGTAACTATTAATTAAACTTGTCCATATGGGTAAACTTATCATGCCTGCCCATTACTTGTTAAGCCGATCAAAAGGTCACACCCAACCTTTTAAACCGGGGGTTTCAAACATTTCATACGTAATATGGTATATACTACTTAATCATACATGTACTAATTCATAATTTAAAGAGTTCGCGGAAAAATCTATGTAGTGGTATCCCACACCGCCCTTCACTTGCTGCATCGTCTCCTTGGCCCATCAAGTAAAGCTGCAGGCATCTTACCTACAGTTTGGAATATACTGATGAGCTTTCGCCCAGCAAGTACAAACATAATCTCACAAAAACATAACAAATATCGTGCATTTATGCATGAACCAATTATGATCAATTATATGTCTTTTATGATCAATTATGGACTTGAACTTATTATCTTGCTTAACATGTGGGCCCCTTGTATACGTACCAAATGCGCGCAATCCACAGAAAGTTAAGGTTTGTAAGGTCCCTAACAATTCTGGGAATCATGAAACATAACCCTTCCGCATCAACAGAAGGTCTGAGAATTTTCTTAAACATACATGATCCTCCCGCATCAACAGGAGGTTGGTACGACACTTTACTTATCTTGGTTTAGTCTTAGTCTTGTTACATTTCCAAGACTAAGAATCTTTACGTGTGATCTTATTAGTCTAAGAATCTTTACGTGTGATCTTATTAGTCATGATGCACATGAGACATAGACATGGCATGGCTTAAAGATGAATAGTATAAAATAACTTGTGGCATGTTTATTTATTAAAACATGGCATTACCATAAATCATGGCATAACATGGCTTAACATAGCATATCATGGCATAACATGGCTTAACATGGCTTAAAATAGCATATCATGGCATAACATGGCTTATCATGGCATACATGAAAACATATCATACTTGAAAATAGTATTTACTATTTTCCATATTGTGTAACGTCCCGACCTACGTAGGGCTGTTACCATGCTTACTTAATTTAAATCTCGAGCTTAAAAACTTAAGCTTACTGAAAATTTCAGAGTAAATTTTTTTTTTTTTTTTTAAACTTTATTTTAAAACTCAAACTTAAACTTGACTTATCCTCATACATACTTATAGGTACTTACTCGAGTACCGAGCTTTCACACCTCATTTGAAAGCTGTCTTATCATATTCAAATCGTGGACCAAACCCAACCTAATGTGGGTCGGTACGACACGAGGCAACTTGTTGCCATCATACTTGAAAATTTTTCTTTAACTTGTTCTTGAAAACAATTTCTTAAAAAATAGTTTTCTTCTTGAAAACAATTCATTGCCCATACTATCACTTTATTATAACATAACATAACATAACACATTTTACAAATCATAATTTGCATAACATAATTTTCAAAACCCGTGGCAGTGTCCATCCCACATTTCATAGTCCGCAGCGCCATCTCTCCACAGTCTTGTATCAAGTATTGCCGGTAAGTTGCTTACCTACAGCATGAACGTAAGTAATGAGTTTATGCCCAGTAAGTACAAAATTCAATCCGCAAAACATTTTAATAAAAGAATGCATGGACCGATTATGCTTTATTATGTTGATTTGGTTTCTGGGCCCTTTGTATAACATGAGTGTATGTACCGTGGCGTGTAACCATAGAGTGATTGGGGCGGCCAGTCCAATTCCAACTCAAACCATGAACCATACTATTTAACATGGAGTAGTTGGGGCAGCCAATCCAAATCAACTCAAACCATGGACAGTACCATTTAAACCCGCCCTCGTGGCAAGTCGGTACGTCACAACAACATTAACTTGTTTTATCTTATGACTTAAGAACTTGTTTTCACCATGTGATTCAATATCAGTGAACATGCTCCATGATGTCACGATATCAAAATATATAACCTAACATAACATCATTCGTAACATAAAACATCGTATCATAATACATCGTAACATAACATACCACATCGTACCATAACATAACATACTACATTGTAACATAACATACTACATCGTACCATAACATACCATAATATACTACATCGTAACATAACATACTACATCAAAACATAAAACATTATAACATAACATATTTGTAAATCATGTAAATCAATTCATGATTTCTTGAAAAACATGTTATGTAAAAACGTTTTGCCCATGCTGTAGGCAGAGTTGTACTTACCTGCCGTCCTACGCTCTTGATTTATCGTCCCAACATGGCACGACAACAGTTCCTACTCTTGTTTCCAAACAGGGTGTAAGATAAGAATCATTTACATTCTATCTTACCATAAATTATAATTATTAAATGTTGGTATCCCAACCAACAACCATAGGTAATCCTAGGTATATGTCCCCCCACAATTACTGAAAAGACTTGGTCGGTTACTAGCCGTAACCTTAGGGCTCATGGCCCAACCAGACATAAACAGTAACTCGTTAGGTTACTAATCTTACTAAAAAAACTAAGGCCTTATTACTTATAGAGTAACACCCTACTAGACTACTATCGGTAACCATAGGGTAAGGCCCAACCCAATAACTCGGTATCCTGACCGGTTACTATAGGTTATCTTTTAGTTACTACGTCTTGGAAATACTTTTTAACCTAAGTATTTCTTTATCTCTTTACTTGACAATTCTTTGTCAAGTTTTCTTTGAAAAGCTTATGTAAAACTATACATTGTTTTAAAACCGTATAATTCATAAAACTGTTGCTTTTGAGCAAAACAGTTGAAAACTGTCAATCTTTGAAAACAAGCTTTGAAAACAGTTTACTAATCTCAGTTAGTAGTGCACATGCAGGAATTTCCTGCTTTGCACTGTTTTTCTGAAAATCTTGTGCATAAATTTTCTTGTTTCCTGCACTATTTTTATGATAAAATCTTTATCTTAAATTCTGTTTGGAATCTGAGAAAACTTTCTTCATAAAAGTTGTAGATCTCGAAAAATACTACAACTTTGGTTCTTTACTAAAAACCCAGTTCTGTCCTTAACTTAATCATTTTTGAGGTTGAAACCTGCTGGCCGTGCACACTGGGTCTGGCCTGCCCAGGAATTCTCAGTCTCGGATTTTTGTAAAAACGAAGGCCTTTGGTGCCTTATTTTTAAAAACTGTTTGCGATGTTCACTAGGAAAATCCCTTCTCTACAACTTTTAGTTTTAACTTTTTTTCAAATTCGGCCTCTAAGGGCCTCAAAATCGACTTTCCAGAAAACTGGCCAGTTTTACCCGAAAACTGGCAGTTTTACCCGAAAACTGACAGTTTTGTTCTTAAGTTGGTTTTACGTCCTAATACGCGCACACTACCTCAACCGTCCACAGTGGGAGCCTAATATCAGTCATGCAGCATTTTCTAACGTAAAACATACATCCATGCATTATTTAAACATTTTCATGCAAGGGCAAACCCTTGGGTGTTCTTGCACCAAACTAGGGTTTGCAAAACTTTAGGTTTGCATTACCATGCATCATTCAAGCTTCTAATCTAGCTTAAACATAAACATGCATAACCTATAACTTCTTAGGCATATTGGGGACATATATCGAACACTTAATAGGCATGCATGCAAACCCTAATATCATGCAAGCATAAACATTCAATCATGCAAATATAAGCATACAACCATGCAAGCTTAAATCAAACCACCCTTAGACTAATTCAAGCACATAATTAAGTCTAACCTAAGCAAGAAATTAAATTGAGCTTATGCTCATACAAATTCAACTTGAAATACACTTAAATTTCAAATTGAAGCTCAATTTAAAAGCTTAGGGCCAAGAGATTTATACCTAGTTTACTCACAAGGATTGGCTTGCTTGATCCAAGCTTTTCTCTTTCTCCTTGGCTCCTCCCAACAACCGGCCTCCCCTTGGTTGATGGGTTCCAAAATTTTTCAGCCACCTAGCTTTGTTCCACACCAAATCCGGTCACTTTGGAAGCTTTTCCCTCTCACTTTTCTCTTGGGTTTTGCTTCCTCTTTGAGTTCGGATTTTTGAGGCTGAATTTGAGGAGAAATTTTGGCATAACCTAGTTGCTTTTCTTCATTTTTGGTGAACAAAAATTGGTCACCCACACCCCTATTTATAGGGTTTTTGAAACTTTTCAAAATTACCAAAAAGTCCTTGAACTTGGATTTATTTATTTTTTTAAAATTGCATTTTGATCCTTGAAGCAAAAATATTTGCTAATTAGTCCCTCTAGGTGGTGGCCGGCCATTTGCTTCCTTGGTGCACAAGTTTTGCTTACCTCATCATGATGACATCATGCTTACATCACCTTGATGACATCATCTTGATGACATCATGCTTACACCACCATTGCTAACTTTTCCAAAAAATGCACTTTTTCCCCTAAGGACAAAATATTTGCAATTTAGTCCCTGCGGATGATCGGCTAAGGTAGAGCTACTTGACTTCCAATTCTTGCATAATTATCCACTTGATTCCAAGAATCCATTAATATAATTATGCAATCCATTTTCTTACTAACTTTGATAATATCAATACTGTTTTGTCCTAAAACAGTATTATCATAATGAATTGTATTCCAAAATCCATCTGCATAAAATTGGACTACGTATAAATTTTTCTTAGGACTTGAAACTATTTAGTCATTATTGCTCCAAATATTGTGCTTGATTTTTCTAGGGTGGTCTCATAGCTTATTCTTGCTTATTCGTTCGTAAAGACGGTTTTCTGCAGTATAATTTTCATACTGTTAATTACACTGCAGTACCATCTCAGTCAAACTTTGATCAACCTAAAGTCAATCTTGGTCAACTTTGACTTTTTCGGTCAAACTTTGACCAACATGAAATCATGAAATTCACTATATCTTTTTTCTTAAAAGGCCATATGCTTGACTAAAGCAAACTATTATTGAGTCTCGTAGCTAATTAAACGAGAACTCATACATTTACTGATATTTAACTCAAATCATGAGCTTTATATCGACATACAAGATTCAAACTTGGATTTTCCTTGTCTAAAATGAAATCATAGGTTCATCACGAATTTCGGGTTCTTACATATTGTAGGTGAGGTTTGTACTTACCTGTTATCCTATGCTCTTGGTTTATCGTCTAAACATGACACGATAACAGTTCATACTCCTGTTTCCAAATAGGGTGTAAGATAAGAGTCATTCATATTTTATCCTACCATAAATCATAATCATTAAATGTTGGTATCTTAACCAACATCCCTGAGTAACCTTAGTTATACATCGTCTTATGGTAACTTGTTCGATTACTTGCCATAACCCTAGGGCTCATGGCCCAACCCGACTTAAACATTATCTTATTAGGTTACTTCAGGTAACCCTGGGTACCAAGCTCAGTCATATATGAATAGTGTCTTATTAGGTTAATATCTCACTAAGGCCCAATTACTTTTTAAAGTATTACCCCATTAGGTTACTATTGGTAACCATAGGGTGAGGCCTAATCATTTAATTTTCTCTTTTCTTGACAAACTTAGAAAAAAATCCTTGAAAACAGTTTCTTAGTTTAAGTATCAGTGCATGTGTAGGGATTTCTTGCATACGCACTGTTTTTTTTTTAAAAATCCTGTGGAGGAATTTCCTGTTTTCTACACAGTTTTTAAGATCTAGTTTTATCTTTAAATTGGTTTAGAATCTGGGAAAACTTTCTTCATGAAAGTTTTAGATCTTGAAAAACCCTACAAATTTTGTATTTTCTCAAAACCCAGTTATGCTTTTAACCTACTCTTTTTCCTTGTTGAACCTGCCTGGCTGTGCGTGCTGGGTCTGGGCAGACCAGGCTCGGGTTTTCATAAAAACAGAGGACTTTGGAGCCTTATTTTTAAAAACCATCTAGAATGCCCCTAGGATTTTCCATTTCCTACAACTTTGTAGTTTTAACTTTTCTCAAATTCGGCCTCTAAGGGCCTCAAAATCGATTTACCAGAAAAACTGCCAAGTTTCACCCGAAAACTGGTAGTTTTGCCTGTGGTCCATTTTACGTAAAATTTACGCACACACTACCTCAAACGGTCATAACCGTGATCCTGCAACAATCATGCAGCGCTTTCTAATGTAAAATCTCCATTAATAAACATTTACTCATACCCATGCAACCCATGTGGTGTTCTTGCACCAAGCTAGGGTTTAGGGTTGGTTTGTGTAACGACCCGCATAGCACAGGCCGTTACCATACATACGTACATACTTACTTAGTGTAACAGCGGAAATTTTTTTTTATACGACGCGATTTACACACGAATACGTACATAGAAAATAACGTCTACTAAATAAATTCGTTCAGGCGTAAAATTTAAAACACATAAAATAAATACGTAAATATCGAAACGCGTAGCGGCATATATTCCCACATTTCACAGCTCACCCTACCACGCTCCTCCATCTTGTATCAATAGTTGCTGTCAGGTTGCTTACCTACAGCATAGACGTAAGACAGTGAGCTTTCGCTCAGCAAGTACAACTACTATAAACCGCAACACTACACAGACATATCATACATACATAACACGTCATAACATAACATACATAGCATATCGTAATCATAACATAGCATAGCTTTTCATACATATGCATGAGTCATTTATGCTTCATTATGCTTTCTTATTCATTCATAATTTACTTTCTTAACTTATCTTAATATATGGGCCCCATAGCATAAGTGTCCGTACCGGGCGCGCAACTATAGACTTACTCTTGCCATAGCTCAACCTGACCTCACGCGGGTCGGTATGACACAGGCAAGCTCGCTTGCCATCATAACTTTCATCGTTTCATATCTTGATCTTATTCTTATTAATTGGTGAACATGCTTCGTGATGTCTCACACAATTAAATCATGATCCTATCTTAACCATACCATAGCCATAACATATCCTATATCCTATCATAACATGATTCTAGCATATTTCATAATATTTCATAGCACTTTTCATAACATTCCGTAACCCATAGCATATTACACTTCATAGCACTTAGCATATTCCATAGCACATTGCATGTAACATTTCATAGCACTTAGCTTATTTCATAGCACATAGCATATAACATTTTATAGCACTTAGCAATCATACTTAGGCAAGTATACACAACAAAGCCTATGCTGTAGGCGGAGTTGTACTTACCTTATTTGCATTCGCTGTGTCCGATGTCAAGCTTGCTCCCGTCAGGACACTATTGAGTTTTACCTTCTGTTATCAAATAAAAGTAAGGGTTAGAAATGTTGGTGATATAACCAACACCCTTATAAAACCTTAGTTATATGTCCCTTACTTAATCTCACATTATCCTACTTGGTTACATTGAGTAACCCTAGGGTTTAAGTCTACCCTAATCGGATTGTTCTTAACTTTAGGTTTCAAAATCCTATTTTCTTGTAAAACCTTATGTAAAATTCTTTGTTAAATCTTTTGTTTAACTTTAAAAACTGGAAATCATAAAATAAGATTGGTAAAAATTATTGACTATTGGAAACTGCCTTTGGAACAGCTTCACATTGTCAATTTATCAATGCATGTGAAAAATTACCTTTTTCTGTATTGTTTCCAGAAATTCTGTACAGAATTTTCTTATTTACTGTACAGTTTTTGAAATCCAATTCCATTTAAAAATCAAAGCCGATTTTGAAAAAGTTTTCTTCATAAAAGTTTTAGCTATCGAAAAACCCTACAACTGTTATGTTTTGAGTAAAACCCATTTCGGCCTTTAACATGTTCAAATCCCTTGTTGAATCAATCCTGGCCGTGCATGGGTCCTGGGCATGGTCAGGCTCGGGTTTCAGTAAAAACCGAGGCCATTGGAGCCTCATTTTGCAAATCTGCCCAAGTTTTCCCCTAGGAAAAACCCTAATCTACAACTTTCTTGTTTTGAGTTTTTCCAAATTCAGCCTCTAAAGGCCTCAAAATCAGCTTTTTCCGATACTGGCCAATTTCTACCCAAAATGACAGTTTTCGGTTTCGATTTTATTTTACGTCCTATTACGTACACCCTACCTCGACCGACCGCATCGGGAGCCTAGGACAGTCATGCAACACGTTTCTAATGTCCAATTTTCACCATGCAAAATCAAAATTCAAATCATGCATCAACATATAAAACCCTAGCCATACAACAAACACTTAGCATGCAAAAATTGAAACCACCAAGTCCTAAACCATAACTTAATCAAGCACATACCCTAAATTCCTAGCTAAGGCAGCAAATTAAAGCGAGCTTATGCTCAATACAAACCATGCTTAAATACATTTAAATTTCCTCAAATGAAATTTAAATGAAAGCTTAGGTATTTACGAATTATACCTCACTTTGGTCAAGAGTTTGGCTTGCTTTTCCTTCCCCTTTTTCCTTCACCAGCAGCCGGCCACTTTGGTGAATTGATTCCCAAACTTGCTGCCACCCTTGATCCAATCTCCGGCCACCTGAACCTACCAAAAATCCGGCCAAAAGCTTGGCTTCCTCTTCCTTTCTTCCTTCCTCCCCACAACCGGCCACTAGGCCAATATGGGTCTCAAAAATTTCCAAACTTTTTCCTTGGCTTTCCACTAAAAATCCGAACACTCCCTAAGCAAAACCCCCTTGAAAATTTTTGTTTTTCCTTCCTCTCTCTTCTCTCCCAAGCTTCGGATTTTTCTGAAAAAAAAATGGCAAGAGTTTGGCCAAATTTTCCCAATAACATGAATAACACCCTTCACCTATTTATAGAGGTGGTGAACTTTGTAAAAATTGCACAAAAACCCCATGAAAAATAAAAATTACACCAAACCCATGCAAGGTGGCCGGCCATGAAGGGTCTAGAATCCTCCAACTTTCTTTCCAAGCTTTGCTAAAATAATTATGATGTCATAATTCAAGATAAGTTGATGTCATCCACCTTAGACCTTGTTTGGCTACTTTCTTCAATAGGCAGTCCATTTTTTGAGCTAACACAGATATTTTCAATACTGGATTCACTTATACAGTATTGTTATATTGAACTACAGTCCAAAATTTATCTGTGTAAAAACGAACTGTATAAATATTTTCTCATAACTTGAAGCCGCTTGGCCCATGATATTCTAATTAATGTGCTTGATTTTTCTATGATGGTTTTGAGTCATAATATACTATCTTATCCATAAAAACGGTTTTACACAGTATAATTTCTATACTGTTAATTATTTTACCGTATAATCATATCTTTGACTTTTCGGGTCAACCTTTGGCTTTCTCGTCCACCATTGACTTTCTTGTCAACCGTTGACTTTCTTGCCAAGATTTGACTCATGTGGTCAATAGTTGACTTTTTGGTCAACCGTCGACGTTTTTGGTCAAACTTTGACCAACATAAAATTTGGAAATTTTTGCTTCCGTTTTACTTAAAAGGTCTTATGCTTGGCTAAGCAATCATTTTCGAGTCTTATAAAATCATAAGAACTCACAAAATATCATGAAAACCCTTAACCGGGCTCTTTCAAGAATACCTTAAGATACAAACAATTCTTTACAAAGAGTAAACGTAATGCTATAAAGCTAGTCATTACAGTTTGCATATCCATAACATCATACAAGCTCATAACCTAGCTCATTCCTTCATCCATACATAATCTACAACTTCTTAAACATATGGGGATAAACAACTAACATCATAAAAGCATACATGCAAACCCTACAAATCTAGCTAGTGCATATGAAAATAAATTGAGCTTACGCTCTTACAATCCATTATGGAAATACACATAATTTCCCAATTAAAGCTCAATTTGAAAAGCTTAGGGAACCAAGGAGGATTACCTTAATCAACTCAAAGGTTGGTGCTAGGTTTTGATCCAAACTTTTTCCCCCTTGTTTTCTACCAAAACCGGCTTTCCCCTAGCTTGGAGATCTCCCAAAATTTTCGGCCACCATTCTCCAAATCCGACCACCACTTCCTATGTAATAACTAAAATTTTACAACCTTACATTCTCTTGTAAAGAAACTTGAGTTATGTTCTAAAGGTATTTATGAAAAACCTGAGACAAGGTTTTTATTTAAAATTATAAGATCTCATGATATTATGAGACTTAACAAAATGATTACTTAACTAAGTAAGTATCATTTTAAGAAAAAGGGATAGAAAAATTTCACGTTTGCATGGCCTTGCATGGTGGTCAAAGTTTGACCTAAAAAGTCAAAGTTGACCCAAAAGTCAAGGGTTGACCAGAAAAGTCAACCATATGATGATACTGTTTTATGGACGAGCAGTATGGAAAATATACTGTGAAAAACCATTTTTCAGACAAGATGATAAGATTAAGATTTAATATCACCCTAGAAAAATCAAGCACATAAATTAGGGTATCTTGGGTCAAAGAGCTTCAAATTTTAAGAAAAATTTTATACAGTCAAATTTTACACAGATAAATTTTGGACTGCAGTTTAGTGACAAAATACTGTTAATAATAAGTTAACAGTATTGAAAATATCTGTGTTAGCATGAATATGGACTGTTTATTAAGAAAAAAGCCAAACAAGTTCTAAAGGTGATTACATCACCTACTTTTTGAATTATGATCTCATTAAGGAATTAATAAAAATTTGGAAAGAATTTTTGGCTCTAGAAGGCTCCATTGGCCGGCCACCTCATGGGGTTATCAACCTAATATTAAAAATTTTGGGGTAAATTTCACAAATAAGCAAAGTTCTTCAACCCCTATAAATACCCCTTGAGCCTATTCATTTTATTCAAAAATTTGGGGAGGTTCTTGCCAATTTTCTTCTTGAAAATCAGCAGCCAAGGAAGAGAGAAAGAGGAAGGAAAATCAGAAATTTTCTTGGGGCTTTTGTTCCTAAGGGTTCGGTTTTGCTCTAGGGGAAAAACCAAGGGAAGTTTAGAAAATTTTTAGGTCTTTTGGGGTGTGAAGCCGAGGGAGAAAGGGAGAAAGGAAAGCTGAAATTTTTGGGGCCAAACTTTGGTGAAGAGTTCGGCTTGGAGAGGAGCAACCAAGGAGATCAACCAAAATTTTTTTTGGTGCCTTTTGGTGGTGTAGCCGTGAGCCAAGGGAGCTAGGGGGGAGGAGGAGATTTTGTGACCAAACTTGACTTTGGTCTAAGGTAAAATCTAGAGCCCTAACTCTCTTAATTGAGTTCAAATTTAAGGTAAAAAGATGATTCAATTTGGTTGTAAGGACATAAGTCCATTTCCCCATTTTATGCCCTAAGTTAGTAGTATGTGCTTGATTTGTAGATCTAAGGGTGTATGGTTCAAATTTTTGCATGATTTGTGTTTATTTATGGTTGATTTTCATGCTTGAATGCTTAGGGTTGTGTGTCCCCTGATTTGGTCAGAAAATCTGCCCTAGGGCAGTGCTTGAAGCATGTTGATTTAAGAAGCAAAGTTAGGGTTAATGCAAACATAGGCTTAAGGCTTTTGAATTTGGTTTGTACGGATTCAATTGGACAATTTAATGGTTCATGCAGGACGTTAGAAACACTGTGTGTTTGCCCTATAGGCTCCCGAAGTGTTCGGTTGAGGTAGATTTCACGAAATAGGACGTAAACCGGTTTAAGTAACCGAAACTGCCAATTCGGACTCAAACTGGCCAGTTTCGGGAAAATAAGAATTAGAGGGCCTTAGAGGCCGAATTGGGTAAATCTTAAAACACGAAAGTTGCTCGGAACAATTTTTCCTAGAGGACAACGTGGGCAGAATCCAAAAATGAGGCTCCAATGGTCTCCGTTTTTACAAAAATCCGTGGCTGGTCTGCCCAGACCCAGTTTTCAGGGTCAGCCAGCTTCAAACAAAAACTGACGCGAATATAAGCAGAACTGGATTTTTTGTAAAACATGAAAGTTTCAGAATTTTTCGAGAACTACAACTTTCGTGAAGACAAGTTTTTCAAATTCCAATTGGATTTATAAACTGGTATTGTTTTATGAAGAGTGTGCAGGGAACCGAAAATTCCTGCACATGAGTTTTACAAACAGTTTTCGAAAAAACAGTATTTTTGCTTAAAACTGTCCCAAAGGCAGTTCTCAATCTTAAATGACCTTTATAAAGATTTGTTTTGAAGATTTGAAATGGTTACAAAAATATTAAAGAGATTTAAAGCTAAATTTCTTAAATAGTAAAAAGATAAGAAAATGGACAGAATTTGTAATCAAGCCAAGGTTTTGAGGAAACCTAACATTTTGTCAAGAATCTAGCCCAAGAAATTATCCAATGTAATCTCTTAAGAAAATAATTAAAGAATAATTATTTCCAAGCAGTTAAATGGCTATTTTGTAACCAAATCAGATATCTAGTACTAGGGGACATACAACTAGAATTTCATTGGCATGTTGGTTAGGACACCAACATTGCATAATAAGAATTAGACTCTTACCTAAGTCCCTATTCAAGCAGGAAAAGGCCTGCAGCTGTGCCCAGTAAGAGAACAGCCTCAAGAGGGACACAGTGAGAGAGGTAAGTGCAACTCCGCCTACAGCATAGGCATTTTTGGTTGTAACATGATGTATGATGCAATGTATGTTATGTGCTATGATTTGAAATATCAAATAGATGGCATGACTAATATATGATTACAAGTTATATTCATGTGACATCATGAAGCATGTTCACAAATAATGAGAACAAGGTCAAGATGACAAATAAGTATAATGGCAAGCGAGCTTGCCTGTGACGTACCGACCCGTCCAAGGTCGGGTAGAACTGTGGGTTGAGTTGGAAATGGATTGGCCGCCCCAACCACTCCATAGTTGCGCGCCCGGTACGGTCACTCATGATAAGGGGCCCATAAGTAAGTTAAGGAATGAAAGTATGTTAAGAGAGCATGATAAAATAAGCATAATAAAGCATAATTGAATCATGCATAATTAGAATGTGTTATGTTAGGCTGTATTAAGTTTATAGTTATTTATGTTGCGGTTAAATAGTTGTACTTGCTGAGCGAAAGCTCACGCCTTATGACTATGCTGTAGGTAAGCAACCTACTGGCGCTTGTTGATACAAAATGGTGGAGTTGGTGGGGGCAACTGTGAAAGAAGGGATAAGCCGCTACGTCTTCCGTAAAATTATGCTTAATATTTTATGTTTATATTATTCCAAACAAGTACTTCAGTAGTAGAAAAAAAAAAATTCCACTATATTTGTTAAATAAGTAAGTATGTAAAACAAGTTATGTATGCATGTATGTACGGTAACGGTCCGTGCTAGGTGGGTCGTTACATCCTATCTCTTTCTCTCTTCTTTCTTTCTTTGGGGTTTCGGATTTAAGGAGAGAGAGTGAGGAGAGATTTTGGCATGGTTTTGGGGTGTTTTCTCATTTTGTGAAGCAAAAAGAGCACCCCCCATCACTTATTTATAGGTGATAAATAATTTAATTTTTGGATTTATTTTTAATCCAAAAATTATTTATTAGCCCTTGAAACAAAAATATTTGCTTACACTTCCCCATGATGTGGCCGGCCATGGTGCTTGCTTGGAGACTAAGTTACTTGCTCACCAAGCAAGTGTTTGCTTACATCATCAAGCTTGCATCATCATGCTTACATCATCATGCTTGCATCAGCAAGGCAATTACTTGTTCACCAAGCATCCAATGATAACCGGCCATGTGTTGGCTTGAACCAACCAAAAATATTTTCATATTTATTTCTAACTTAATTGCTTGTTTCAAATGTAACCAAGCTTGTAACTAATCATTGGCCTAGTTGGAGGCTTGGTTAGAAATATCCATAAATTCCTTAAATCAAAAATTACATACTTACTTATTTTTCTTAAAATTGCACTTTGGCCTCTAAGGACAAAATATTTACACTTTAGTCCCTGTAGGTGGCCGGCTATGGTGGAGCCACTTGGCTTTGAATTCATGCATAATTATCCACTTGATTCCAAAAATCCATTAATATAATTATGCAGTCCATTCCTTACTAATTCAGATCATATTAATACTGTTTTTTCACTAAAAACAGTATTGTCATACTAGACTACGGTCCAGAATTCATCTGCACTTAACTAGGCTATGTATATATTTTTTCTTAAGACTCAAAACTGCTAAGTCCTCATTGCTCCAAATTTTAATCCTGATTGTTCTAGAGCAATCCCATACCTTATTCTTACTTCTTCATCCGTAATTACGATTTTTCACTGTATAATTTCCATACTGTTGATTACCCTGCAATACCATCTTAGTCAACCTAAGGTCAACCTGGTCAAACTTTGACCGGAATAAAAATCTCAAATTCCTATTATGCCATTTTCTTAAAAGGCCTCATGCTTGATTAAGCAAACTATTTCTGAGTCTCGTAGCTAATTAACCGAGAACTCAAATATATACTAATATTCAATTCAGATCATAAGCTTCATATCTACATACATAATTCAGACTTAGATTCTCTTTATATCTAAGAAAATCACAAGTCATCAAAATTTCGGGTTATTACATGGGGATTAAGCAAGCGATGAATAAATCATGGAAGAAGCACTGCATGTCACGCCCCAACTTCCCACGCCGGGTCATCACCTTACTTACATACTTAACTTAAACTTGCGAAAAATTTGGAAGAATTTTTTTTTTTTTTTTTTTTTTTTTTTACTTTAAAACTTTATTTTAAAACTTCCAACTTGAACTTCATGCTCAAACTCATACTTACTTATAGGTACTTACTCGAGTATCGAACTTTCAAACCCTTCTGGAAAGCCATCATAATCAAATTGTGAATCAAACCCGACTTAATGCGAATCGGTACCACATGAGGCAACTTGCTTGCCATACATACATAAACTTTGTCATTCATCCTTAAAACATCATGAAAACCCTATTTCATTACAACATATTTTATAGAGTATATTTTTCAAAACTTGTGGCGGTGTCCATCCCACATTTCACAGTCTGCAGCACCAGCCTTCCACAGTATTGCATCAGAGATTGCTGGCAGGTTGCTTACCTACAGCATAGACGTAAGACGTGAGCTTTCGCTCAGCAAGTACAACTATCACATCCGCAACACAGATCATATCATTATGCATGAACCAATTATGACCTCTTATGAATCCATTATGGTTTCATAACTTAACTTAGTTCTATTCCTTTACTTATCATGTGTGCTTGTATCGTGGTACATAGCCAAGGAATGGTTGAAGGCGGCAGTCCGTTCTAACTCAAACCATGAAACACAGAGTTTAACATGGAGTAGTTGAGGTAGCCAGTTCAATCCAACTCAAACCATGAACCACACCATTTAAACCCGCCTTTGTGGCAAGTCGGTACGACACAACATCTTACTTGTCTTGTTCTTACCATGTGGTTTAACATTAGTGAACATGCTTTATGATGTCACAATATTAAAACATATAACATAACATAACCTCATTCATAACATACCATAACATGCCATACATACCATAACGTATCATACCATAACATCACATGCCATAACATACCATAAAATTATACGCCATAACATACCATCACATGCCATAACATACAACATATTAGGCATGTAATGACTAGCATATTGTAGCATTATGATTTCTTTTTTTTGTTAGGAAATTATTTGTACCGTGAAGATATTTATGAAAAAGCCCGGTTAAGGGTTTTTATTATGTTTTGTGAGTTTTTATAGCTTTATAAGACTCGAAAATGATTTCTTAGTCAAGTAAATGACCTTTTAGGTAAAAAGGAGTAAAATCGTTAAAATTTTTATGATGGTCAAAGTTTGACCAAAAACGTCGATGGTTGACCAAAAAGTCAACTATTGACCACAGGAGTCAAATCTTGGCAGGAAAGTCAACGGTTGACAAGAAAGTCAATGGTGGACGAAAAAGCCGAAGATTGACCCCAAAAAGTCAAAGAAAAGACCGTATGGCAAAATAATCTACAGTATATAAATTATACTGTAAAGAGCCGTTTTTATGAATAAAACGATATGTTTAGAATTTAGATCCACCATAGAAAATCAAGCACATTAATTAGGATATCTTGAGCCAAGTGGTTTCAAGTTATAAGAAAAGTTTTATACAGTTCGTTTTTACACAGATGAATTTTAGACTGCAGTTCAGTAAACCAATACTGTGTATAAGTGAATCCAGTATTGAAAATACCTGTGTTAATTTAAAAATGGACTGTACACTATGAAAAGAGCCAAACAACCCTTATGGTGGATGATATCATCCACCTTTTTGATTATTGCATCATTATGTTAATTATGTAAATTGGAAAGTATTTGGTTTAATTTGAACCATGCATGGCCGGCCACATGCTTCCCCCCAAGGTGTAAATTCTGATTTTTTTCAAGGGCTAAAGAGCAATTTCAAGAAGTTCCACAACCTCTATAAATAGGTGACCCAAAATCAAAAATTAATTAGAGAAAAGCAACCAAACTTTGCCAAATTTTTACCCACCAAAACCGGATTTGAGGGAGAAGGAAAGAGAGGAATCGTAGCCTAAATCAAGAGCAAATTAGGAGAGTAAGGGTCGGTTTTTGGTTGAGGAGCAAGCAAGAAGAGTGAAAAAAAAAAATTTGGTGCCCAATTCCCTAACCAAGGCCGGTTGTAGGGGGGAGAACCAAGCCAAGACATTGGCCGGATTTTGGAGCAATTGGCCGGAATTTTTGAGCAAGTTGGTGACCGGACTTCAAGGGGAGGAAGGCTGGAAAATTTTGGATCCTTTTGGCCAAGCAGGACCAGCGGCTAGTGAAGGAAAAAGGGGAAAGAAAAGCAAGCCAAATCCTTGGTCTAAAGTGAGGTAAAAACCCCTTGAACTCTAAGCTTTTCAGTTAAATTTCATTTGGGAAATTTAAATGTATTTTAAGCAAAGTTTGTATGAGCATTAGCTCACTTTAATTTTCTGCCTTAGTTAGGAATTTAGAGTATGTGCTTGATTTAGTTAAGGTTTTATGTTTAGTAGTTTCAAATATGCATGCTAAGTGTTTGATAATATGGCTAAGGTTTCTATGTTTGATGTATGATGTTAATGTTGACTTGCATGTTGAAAATTGAACGTTAGAAGTACGCTGCATGACTGACTTAGGCTCCCGCTGTGTTCGGTTGAGGTAGGATGAACGTAATAGGACGTAAAACGAAATCGAAACCGAAAACTGTCATTTCGGGTAGAAATTGGCCAGTTTCGGGAAAAGCCGATTTTGAGGCCTTTAGAGGCCGAATTTGTAACGACCCGCCTAGCACAGGCCGTTACCGTACATACATACATATTTCTCGTACTTATATCGTAAACAGCGGAATTTTTTTTTTTTTTTTTTTTTTTTTTTTTTTTTTTTTTTTTTTTTTTTTTTTTTTGTATTCGACGTGATTCGCACATACAGATACGTACGTAAACATAACGAACTTTAAATAAAGTCGTTCGAGCATAACATGAAACTCATCATATAATTACTTAATAATTCAAAACGCGTAGCGGCTTGATCCCCACATTTCACAGTTGCCAGACCACGCCCCTCCATCTTGCATCAACAGTTGCTGACAGGTTGTTTACCTACAGCATAGACATAAAACAGTGAGCTTTCGCTCAGCAAGTACAACTACTAATTACCGCAACATCACAAACACCACATATCCTAACATATTATAACCTATCGTAACATAATCTTTTATAGCATCTCATAACTTATCATAGCATAACACAACTTATTATAGCATATGCATGAACCATTTATGCTTCATTATGCTTTCTTATTTCTTCATAACATTCTTTCTTAACTTATCTTTACTTATGGGCCCCATAACATAAGTGTCCGTACCGGGTGCACAACTATGGACTTACTCTTGCCATAGCTCAACCCGACCTCACGCGGGTCGGTACGACACAGGTAAGTTCGTTTGCTATCATAACTTTCATCGTTTCATATTTTGATCTTATTCTTATTAATTGGTGAACATGTTTCGTGATGTGTCACACAATTAAATCATGATCCTATCTTAACCATACCATAGCCATAACATATCTTATATCCTATCATAACATGATTCTAGCATATAGCATATAACATAACACTTTTCATAACATTCCGTAACCCATAGCATATAACACTTCATAGCACTTAGCATATTCCATAGCACATTGCATGTAATATTTCATAGCACTTACCTTATTTTATAGCACATAGCATATAACATTTTATAGCACATGGCGTAACATAACATAGCGTTCATATTTCATAGCATCTTTCATGACATTTCCTACCCTATTATAGCACTTAACATATAAAGCATAACAATTTCTATCACTTAGCATGTAACATTTACGTCACATAACATTATCATACTTAGGCAAGTATACACAACAAAGCCTATGCTGTAGGCGGAGTTGTACTTACCTTGTTTTTGTTCACTGTGTCCGATATCTAGCTTGATTCCGCCGGAACACTGCTGCGTGCTATACTCTGTTTTCAAATAAAAGTAAGGGTTAGAAATGTTGGTAGTGTAACCAACACTCTTATATAAGTTTAGTTATATATCCCTTACTTAATTTTACGTTATCCTACTTGGTTACATTTGAGTAACCCTATGGTTTAAATCTATTCTAATCAGATGGTTTTTAACTTTAGGTTTCAAAATCCTATTTTCTTGTAAAACCTTATGTAAATTCTTTGTTAAATCTTTTGTTTAACTTAAAAACTGGAAATCATAAAATTAGATTAGTAAAAAATTATTGACTATTGGAAACTGCCTTTGGAACAGCTTTCCATAATCAAAACAATAGTTTGTAGTAGAAAACAGTTTTCTAGAAACATTTGTAAAGCTAGTGGTGCAGGAATTTTCGGATTCCCTGCGCACCCTTCGAAAAACGATCCCAGTTTAAAAACCGGTTCGTAATCTGAAAAAGTTTTCTTCACAAAAGTTGTAGCTCTCAAAAAATGCTAAAACTTTCGTGTTTTGCAAAAATTCCAATTCGGCCTAGATTTGTCCCAGTTTTTGTTTGAAACTGGCTGACCCCGAAAACTGAGTGAAAACTGGGTCTGGGGATCAGCCACGGGTTTTGGGGTAAACGGAGGCCATTGGGGTCTCATTTTGGGAAACGGTCCACGTTGCCCTCTAGGAAAACCTCTTCCGAACAACTTTCATGTTTTACGTTTTTCCAAATTCGGCCTCTAAAGGCCCCAAATCGGCTTTTCCCGAGACTGGCCAATTCCTACCCGAATTGGCAGTTTTCGGTTTTCGATTTCGTTTTACGTCCCATTACGTTTACCCTACCTCAACCGAACACAGCGGGAGCCTAAATCAAACATGCATTACGTTCTAACGTTCAACATTCATCATACACATCAACATACGCATCAAACATAAACTTAGAAAACCCTAATCAAACAATCAAACACTTAGTATGCAAAAATTGAAACCACCAAACCCTAACCATAATTAAATCAAGCACATGCTCTAATTTCCTATCTAAGGCAGCAAATTAAAGTGAGCTTATACTCTTACAAACCTTGCATAAAATACATTTAAATTTCTCCATATGAAATTCAAATGAAAAAAACTTAGGGATCCAAGGATTTTACCTCACTTTTGGGTCTAAAATAGGCTTGTTTCACTTCTCTTTTTTCCTCCTTTCACAGCCGACTTCCAAGGGTCCATTGGCTCCCCAAAATGTCCAGCTTCTTGCCCTAAATTGCAGTCACCAACCTGCTTAAAATCCAGCCACACCTTGGCTCAAAAATCTGGTCTCCCAAGCCTAGATCCTTCCTTGTTTCTTCCCCACCATAACCGGCCCCTTGGCCAAGATTGGGCACCAAATTTTCTTGGGTTCTTGGGTGGTATTCAAGGTAGAAATCCAACACTCAAGACCCTAATTTCCCCTTAGTTTCACAATTTTTTTCTTGGTTTCCCCCTTGGCTCCCATAACCGGCCCTAGGTAGGAAAATAGGTACCAAAACTTTTTTCTTACTTCTTGCTTGCTTCTCCTTCAAGAACCGACCCTCACACACTTTCTTCTCCTTGATCCTAGCTTGGATTTCTTCCTTTTCCTTCCTTCACACTCACGGTTTTTGGTGGAGAAATTTTGGCATAATAAGGTTGCTTTTCTCTAATTTTTTTCTTGAATTATGACAACCCCTATTTATAGAGGTTGGAACTCTTTGTAATTGCAACATTTAGTCCCTCAAAAATCAGAAATTGTAGCCTAGGGGGGGGGTATGTGGCGGCTACCTTGGCTTGGTGAGCAAGGAAATCTTTTCCAATTTTTCTATAAATCAAAAAATGATGTCATTAATAAAAGTAAGGTGACGTCATCCACCTTTAGCTTGTTTGGCTCCTTTTCTTATTATACAGTCCACTTTTGAATTAACACAGGTATTTCCAATACTGGATTTACTTATACTTAGTATTGGTTAATTGAACTGCAGTCCAAAATTCATCTGTGTAAAACCGAACTGTATAAAAATTTCTCATAACTTGAAACCACTTGGCCAAAGAGGTTCTAATTAATGTGCTTGATTTTCTATGGCGGTTTTGAATCCTAAACATATCGTTTTAATCATAAAAATGACTTTATGCAGTACAATTCTATACTGCGAATTATTAAGTCGTACAGCCTTTTTCTTTAACTTTTTGGGTCAATCTTTGGCTTTCTCGTCCGCCATTGACTTTCTTGTCAACCGCTGACTTTCCGCCAATTTTGACTCCCGTGGTCAATAGTTGACTTTTTGGTCAACCGTCGGCGTTTTTTTCGGTCAAACTTTGACCAACATAAAAATTTTGACGATTTTGCTCCTTTTTGCCTAAAAGGTTATTTTCTTGACTAAGCAATCATTTTCGAGTCTTATAAAATCATAAAACTCACAAAACGTAATAAAAACCCTTAACCGGGCTTTTTTCATGCATATCTTCATATTTTGTCCAAATTCTTAAAACAAAAGAAATTGTATTATTACGGAAATACTTGGTATTACATCTACCCCCCTTAAAATTTTCGTCCTCGAAAATTAGAACAAACTGGGGTAGTTCTTTATCTTATCATCATTTAATTCCCAGGTTGCCTTTTCAACCTTGTGGTTTTACCATACCACTTTAGCTATGGGAATTGTTCTATTTCGTAATACCCTTCTCGCTTTTTGATCCAAAATTCGTACTGATTTTTTTTTTTTCTTCTCATAAGTTAAGTCCGTTTGAACCTCCACTGGTTCCTGGCTAAGCACATGAGAAGGGTCTGGTACATACTTCTTGAGCATCGAAACATGGAATACGTTGTGCATCGATGCTAATTCTGGCGGTAGGGCAAGTTTGTAGGCTACTTTCCCAATCCTTTCAAGGATTTCAAATGGTCCTTTATACCTTGGACTAAGTTTTCCCTTCTTGACAAATCTCATGATTCCTTTCATAGGAGTAATTTTGATGAACACCGCATCTCCAACCTGGAATTCTAAAGGCCTTCTACGCTTATCAGCATAGCTTTTTTTTTTTTTTTTGGCGATTAAAGCCACATCAAGCCTTTGCTTAATTTTTTTCCTAATATCCCCTGAAGTCTTTCTAATAAAATCCGTGGTTTGAAGCTGCTTCTGTCCAACTTCTTGCCAATAAATGGGGAATTGACTTTTTTCTTCCATACAATGCTTCGAATGGAACCATACCAATCGAAGTGTAATAACTGTTATTACATGAAAATTCAATCAATGGCAGCTTCCATTCACAATTCCCTTGAAATCCAAGACACATGATCTAAGCATATCCTTTAGTGTCTGGATAGTTCTTCCCAACTGGCCATCAGTTTAGGGTGCAATGCCGTACTGAACTTTAATTTCGACTCCATAACGTTACGAACACTGATCCAAAATTGAGAGATGAGACGTTCATCATGAAATGAAATGATCGATTTTGGTACTCCAAGCAGTTTAATAATCTGAATACGTAGACTTCAGCCAATTATCTACTAAAAAGAGGACTTTAATAGTAATGAAGTGGGTTGATTTGGTTAATAAGTCCATAATAACCAAATTGTGTCGTTTCCTTTTGCAATCCTGGATAGGTTTATTACAAAATCCATTGTAATTTGTTCCTATTTCCATTTAGGAAGTTCTATTTCTTGTAAATCTCCTCCTAGATATCTATGTTCGGCCTTAATTTCTGACAAATTAGGTACTTTGACACATATTCTGTTATCTTATTCTTCATGTTTGGCTACCAATAATTCTCTCGGAGATCTTTGTACATCGTGGAAGCTCCTAGATGTACTGAATATGGTTGTCTTATGTGCCTTAAACTGTATCTGATCCTTTAAAATTCAAAGTCAGAAGTACAATTCCTTTCTTGAAATAAATACCACCATTCGCAGAGGTCTTAAATCCTGGTTCTTTCTTTCAAAAAGTTGTGCCCTTGATAAAAGGAAATTCTCTTTTTTAATGCAACTTGATTGTTTCCAAACTTTGAGTGCGGAAAACTACTGCTGTCAGCTTCAGATTATGTGTAGGATAATTCCTTTTTGACTCTCGTTGTCGTAATGCATAGGCTACCACCTTTCCATTTTGCATTAGGACAGCTCCTAATCCACTTTTAGAAGCGTTACTGTAAAACATGAATTTTCTGCATCTATATCAGGAATTATCAACACCGATGCGCTTGTTAGCTTTGAAAGTTCTCCTCGCACTTCAGGGTTCATTCGAACTTCTTCCCCTTTCGAGTAAGGGCTGTAAATGGTGCGGTAATCTTGGAAAATCTTTCGACGAGTCGCCGATAATATCCAGCTAATCCAAGAAATCTCTTTATCTCCATAACGTCTTAGGTACCGGCCATAAACTGACCGCTTCCACTTTTGCCGAGTCTTCGAAGATCCTTCCCTTGAGCATCACATGACCCTAGAAATGCACTTTTCCAGTCAAAATTCACACCTAGTGATCTTGGCCTACAGTTGTTTTTGTCTTTGACGTTTCCATCACTAACCTAAGGTGATGTTCATTTTCCTTCTTGGACCTTGAATAAATCAGAAGGTCGTCAATAAAGACAATGACTAACTTGTCTAGGTACTCCTTGAACACTCGGTTCCCAAGGTCTATGAAAAGTAACAGGGGCGTTGGTTAAACCAAATGGCATAACCAAAAACTCATAATGCGCATAGAGAGCTCGGAAGCTGTCTGGGAGATATCTGTCTCCTTGATCTTGAGCTGATGATAATCTGATCGTAGATCAACTTTCGAAAATACACAGCTGCTCCCCTAAGTTGATCAAAAAGATCGTCAATCCTCGGAAGGAAATACTTGTTTTTTATTGTAATTTTGTTCAGCTAACGATAATTGATGCACATGCGCAAGATCCATCCTTTCTTTTATATACCACACAAGCGCTCCCCACGAAGGGTGACTCTGTCGGATGAATCATTTGTCCAACAGTTCCTACAACTGCGCTTGAAGCTTCCTAAGTTTAGTGGGTGCCATAAAATAAGGCACTTTCGTTATGGGTGCCGCTTCAAGCAACAACTCGATCTCGAAAGAACTTTTCCGTTCCCCGCGAAAATCCTAGTAAGTTCCTCGGAAATATATCTACATATTCCTTTATAATGAGGTCATCATCTGGCGTCAACTCCACTTCCTGATCCTTGTCCACCATGTTAGCTAAATATCATTGGCAGTCATTAGCTAACATTTTCCAAGCCTTTATTGCCAAAACTAGCCTGGTTGCTGAGCTCCAAGACTGTCTGTAGGAATCAAGTGCCCCTTCTTAGCTTGGCGGACTAGATGTAACACAACGCTTTCGACAATCAACCTTAGCGTTGTCTTTTCCCAAGAACTCTATTCTTAGGATTACACACTAATCTTGAAGTTCGATTACAACAAGATCCATGAAAATTTTCTGTCGTAATTGACTATTAGGACATTTCGTATCCAATAGTCAGACAGAAGAATTTTTCCTAACTACGGGAATATTCTACAAGATTACTCTAAACTATTGTCTTTTCTTCCTAATTTCTGGGCGAAATCCATCGATAACAAATTAATGGTCAACCCCAGAATCACTTAGAGCAAATATATCATAAATGGTGACAGAAATCTAACCTGTTGCCACCGATGAAGTTTCAGCTTCAACGTCTTTCTCTGTGTAGGCATAATTCCAGGTTCGTGGTTCCGGAGCCTCCAGTCTTTCCTGTGCGATCAAAAGACCTTCAATTTTTTGCTTGGACTGCAAGTAATTGATGATCCGAATCTCTACTTGGAAACTGGGGGTTTGGATTTTGGTTCTTCAGGGTACAATTTCTAGCATAATGGCCTTCCTGTCACAAAGGGTAGCAAATGTTCGTCCCAAATTTACACACTCCTAAGTCTCTCCTTCCACACTGGGCGCACATCGGATAACTATTGCTATTATTATTACTACCCCCACTACCTCGATTGGTTTTCTTTGAGGGTAATTTCCTTGTTGGCTTTCCTGTGTAGCATTCTTTCTCTTCTTGTTCTTCCTAATTGTTTGAATTTTCGAGCCGATTTACTGGTTTGGCGCTTCGAATGCAACTTCAGATTCTGTCGTGGCTGCAACTGCTTCGTCGCGTCCTTATTTTCCTTCTTAGCCTTAAGAATTTGAATTCTTGCCTCCTTATCTTGGTTAATCTGGTACTCAGCTCTTATTGCCTGACCGATACAATCGGACACCAAAGTAGGAGGGTTACTGCCAGCACTAACTTGCTTGGCAATATCAGACCGAAACATCTTCATCATCATTCTTACCTTCTCGGTCTCATTTGGTACAAGCTCTGGACATAAACGGGCTAGCTGTTCAAATTTCTTGACAGCCTCCAATACTGTCATCGATCCTTATCGGAAACTATTAAACTCATTCTGCTGAGCTGTAAGAATCTCTCGATTGTAGTACATTGCTCTAAACTCGATCATAAAATCTTGCCAGCTCATGGTTGTCACGTTTCTACGCACTTGCACAGTCATCCACCAATGCTGAGCATCCTTTTTAAGCATCAGGGAAGCACACCGAATCTTCTCCTGTTCTGTCAGTCCCATGAAATCCAGAATTACTTGGATATCTAATAACCAAGAATCGGCCTCTATTGAGTTCGCGGGTCCTTCAAACTCAGGCGCCTTCATTCGCCTGAAGCGCTTATGTAAGGAATCCTCCCTAGTCAGAGGTGGATTTTCTTGAGGTGTGACTACATTATCTTGTAGTATCTGATTGAATCGAGCTATCTGTTTCTGAAGTCTATCAGTTTTTCTCGCTGCTGTTCCAACAACTGTCGTTGTAATTTCACTACAACGGTTGCGAGATCTGACTCAGGTGGATTAACGAGCATTCATTCTACGCGGCGCGTACTATCTTTGAAATCCTATTAACCCAAAGAAAAGATATTATCATATTTATAATATCATTTCCTTCATGCATAACTTATCATATCATATTACCATACTTGATCATAACGTAACTTTTATAATATAGCATGGCTTTTCATAACATAACATATCTTGTCATATATCCCGTGTTCGCACGGTCTTTTTTGTACCCTTCCAATAGTACATCATTCTTACTATCTTCTTATGTACATTACTATGTACATCGTAATTTATCATACTGTAATTACATATTGATTTCATCATATCATACGTACATATTTATACATATAAGGCCAAAACTTTATTGGAAGTGTCTAACACTTCACCATCATACAATAAATACAGCCTATTATCAAAAATAATAAGCTTAGTACTATCCGTCTATGGTCAAAAGAAATATATATGATCGGTCCTAGTCTAAACTATAATCTCGATCGTGGCTACTGACGAAGCATCGGAACTCCACATCCCAATCTCCTGGCTCGAGCGCTGGCCATATTATCGTCGTCATCGCCGGATATATCGATGATTGGAGGATCCTCGGGCTGATCCTAATGAGCCATCTATGTCATCGGCCGTATCCTGGCCGTCGGCCTCGGCCTCAACTCCAGCCTGCATAGCGTGGCTAACCATTTCAGCCTCTATAATGTCAGCTATCATACCCCTACCGTCATACCAAGCATAGGTTCTGCGACGTACTGTTGGAGCTGAGGAGGGTAATCCATTGTGGAGTATCACCAATGCCTGCATTTCTGGGTTGGGTATGTTTTTGTGGAATGTGAGGGTAACATCGCCTCCTGAAATCTCTCTGCAGTAGGTCCCACGGACTCCTGTGGGTACGCACGCCAATTAGCTACAAAACTTTGATATCGCCGATGCTGCATATCCCGATAAATCTCGGGATCACGGTACGGCTCGCCTGCTCCTTCATCAGGTTATCGGACCATAGCGCGCTGATCACTAGGGCACGAAAATGCGCCCAAGTGTGGTTGGCAACGCCCTTTCTCCGTGTGTCATCCACCACAAGCGGGCGTCCGCAACTAAACACCGACTAGCTAAGGGGAACCTGTAGACGCTCCACGATGTGGCTAGTGCGAAAAATCAACTCCGTGTCGTACAGCCATGCAGGATAGCCGACACTGTCCGTCTCATGCGTCGAACAACAAGGGGCTTGGACTTGTAGAAAGATGTAATCGAGCCTCGATCCTCAGCTACTTGGCAGGATCCATAATCGTATATCTATCATCCCATATTCGCATAATAAATATCAATATATGAAATAAATTTTAAACTTACAATGATGGCGGCGGATGGCAGGCTGACTGTGAAATTTGATCGCAGGGAACCGCTCTGATACAACTCTGTAACGACCCGCCTAGCACAGGCCGTTACCGTACATACATACATATTTCTCGTACTATATCGTAAACAGCGGAATTTTTTTTTTTTTTTTTTTTTTTTTTTTTTTTGTATTCGACGTGATCGCACATACAGATACGTACGTAAACATAACGAACTTTAAATAAAGTCGTTCGAGCATAACATGAAACTCATATATAATTACTTAATAAATTCAAAACGCGTAGCGGCCTTGATCCCCACATTTCACAGTTGCCAGACCACGCCCCTCCATCTTGCATCAACAGTTGCTGACAGGTTGTTTACCTACAGCATAGACATAAAACAGTGAGCTTTCGCTCAGCAAGTACAACTACTAATTACCGCAACATCACAAACACCACATATCCTAACATATTATAACCTATCGTAACATAATCTTTATAGCATCTCATAACTTATCATAGCATAACATACTTATTATAGCATATGCATGAACCATTTATGCTTCATTATGCTTTCTTATTTCTTCATAACATTCTTTCTTAACTTATCTTTACTTATGGGCCCCATAACATAAGTGTCCGTACCGGGTGCACAACTATGGACTTACTCTTGCCATAGCTCAACCCGACCTCACGCGGGTCGGTACGACACAGGTAAGTTCGTTTGCTATCATAACTTTCATCGTTTCATATTTTGATCTATTCTTATTAATTGGTGAACATGTTTCGTGATGTGTCACACAATTAAATCATGATCCTATCTTAACCATACCATAGCCATAACATATCTTATATCCTATCATAACATGATTCTAGCATATAGCATATAACATAACACTTTTCATAACATTCCGTAACCCATAGCATATAACACTTCATAGCACTTAGCATATTCCATAGCACATTGCATGTAATATTTCATAGCACTTACCTTATTTTATAGCACATAGCATATAACATTTTATAGCACATGGCGTAACATAACATAGCGTTCATATTTCATACGCATCTTTCATGACATTTCCTACCCTATTATAGCACTTAACATATAAAGCATAACAATTTCTATCACTTAGCATGTAACATTTACGTCACATAACATTATCATACTTAGGCAAGTATACACAACAAAGCCTATGCTGTAGGCGGAGTTGTACTTACCTTGTTTTTGTTCACTGTGTCCGATATCTAGCTTGATTCCGCCGGAACACTGCTGCGTGCTATACTCTGTTTTCAAATAAAAGTAAGGGTTAGAAATGTTGGTAGTGTAACCAACACTCTTATATAAGTTTAGTTATATATCCCTTACTTAATTTTACGTTATCCTACTTGGTTACATTTGAGTAACCCTATGGTTTAAATCTATTCTAATCGGATGGTTTTTAACTTTAGGTTTCAAAATCCTATTTTCTTGTAAAACCTTATGTAAATTCTTTGTTAAATCTTTTGTTTAACTTAAAAACTGGAAATCATAAAATTAGATTAGTAAAAATTATTGACTATTGGAAACTGCCTTTGGAACAGCTTTCCATAATCAAAACAATAGTTTGTAGTAGAAAACAGTTTTCTAGAAACATTTGTAAAGCTAGTGGTGCAGGAATTTTCGGATTCCCTGCGCACCCTTCGAAAAACGATCCCAGTTTAAAAACCGGTTCGTAATCTGAAAAAGTTTTCTTCACAAAAGTTGTAGCTCTCAAAAAATGCTAAAACTTTCGTGTTTTGCAAAAATTCCAATTCGGCCTAGATTTGTCCCAGTTTTTGTTTGAAACTGGCTGACCCCGAAAACTGAGTGAAAACTGGGTCTGGGGATCAGCCACGGGTTTTGGGGTAAACGGAGGCCATTGGGGTCTCATTTTGGGAAACGGTCCACGTTGCCCTCTAGGAAAACCTCTTCCGAACAACTTTCATGTTTTACGTTTTTCCAAATTCGGCCTCTAAAGGCCCCAAAATCGGCTTTTCCCGAGACTGGCCAATTCCTACCCGAATTGGCAGTTTTCGGTTTCGATTTCGTTTTACGTCCCATTACGTTCACCCTACCTCAACCGAACACAGCGGGAGCCTAAATCAAACATGCATTACGTTTCTAACGTTCAACATTCATCATACACATCAACATACGCATCAAACATAACTTAGAAAACCCTAATCAAACAATCAAACACTTAGTATGCAAAAATTGAAACCACCAAACCCTAACCATAATTAAATCAAGCACATGCTCTAATTCCTATCTAAGGCAGCAAATTAAAGTGAGCTTATACTCTTACAAACCTTGCATAAAATACATTTAAATTTCTCCATATGAAATTCAAATGAAAAAAACTTAGGGATCCAAGGATTTTACCTCACTTTTGGGTCTAAAATAGGCTTGTTTCACTTCTCTTTTTTCCTCCTTTCATCAGCCGACTTCCAAGGGTCCATTGGCTCCCCAAAATGTCCAGCTTCTTGCCCTAAATTGCAGTCACCAACCTGCTTAAAATCCAGCCACACCTTGGCTCAAAAATCTGGTCTCCCAAGCCTAGATCCTTCCTTGTTTCTTCCCCACCATAACCGGCCCCTTGGCCAAGATTGGGCACCAAATTTTCTTGGTTCTTGGGTTGTATTCAAGGTAGAAATCCAACACTCAAGACCCTAATTTCCCCTTAGTTTCACAATTTTTTTTCTTGGTTTTCCCCTTGGCTCCCATAACCGGCCCTAGGTAGGAAAATAGGTACCAAAACTTTTTTCTTACTTCTTGCTGGCTTCTCCTTCAAGAACCGACCCTCACACACTTTCTTCTCCTTGATCCTAGCTTGGATTTCTTCCTTTTCCTTCCTTCACACTCACGGTTTTTGGTGGAGAAATTTTGGCATAATAAGGTTGCTTTTCTCTAATTTTTTTCTTGAATTATGACAACCCCTATTTATAGAGGTTGGAACTCTTTGTAATTGCAACATTTAGTCCCTCAAAATCAGAAATTGTAGCCTAGGGGGGGGGTATGTGGCGGCTACCTTGGCTTGGTGAGCAAGGAAATCTTTTCCAATTTTCTATAAATCAAAAAATGATGTCATTAATAAAGTAAGGTGACGTCATCCACCTTTAGGCTTGTTTGCTCCTTTTCTTATTATACAGTCCACTTTTGAATTAACACAGGTATTTCCAATACTGGATTTACTTATACTTAGTATTGGTTAATTGAACTGCAGTCCAAAATTCATCTGTGTAAAACCGAACTGTATAAAAATTTCTCATAACTTGAAACCACTTGGCCAAAGAGGTTCTAATTAATGTGCTTGATTTTCTATGGTGGTTTTGAATCCTAAACATATCGTTTTAATCATAAAAACGACTTTATGCAGTACAATTCTATACTGCGAATTATTAAGTCGTACAGCCTTTTTCTTTAACTTTTTGGGTCAATCTTTGGCTTTCTCGTCGCCATTGACTTTCTTGTCAACCGCTGACTTTCCCGCCAAATTTTGACTCCCGTGGTCAATAGTTGACTTTTTGGTCAACCGTCGGTGTTTTCGGTCAAACTTTGACCAACATAAAAATTTTGACGATTTTGCTCCTTTTTGCCTAAAAGGTTATTTTCTTGACTAAGCAATCATTTTCGAGTCTTATAAAATCATAAAACTCACAAAACGTAATAAAAACCCTTAAACCGGGCTTTTTCATGCATATCTTCATATTTTGTCCAAATTTCTTAAAACAAAAGAAATTGTATTATTACGGAAATACTTGGTATTACAACTTTTCTGTTAACAGTATTGCGGAGTAACAAAATCGAGGGAATGGCTGAACTACTGAACTAACTGAAGAATTTAAAGAAAACAACAGATTTAATCAAAATCCAAAGACTGACACAGATTTATATATAACTGTAAAGATATATATATCTCTGCAGTCATGCTATATAAGCAGTCAAGCAATATATAGCTAGATTTTCTTGCCAGCACCATCTCGTCTCGTAGAGAAGAAGAAGCACAAATGAACGTTTCATTAAAAGAAACTGATATAGTGTTCAATCGAAAGCAACTGATTCCTTGTATCGATTTTAGCACCTCTTCAATAATTAAGCAAATCTTCTAATTAGCCTCTCCGCGATTCGAAGTAATATAACCTGCTTGGTACGTACTAGCAGAGCTTCATGAGCACAAACCAGTTGAGATAATGTGAGAACCTGTATTGATTCTGACTAATCGATCAACAGAATATGACTTCAAGGAAAGGAAGTTTTAGTCAACTACATGTATATTCCTCCAGAAAAAAAAAAAAGAAAAAACCTTCAAGTCAGAAGTAAAAAACATTAAATATATCAAGAAGGCAATAATAAACTTAATATATGTTTTGTAGTAGAATACATACATACAATTGTATATATGTAGATGACCATCAGAATATGACTAGGAAGTTTTACTCAACTACTAATATTACTCGGAAAAAAAAATTTGTCCTTATTTAAGCCATAGTTAGTCAATTCATGTTAAAATTAATTTCATAGGCATGTAAGGGGGAAAAAAAAAAAACATTAAGCATATCAAAGAATGCAATTGTAAACTTCAAGTCAGCAGAAGTAACAAAGGAAAGAAAAAGTCAGAAGTAGACAAGTAACATACGTTTGTACTAAAACACACACACACATGTACCGTATGACCGAATAAAAGCTTGAACTACATTGGTGAAGAAGTTGTAGGAAGCAGAGTGCAACTCTTTCATTTCATGATCATTGATATATATATATATATATATATGATCAGTATTATAAAGAAACATGTAGAAATTGCAGTAGAATTACTGAGCAGATCTCCTTTGGCAAACAGTACTACTTCATTGGAATATATACAGACACACACACACACACATATACATGAGCAGCCTCTTGCATAATATATGAAAACAGCTTGTCAAGGGAAACTGCTCCGCAATTCACCTGCAATGATTAGGAGTAGGCACTCTTTTGTAGCTATATGGCACGAGGATAATTAACTCAATCAGAAGAAGGAGATTTATATATACTTATTGGATAGAAACTAAATATCACACACACACACACAGACATATAACTATATGTGTGTGTGTGTGTGTGTGTGTGTGTATGATCTCCAAAGAGACTAAGTATACTCAAAAGACAAGAGATGTTAAAGCAGCACCAACTTTATTCCCTTATCAAGTTATCCTAAATGAATTATTTCGCCGCCAACTCATTGTGGTATACTTGAGCATAAATGCTGATTTTGGACATCTTACTTAATTAGAATGCGTTTTTTCTAACACCTATAATCCTACTTTGGTACTCACTAATTATTTATTCATGTGTTTCAATATATATATATATGTGTGTGTGTGTGTGTATAGAGAGAGAGAGAGAGAAGTTCATTTGTTTCCATTCACAATTTATATGCTATGTGGTCATTCCAAAAAAAAAAAAAAAAAAAAAAAAATTGCCATTTCTTAATCGAACATAATTTATGCATGTGTGGTCTCATTATTCGATTAACATCATTCAATGTAACATCTAGGTTTGCTTTTGTATGTTCCAAAGGTATTACAAAGGAAGGCTGAAAGAAAAGGTTTTTATTTGTGGGGCTCTTTTTCACTTCACAATGAGATAATGGCTTAATATGCTACAATATAAAAAATACATATATTTTTTTTTAGTATGTTCTATTCCATTTGCTATAACTAGCTGAAAAAAAAAAAAAAATCAATCAGGAAATTGGTTGAGTACGTGCATGAATGTTCTTAGAATTCTAGCATACATTCATCTCTTTTACTTGATAAAACAATGTGGCTACATATATATACATATATTATGAAATGAAATGGGATAACACTATTAGAAGTAGTTACACGCTCTAAAGAAGAAATAATGATTTTTTCTGTGAATGAATGTTCTCAGAAATCCAGCATATATTCATATATCTTATATTTGCAATTATCGCCTAATTATTAGTAAAGCTTATTTATAGGTTTCTTTTTTTTTTTTTTTTTCCACAAGAAAGAAGGGTAGGCCGAAAAAGATGTCAAATAAAGGATATATATATATATGAGGGGACCATAATAGCAACACCAGAACTAAGGTGTTTCACAGGAATAGTGTAAGTTGCATCTATATATATCTATTCAATTTTTCAGTACACACAATGTGCAAATCGTGTAGACAAAAGGCAACAGTGCATGTTATTTTAAGTTGGAACCAAGCACAATAATGTGTTAATAGTAGTTAGGACTTATCTGACAGGGCTTTTTGTGAGTGGTTTTTAGCTTTTTGATCCAAATTAAAACTACTTCTGAAAATTTTTAATGATTTGTTAGAAGAGTTTAGGAAGAGCTTCTAGTATAAATGTCAAAACTCAAATAATCTTGCTTAGCAAAAAATATATTTGAAACTTGTATCAGAATTTTAGCAAGACATTATAAACTTTATTATGACATTTTTATTAGTTTGTTATGATACGTTTAAAAAATCATTCTGATCCAATTATATGTTTTTTTTTTTAGGTATGATTCCAAACATGTAAAAACTGCAATTTTATTTATTTATTTTCCCTTTCAGTACTGAATAAGAACAAAAACTATGTTAAACGGACCCTTAACTAATTACGTAGTACATCAATTGTTAACCATCTTCAACTCTTTAAATTCTTTCTCTTGAGATAATCAGGTTTTAATTTAACGTATTATTTCAATTCAAAGTTTAACATATTCAAAAAGACAAAGATGTGTATATATTGGTATGTTTGGCAATTGGCATCATGGTTTAAAAAAGGAGAAAGAAATAAATAATAATTTTACCTAAATAATTAATGTAAATAAGTTTTAGAAATATTTAAAATAAATTGTAATAATAAATAGTTGAAGTATCATTTTTTGAATGATACTTCATTGTTGTCTGTTTTTTTCTTTTTATTTTTTATTTTTATTTTTTTTATTTTTTTAAGGCTAGGTTCCAATACGTCCACCCTCATAATGCATTAGAATTTGCCACCTGATATAGTTTAAATGAATCACATTCTGAACTTCACCAATTTTTTGTCCCTTTTTTTAGTACTAACTCCTGTGGATATTTGCCTTCACCCAAAAAAAAAAAAAAAAAAAAAAAACCAACCTGCTGTGGATATCCTGTGGAACAATATCATTCTATGGATTACCATTGGCTTTATGTCAACACTATATGTACAAAGTATAGTCAATATTGCAATCTGCCTCTCATATTTTAATACATATAATATCCCAGCTGGTTCGACGTGTCTTTTACATATTTCAAGTTCTGATTTCACCACACAAACTAAGAATATTAATGCACCCAATATATGAAAAAATATATATATACACAACAAAAATATGAGAAAAAGAAAAAGTTATAAAGAGAAATATAGGAAAAGACAAGTTATGCTTTTTGTGCTCCATAATGGAAGATCCGAAAGCATGTTCCTGTATATCAATATCTTTTATATTGTTCGCCATTATTTAGTTTTTTTTTAAAATTTTTTTTGAAGGGCATAAATATAAAGTATCTTTCAATATATAGCTCTGAATTACAACCAATCAATAAAAATGGACCCCAAAAGTTAATTTAGGTGTTTGCAGAAACTCGACGCTGCGTTTTAAAATATTTCCGTCCTTTCCTTTACCCATCATATAGAACTGTTTGCATAGACGAATGTGATTTGGAGATGACTCCGTAAGATTTTTTTTTAATTATTAAAAATGAAGTTTTGTTCTCATGTGTTTTTATGTTTGTTACAATTACCTTACAAGTTCATTCAAAGAAAATAAACCCTTTTCTTTTTATATTGCGTATGGTGAAATCATGCGAATAAGTCATGATATATATTTCTTTGGAGACGACCATAATGACATATTTCCATTTAAGAAAACAAATATATATATATATATATATTTTTTTTTTCAAATCGTTTATTTGGGAGGAAGTTAAACAATCCAATTAAATAAATATCGGTTTGTTTGGGAGGAAGTTAAACAAGCTAATTTTACAAAATATCGGTAGTATATTTGTTTAATCACCAGAGTGATTTATTGATTTTGCACAAGTTTTCGGCTGTTCCAGTTAATTGGTTTCCTCCTCCTCCTAGGTGGATTAAAGTTCATACAGATGGTTTTGCTTAAGGTTCCTAGGTCGTATTGCTTGTGGTGGTATTTTCAGAAATTATTGAGGTTTTGATGTTTTGTTGTTCCTTTGGATAATTCTTTTGTTTTTGAGGTGGAAAAATATTTTGGATTAATTCATTTTGTCAATTGAGAAGGTTTGGGAGTTCAAATAGAAGAACATTTGGATTGAATGTGATTCTAGTTATAATGTGGCGTGCTTGTTCCATGCCCCTTATTTCTACTTAATTCTAAATTCTTAGTTGGTCGAATATCTCTAGATTTTTCTTCTTCTTTTTAGGTGGTCTTTTGTTCTATGTTTGAGACGTTTTTATATTCACTATATTTTTATTATATCCCATTCAAATGTCCTTTTTTTTTTTTTTTTCATATGCTAGTTGTTCTCTCTCTCATCATTTATATATATATATATATATATATAAATACTTTTCTTTAGGGATCGACTGTATTTTGTATGATCAAATATTTTCAATTGCATAATTTTATTTATTTTTGAATTTAAAGATAAAGAGGTTCAAATTTTATATTTTATAGTAAAATCATATGTGAAATTATAGTTAGTATAAGTTTGCAACCACTTATATGATATTTTTATCTTAAAATTTAGACCAAAATATTTTGTAATTTTCCATTTTGCCAACACTCAAATTAATTATCCCATGTACGCTCACACTAAAACTCCATTCTTTTACCTATAAGCTCATTAGTCGTTTCTATCAAGTAAATTTTTTTTGCTCATAATGAAAATGAAGTAATAGTATACATGAAATGAAGTTATCATATAGACGACTTATTCTTAGTATACACTCCACTGAACAAGAAGGCCAGTTCTGTCGCTGTTTCTGTAATAATTATGTGATTATTGACTATAATGCATTTTGCACTTCAAGGTTTTGGCCTTCAAGAGGATTTGTATTCCGGCCAAAATTGCTTAGTCGTTCGTCTCCTGCAGAACATCTGGTTGATATGAGATTGGAAGGATCAATCAAACAATTCTCCAAATTAAAACCTGAATCAACAATGGCTTGGTCACTAAGTTTTCTAATTGCGTTATGATTGTCTGCCAATGAATTGTTAGCTTGTAGAATCTGTGGTTTTGCAAGAGAGTTATAAGGGTAGATGTTGGCATACTCAGATAATCCCGGGGTGGATGCCATCTTGTATGATATATGAATCATTCACAAATTAGATTGCTCATATACCCCGACCAACCTGGTGGGAGCGACTCGAATCCAAATATTTAATGAGAGTGACGAATGTCCTACTAGCCCACCTAAAGGACGCTGATTTAGGATTCGTTGTTTGGATTGTTGGCGTGGCATGTTTGGAAATGACTTTGTCTACCTCATGCAGGTACCTACGGTACGTACAGATGAACCCACACTCTTTGATGGCCGTCACTGGTGCATTCTTGACATAAGAAGAAGCGGCTTTGCTTGAAGAAATTACCATTGTCACCTTTTTTTCATTTTTTTTTTCTTACTAAATTTTTGTTAATGTATTTAGGAAAAACCTAAACTAATAAATAATACGAATTCTAAACAATTTTGTCTTAGAAAAATGCTATTTAATTAACTTAACTCGGTTCCAACTCAAATCTACTTAAGAAGAAAGTAAAATTTTTGCACTTGTTTGCCAAGTAAAATTTTTCTTATAGAAGCTGAAAAGAAGTAATTTTAACCTATAAAATTTGACACATTTGGCTATAATTAGTGCCTTCAGAACACATAGAATTGCTCTTTTTTCTTTTTTTACAAAGGTCGCCTCTAGTTACTGAAAGATATTAAATGCCACCAATATTTTAAGTAATAATTTATCAATATTAGTAAGTGATTTACCTCCAATATGTCAAATTGTGATTTTCCAATGTAAATTATTGATTTACAGAGTGATTTGCAAATGCAATCTTTGAGACTAGTCTCCGGCTGCTAGCACTTTTTATTTTTATTTTTTATTTTACTTTAATTCCCTTCTTTTAAGTTGTTTTAATTTATTTCTACTTTCTCATTCTGTTTATATATATATATATATATATATATACACACACACACACACACATAATTGTTTCTTTCTATTAATGATATTTAGTTGGGAATTTGATATCGGGTTGGTTAGTTAATAGATGTTAACCTAATTAAGATGTACTAACAAAGTAGTCTAACATCAAATATTCCCTCTCTCAATTTTTTTTAAGAGTAAATTATTGGTCTCTCTCCCTCTTCCCCCTACTGTCATTGCTCGACGACGGACGGGTGATTTCTTTGAGAGTACTGGTCTCCGGTTGCTAGTACTGTTTTGGGCTTTATTTCATTTCTTTCTGAGTTTTTTTTTTTTTAATTTCTATTTTCTCGTTCTGATTTTATATTGTGATTTTTCCTTTCTATTAATGCTATTTAGTTGGAAATTTGATATCAACCTAATTTGGATGTACTAGCAAACTCTAATAGCAAATGTTTCCTCAGTTTAATTTTAATAAAATAGCATATTTCAGTTAGGTTGGCATCCACTAGCATATTTTAAGTAATAATAAACAACCATGTTAATTAGAATTAGACTATTATATATTTCCTTTTTGGGAAAAAAAAAACAAAGAATCTATTCCCTAAAAAAAAAGAATTAGATAATAGATCAGAAAACTAAAGAAAGATATGTCATAATTGCAACATTAATCAACCGGAAAATTGAGAATTTAATTGAATGAAAGCATGTAGTTTCATAGGTCATCAGAAAAATTTTACGTTTAATTTTTAGGACAACTAAATTATCATTTCAAAGTTCAAACATGCTCCGGGCCGTTATATTATTTGACGGCAGAGAGACAGAATATTCTGGTGCAAGTATATTTTGCCCACACAATATTTGATTACTTTTCCAGGTAGCTGAAAGGAAGTGCTGCAAATAAATAATGCAGATAAAGGCCAAAAAGTTTGGGGGAAAAAAAAAGTACACTTCAAGAAAAAGGACAATTAGAGACAATAAAATTTTGTCTATGAAACATATCATTTTGAGACAACAGTATGTAGTGTCTAATTAAAGAATAAATTTGTTGCAATGGTAGATCATGAAATTCATTGATTAAAAGTATATTAATATAAAAATTTCATGTGATGAACAAAAAAAAAAAAAAAAACATGATGTGGAATATTTTTTAAATAAATGATGACGATTATAATTAGTATGTGTACCAAGATATTCTATGACAAAATTTTTTTAAAAAAAAAAGTATGATAAGAAAACAAAAAAAAGTGACAAATACAAACGCAAGCGTGAAAAAAAAAAAAAAAAAAAAAAGAAAAAAAAATGTTGAATTAAATAAGTTATAAATGGATAAAATTTTGTGAGTATACCAATTGGACAAATTAATTACTTCCACATAAACAGTGATATATATGTATATCATGTCTACTGTCGAATCCAATATTGTCCACTCGATGTCTCCTGCATTTCGCACATTTCTTCTTTTTCTTTTATTGAAACAACAAATATTGAAACACATTCTGCAAAACGACAATGTTAATGGAAGCTAAACCTACCATGACAAGAGTAGTAAGACATGAAAATGCCTAGCTATTTGAGCGATATATAATATAAACAGAATGATTACAGAAATTATAATAATTACATTACCAAATAAATTCAAAGAAATGAACGTGAGTAGTTCAGCAAATAATTCTTCCAGCTCGTCAAAAAAAAAAAAAAAAAAGTTTGTAAGTGCAGAAGTATAGCCGGGCAAATCTCCTTTGGCAGAGAGCACACTAAAAAGATGAATGCACCTAGCTCCATCGATCAGTGGCCACCTGCCGGAGGAGCATTTGCCCTGTGATCCTTCCGCACTAGCCACCGCTGCCGCTGTCACCGTTGTCGATGTCTGCGTGCTAGCTGATGATTGGACTACCAAGAGAAACGGCTATTTATATGTCTACTTAGGGAGCATATCCCATCGGACAATGCCTTCTTTGTTTGTCTGATTGTTGAAAAATACTCTCCGCCCTTAGCTTTATTCCAAAATCCATGACCAACTTTTCATTAAGACCCCTCTTTTTGATGACCAAGATTTGATGATTTGACAATACTAAATTACCAATATATTTAAGCTTTGTGATTTTCCATTTTAATTTTTAACCCCAAAAGTGACATGACATTTATATGTGTGTCTAATAATGCCTATTTTTAGCTATATATATATACATACATAAATATATATATATATATATGATAATTCTAGCTTTGTGATTTGCCCTTTTTTTGGTATCTTCACAAATTCTTTCTTGGTTCCTAGCTGATCAACTAGTTCAACAATATTTAAAAGAGGAACGCATTGAAGTAGATTAATTAATAAATATGCGCAATAAAAGTTATATATATATATATATATATGCATGTATTTGGTCATTGGAAAATTGAAGAGACGCCAAAAGAAATAATATAAAAGGAAACAAAATAATTATATAGAGTATAGAGGAAGATGACGGAGAGGAATAAACTCATGTTTGTGGGTGGCTTTTGAAAATATGGAAGATCCAGGAGCATGTTCCGATTACATCTTTTTCTTATTCCACTTTTTATAAAATGCAATGGTCCCTTTATTTCTTTTTTTCTTTTTTAATTTCTTCATCTTGATTATCAGGACCATAAATAACAAGTTGATGATCTCATGTTTTGTGAAAACTCGATCGAGTTTGCATGCATTGCATTACCGTAAAGCTTCAAGTACGCTTTTGTGATCATGTTTGAAAGATTATTATTGTTTTATAATTTCTAGCTTCTTCTTCTTTTTGTTACCTTTTCTGCTTTTATTTGGATATATACTAATATATCCTCTTATATATATATATATATATTTATACATATATCATTTATCATTTTAATTGAGGTGTACAATTTAATTTGGGGGAGTCATATTCCTATCCCATTGAGAAAGGACAAAAGCACAAATTGTAGGCTTGACCCCCCAAGTCTATTGCTCATGATCTATATATATATATAGAGAGAGAGAGAGAGATAGAGTTATGTATATGTATATAAATATATAAATATGTTACTGTCCTTCAACTCTACCCGTGACAGAGAAATCCCAAATGGCCATGATCCCCGCATGGATATATGGATATTCGACGTCCTAGCAAAGTCTTTCGATATATAGTGCCAAAAGACTTTATCTCAACTAAGCCAACTAGTATGTGTGTGTGTGACCCAACTATTAGTCACAACGAAGAAAAAATAACAATTACCTAAAAGTTAAATAAAAAAAATCCTGACTAATAGAATTAGTCAACAAAAATGTAATGAGATGATATTGTTGCCAAAAACTGATCACTTGTTCACCAAATTATAAGCACAGTTACTGTGGATGAAAAGTACTTAATCACCTTTATATTTCAGAAGTTGCAAGTCCAGTGGCTAGAAAACAGTTTCAATATGAGTATAATATAATTTTACTAATTCTCTCATTTTTGTCACCTTCAAAATTTTTTTAAATTGTTAATGTGCTCCTGCTGAAATTTTGCACTTTTTATTGTTTACATATGAGTTTTATAATTTTCAGCTAAACCTTCATTTTCCAGGCCCGTTAATATTTTTATTAATTAAAAGTTTATGAATAATATTAATTCTAAAAGCTTAATCGAGTTTTGCCCGCCTATAGTGATCATGTAAGTTTTAAGTATATCCTTATCGAACAAAAATAAAATAAAATAAAAAGCATAGTGTCATTGTATCGATTAAAACTTTTTTATTATACAACAATATTTTTCAAATCGATAGTTATTAAATTTTTAAAAACTCATATAAACATAATATATATATATATATATTTAAAGAAAAAAAAGAAACAAAGAGTTGTGTTCTAAACAAATTCCGGTCTTTTCACCTGCACTCCAAAATCAATGTGGCTTAATCATTTATTATAGTTAACAAATACATGTGTTAATTATCATTAGTTTATGCATAAAATTATATATATACATAAGTATTAGTCAAATATATTTTTGTAACTATAAAATCGTAACTAAATATCTCTTTGCATGGTACCAATTTTAACACAATAGTGAGTATTGATCATATGATATGAATTGTTATATATTTAACTCTGTCTATACTTGTAATTGTACCATAGGCTCCGTTTGTTGGAGGATTGAGAGTGTGGAGAATAGAGAGAGTTAAAAGGAGTGGAGAATGTAAAGGATGCAGAGTAACATATATAATAATCCTTCATTTTGTTTGATAAAAGGGAGGGAAAACTAAAATATGAATGATAATTCTTATATAATTACTATTTTGCCTTTTTTTTTTTTTTTTTTTACTATTTGTTAATAATTTTTAGAGGTAATGTAGTCTATTCAATATTTAGTTTGACGGATTATTTTAACATCGCTTCATTAGTGGAATGATTCAATTTAGTGGACTTTGAGGAGACTCTCTCCCTCCCCCGCGCCCCTCCCCTCCTTTTTTACTTCCAGCTAAACAATATATATATGTTACCTTGTCCCTCTACTTCTCTTTCTCTCTCCACCCCTCGGCCCTCTCGCTTCATCTCTTCCTCTAACAAAATATATTCTGAGCCTATCTTTGGTAGAGTGGAGAAGTGGAGAAGGGAGAGGAAGGATGTATATTAGAAATTTTAGAAAGAAAAAGGGAATCTTAAATTGTTTCGTAGAGAGGAAATTGAGAAGTAAGTTGTAAATCCATGAGACCCTTCATTTTTTAATCCTTCTAACTTTGTAACGAAAAGATGAGAAAAATATTTTAACAAAAAAAAAGGTATGCAAAGTTATTTTGTCATCAATCCTTATTCATCATCTTCGTTTTCTTAGAAAGGATGTATATTAGGAATTTTGTTTGTGGGTGGGTGGGTGGGGGGGGGGGGGGGGGGGTTGGGGGATGGGGGGGGGGGGGGGATGTATTAGGAATTTTAGAAAGAAAAGGGGAATTTTAAATTGTTGATAGAGAGGAAATTGAAAAGTAAGTTGTAAATCCATGAGACCCTTCATTTTTTAATCTTTCTAACTTTGTAACGACAAGATGAGGAAAATATTTAACAAAAAAAAAGGTATGTAAAGTTATTTTGTCATCAATTCTTATTCATCATCTTCGTATTTATTTTTTTTTTTTTATATAATAAAAGTGCAAGTGTAAAATGTATTAGATTGGACATTTTCTTTTATCTTCTCTTTCTCTTCCACTAAACAAACATGAAACAAAATCTCTTTCATTTTCTCACTTAGATACTTTACTTCTTCTTTCATTCTATTTTCTATCCCTCTTATTAAACATAGCATTAATAATTAACAACTTGGGCCAGAAAAAACTACCAGAAGGTGTTTGGACCATAATTTTTTTTTTTTTTTTTTTGGAAAAAGTCATCATCTTGTGTTTTAGTTACTACATGTTGCTATTTACAAGTGCCTCTTTCAGAGCACAAGCTAATTAAGATCATGTTTGAAATATCTTAGGGAAAAAAGATACAATGTTCAATTACCACTTGAAGGTACATTGAAAACGTGATCTTCACCTTTTCCAAGCAATTATTTAGTGGTGGTCATGTGAAAGGTGGATTCCGTAAACATCCAGATAATCTACAGTGAAAAAGGTTTCACAAGCAGCCTAGAAATTTTACAGAAAAAAAGTAATTAGCTGCCTCCATTTGAGAGAGAGATGTCAAGCAGATATAGACAAAATAAAAACATACATATACATATACACACACACATTACATATGAAGCCGGGGCCTGGCAAGATTGAAATATCTCAAATGAGGAAACAGAAAAGGACCCTCTATTGGAGATAGTTATAAAAAGCAGAGGGTAACTCCAGCACATACAACAAATATAGTAAAGCTAATTATATATATATATATATATATAATTGCAAATGCAAATATATTTATATATAAATAAAAGTATATACATGAATGCAACTACGAAATTCCAAACCATCTTTTTTTTTTTTGTTTTTTTTTTTTTGTGTTTCGTGTTTGTGCGTCCTGTGTCCGTGAAGGATGAGACACAGAGAACTTGACAAGTCTTGTCGAACTAGTTGGGGAAGGAGCGCACTTTTCAGCAATATGCTTGCCAATTCCTAGATCACAACCCATAAGCAATGATGGACGAACCCATGCTTAGTACTATTCTTAGCAAAAATAAATAAAAAATACATAAATAGAAATGCTAAATATTTCAGCTGTCCACGTCTTCAATTTTAATCAGTGACCAAATTATATACATGTCTTTGAGTCTATTTCAAATACTCTACAAAACGTTAGCTTCATTTAGCTAGAAAGCTAACATATTTAATTTGAGAGTTCCATTAGAATTCTTATTGAGCTATTCTATTTGTTCCGAGCGGGATGTAATTTCTTTATAGTATGTTAAAATTTTATGGCTCATTTTTTTTTTTTAACTTTTTATTTAAAACTAATAACTTAGACAAACAAAACAAGTGTCAACAGAAGTAAGTTTTGATAGAGATTGAGTTATATATATATATATATATACATATATATATATATATATATTCCATTCTAATTAAGCAACAAACGCATTAGTTGGTGGAATATTTGATATTCAGACCAACTGAGTATCGTACGTACCTACTAGAATAATTGGTTAGCAAATAAAGAATAATGTTTCTTAGTCCAAGAGAATGATCTCTTCAATTAATTATAGTATAACCTAGGACCCAAATTAAAGGAGATGTCAAAGTTAACCCTCAAGCATCATCATGAGGCCATTTTCAATTTATATAAGTGAGTATCATACTAATAATTAGCGTCGAAATATGCATACCATCACACAATGAGATCATTGGGATTTTCAAAAATAAAACTATTGGTAGAAAAAACTTAAGGAAAATGTTATGCCTCATTCCTACGTACTCAACCCTACTTCACCTATATGTGGGTCCAAATTTTTCTAAGAAGGAGTTGGAAAAAAAAATTTCTAGCTATAAATTTATGATACATTTACGCTTTAAAATAAATAAAAAAGTGTTCATAACAAAATGACGAACAACGAGTAAGGCCACTGCATATTGAGCCTAATTAGCAAATACTTGTTGAACTATCGTATTTTCATGATATTCGATAATCTAAAATGAAAAGAAAATAATATCAATATTAAATATGATTATAGACATATCTTAATAAAAATTTCGCACAAAATTTCATCATAATGTTTTTTTTTTTTTGGTAAATAATTTCATCACAATGTATAGATATATAGTTTGATCTTCCCGGATCAAGTTTAAAAAGATATGGTAAGATTGGATATTTATCTGCTTTTATATTGTAAAGTACACCCCTAAGATTGGAGTCGAAAGTAAATATGGAAAATTCGTCATGTTGCATGAATTTTATCTTGAGCCTGAGCCAATGAATTTGTTTGTAAGTAGAGAGGTAGGGTTGTCTTTTTCTTGGGGGGCAGTACGTGACACCAATAGTGGAAAAAACAAAGGATAAAGAATAAAACAGAATGTGTAGATCAGCTCGTAATGTCAGAACATGTGACCTACGTACGGCTTGCTATAGCTGTTAGCTCTGTGTGTATATATATATATATATATATAGCTAGGAATTAAGCAGCTGCCCAGCCAGTCAGCCAGTCGGCTTTGGCCTATGGCTATGGGCGACAAACCGATACCAAACGAGACTCCCGTGAATCAACCCTACTGCACACTCATGCATGCCTGCTTCATTCACTGTCTCTGTTCCTTTATACACTATATTTATCTATGTCCATCTATATATAATGGTTATATATAGGATCCTTCTATGAGAGGTTCATTCAATACATGTAAAACATATTAGAGAAACGCAATTATAGAGATATAAACTGAAAAGGTCTGTTTAATTTGCAAGTTAATGCATATAATATATAGTTTCTATAAACAATTCAAATATTTTATTAAATTCATCATGTATTATGAAGTGGACAATGATTTTACGATGTATAAATGCTCAGAATGAGAGAAATTGTTGGTTCGTGCTTTTTGGAAAAAATTAGCAGATTCTGATATTTTGAGGAAAAAATTAGCCCATATGACAGCAGAAGGAAAAGACATCTAATTATCAGCTTAGAGATCGTAGTAAGAAGGTTTTTAAAGTGAGAACATCTTAATATTTTATCTTAGGTTGCTTTTTTTTTTTGTCATCTTCTGATTTTTGGTGACTTTTCTTTTCTTTTTTTTTTTTTTTTCTTTTTAATTAAGTCTCTTATACTTTAAAATCGTTAGCCCTTTTTTATTTTCTTTTTAACAATTTTTTTTATTTTGTTTTTCTTATTTTATCATTGTGTTTTATTCATCTTATGTTATGCCAAAGATACCTTATGTTACAGTGCAGGAACACCTATAACATGTTTTACCCGATTTTAATTTTATATGTTATATAGGTAGCCTGCCTGGCATACAATATGTAAATAAGTTACTGACAATGATCATCGTTTATGTAGTGCTGACTTATTTCCCACGTCTCATCCCATGCAAATTTTAATAGGAGAGTGATTCTGACCCTGAATTGTCAAGCATATGCATATATATATATACACATATATATGTAAATTTACATATTGTGAATGTACATAATTAAAGTACAGTCCCTTGTCATTTGAATGGTGTCCTTTTGAATTCTGTCATGCCTTGCTAAACACAAAAACAAACACATGCCAGGCCTGGTCTGCAAATGCAGTACACTCATATGTATAGTTCCACCTTTAGAGTTTCAATTAATCACAACACACATACATATATAAATATATATTGCTAATTTTTGTCTTCACTTTTTTGTACTCTTTGGATTTTGCTTTAATAAACCTGATTCCTTCCTTACTAATTACTAGGCATACATTATTATAATTATTGGATAGAGTACTAGTTAGTCTGTCAAAGCAAATATGTGCTAATTAGGAGAATATAATGTTTCTTTTTGCAATCATTTATATTACAAGCAAAAACATAATTGAAAAAAGGACTCATTTGTATTGTCATTTGTGGCAAAGGAGATTGCAACAACAAAGTAAGTACTATTTTTTGTCAAGTTTTGTTTTAGAGGTTTTTTTTTTTTTGCCTCAAGCAAAGTTACTTTTTACCTTAATTGTTCCAGCTAGGAGCCAGCTTGAAATGAAGCCAAACTCATGCATAATTATTGATTAAACAAAGAAAAAAGTAGTTTTAAATAGTGAAATCTAGTACATAAAGCATAGTACATACAAGGGTAGGACAGATATATGAGGACAAATACCCAATCTCCATACGCACTTGTTCCTCTTTTTAAGATATAGAAAAGTACACAGATTTAACAATAATTATTTCCACTTTAGTGAAACATTATTTTCCATATACTTTTGTAGGAATATATATGAATGAATTATGAAGAACTTGTCACATGGGTATCAAGAAACTGAATCCCAACTTTGACATAAGAGACAAAATAAAAGGAATTATTGTATCAAACAAACCACTGTTCAATGATTTCAAGGGCAGTATACTGCTAGATTCCCATTACCCTTTATCCATCCGTAAATTTAATTTCCTTTTTTTTTTTTTTCAATTATTTGGTATAATTATATTGATTCTTTTTCCTTGTGATTATTTATGTGTGTGTATATATATGTGTATATATATATATATGAATATTCAGTCTCTTCTATATCAATACAAGACAAGAGCATATAGTTAAATGGTTGGCAATCCGAGGTCCCAAAGTTTAATTAATCCACTATATATCTGCCTTTCCCATTCCACATATTGCTATAAAAAGACCAACACATCTTAGAACAGAACATATCCTTTCACTTCTCTTATTTCCCTACACTATATTGATCTAGCTAGTTCATAGTAAGTAAATTAATCAAAAATTAATTAGAGAGAGAAAGAGAGAAGAAAGGAGAGAGAGAGAGATGGGTTCTAGCAGGCTGCAAAAGAGGATAGCATTGCGCAGAAAGCTTCACATTCTTCGTGCCCATAACACTGCTTCCAAATCTCATGTATATTTCTTCATATATATTTACTTTTGTGCTTTTCATTCTGTTATATTTTTTTTTTTCCTTTCCAACTAATTAATTCTTTTCTCGTGAAATTATGAAGGACACTTTGCTTTACACTTACTTACTGAAGCTCAAATTAGAAGCAATTAAAAGAGAGTACTCAAACCTTTTGGCCATAAAAAAGGAGTACTTAAACCTCATAATGAACTTCCACTCGCCTAAGGTCTCTCTCTCTCTCTCTCTCTCTCCTTCTCACTCTCTCTCTCTCTCTCTCTCTCTCATCAAGGGGACTACAATTTTTGTTTGTTTGAACATGATTTTGTAATAACAGGAATTGAAGGTGCAAATGGAAAGGATCATTGAGCTAACTCCCCAACTCGATTTTGTTAAAATGAAAAAAACAAAGAAATTAAAAATAAAGAAGTTCAGAATCCAATACTAATGGAAAACCGAATAAAAAGTAAAAACAATTAAAATTAAAAAAAAAAAAAAAACCCCCTTATAAAAGGAAAATGAACTCAATCGAAAAGTGCTTTTATTTTTACTTTTTGAAATCTTTTCTCTTTCAAATACTAAATTTATAGACACTTTTCTTTTCAGATTTTACAGGAAGTGAAGGTGGAGAAGACAAAAGAAGGGTCGTTTGTAGTGAGGGTGAGGTGCGAGAAAGGAGAAGACACTCTGGTTTCGGTTCTCGAGGCGTTCGAGGAAATAGGTCTTCTTGTATTGCAAGCTACAGTTTCGTGCAAAGACAATTCGTTTTCCATGGAAGCTACTACTGTTGCAGCTGCTGCTCAAAGTCATGGCCAAACCTTGAATGTCAATGATGTCACACAAGCCATTACCAAGGCTATAGAGAAGCCACCCAAAAACGACATGAAATTTAGTTTAAAAACTTAATTTCTGCTTAATTGTCAAGTTAATTAAACTTTACAAAAGATTTGTATTAATATGTTGTTTCAGTAACGTTTCTGAAGGTAAAATAGAGTGTGGTTGATTAATATCCGGTGTTTTGATATTTTAATCTTTATTTATTTTTTGAGGTGATGAATTTTGGAATGTTTTAGTTTTTATTTTTTTATTTTTTATTTTAGATCATTTTCTTTTGCATGGAAACAAGATTACAAGAATGACAGGGTGTCATTCCCATGCTGAGGACAAATATTGTTTAAATTAATGTGTCGTTTAATTGTTCATTAGGCAATGAATGTCCTATTGTATTAGTTTAGTAATTTATTCTTATCGTGATGGAAAATACTTGGATTTTTTATAACAATATTTAGAATCACGGCTCTATTTTAATTTTCAAATACCAACTTACGTGGTGATATATTATGTTAGTTGAAAAAGTTTAGATTAGAATTCATTAATTTGTTGTTGTAAATTAATTAAAGGGGCAAGCTAAGAGATATCAGATTATTAATAGATTCTAGAAGGTGGAAAAATCAAACTTGGAAATTTTCCAATTTAATGATATTGTTGAGGAGTAAAGCCGAGTGTCAAATCAATGGCTTCGGTAGTATGTCAAATAAATTAATTGGGATGTGGCCCAGGCTAAAAGAGAGAAAGCAAATGCAAGAAATATTTTCATTGGGTTCTCACTACCCTGCATGAGCCTAGAAAATTAGGATTAACCCAATTTAATAGACGAAAAGGAGAACTTTTAATGATGCAACTAGCTAGGCAGATCAATATGTTAAGAGGAAAAATTGTAATTCCACACGCGTGATGTTTGAAAAGGTATAGAGTTTGAACATTTCCGCCAGTAAGGTAAAAAGAATTATGGGAGAAGGAAATGGCCAAATGCCCTGTAAACAAGGGAAATTAACAATTTATTTACTTATTATTAATTTTTTTTTTAGTTAATATTTTTATTAATTTGCTGAAAAGAGAAATTTACCAATTATGAACAAGCAAGGGTAGCAATTAATTTGAGGAGCAAATGATAAAATTAGTTTAAAAGGGACAAATTCTGCTTTTTCATTCATGTAGTTATGGTTGTCACCCAAAGAAGTTTTTATTTCATTATAGACGTTTGGTAGAAAGTTTTGAAAATTTTTCGTGCTGATGAGAAAACCAAAATTGAGTCACTCCCACTCCCACACAGCGTGTAAGGGAGCTGAGGCCTAGACGCCTAGCGTGTAAGGTAGCAACAAGGAAATTGTTAATTAGAATAACTCTTTAGTTCATTTGTTTAAAATTTGTCTTATTTACTTACTGATTCGGATATTTGTCTTGTTGACTAATTTTTTATTTAACCAAACACTTTAAAAAGATTAATCTACCCTCAAATCTTAAATATCAAACTTTCCTCCTTTCATTTTCTTTGTTTTCCTCTACTTCTCTCATCTCCTCCTCCTAATCTCTCTCTCTCTCTCTCTCTCTATGGGCCCCGGTCGCCAGATATGGTGAGCCGCCGTCACCAACGTCATCCTCTGAGTGAGTCACCGGTCGCAATCCCCTCGCAAGCCGCCGGTCACAATCCTCTCACTAGCTGCTCAACCGCCATTCGTGATGCCCCAAAATATAATCATTATCGATACTATATTTTAAAACAATTTGATGTTAAAAAATATCTGATAGACAACCAAAAAAAAAAAAAAAAAAAAATCTGATATTCCGATGGAATATATTAAAAATCTAGTAGAATACGAAATGGTATTATGGTGAATATGAAACGGTAGTCCAGTGAATACCAAACGGTATTCTGGTAGAATACCATAATACCTTTTTAATTGGTTGGGAATATATTTGAAAAGACACATTATGTACTTGTCTTGAAAGAAGGTAAAAATCTTGAATTTATTACATATTGGACAATATTCCAAAGATGTACACTTTTTTGGGCATCCTCAAAATTCCCCTATTAAAAATACGTCCATTATATAATAATACAATATAAAATAAATGTGTGATCCAAATGAATCATTAATATTTCTTTAATTGAAACGCCAATTTTTCAACGGTTCTAATCATATATAAGTTACTTGGCTGGTTGCTTAAGAAAATTTTTTAATATTTTTTTTATGTGTGGGTAACTCAACGAGTGTACATCATTTAAACATTGAAATTAAAGTTATCGTTTCCATATAGAAGTATCAAAGTTGCATTTGATGATAAGCGCATGGGATGGGGTTTTGTTCCGGAAAGAGTGAGATAACCTCTATTACTTGAGGTAATATTCCTATTAAAGTTGATTAAAAATAACTATTATTTGATTCTAATCACTTTAGGAAAACTTCAGTTTTATTATTTATCAGTTCCATGAGTTGTAGGTTAAAACTCTAAAATTAATTAAACCCAAACATACTTTAGTCCATTTAAAAAGAAAAAATAAAGATTCTAAAGCTACAAAAAGAAGAAGATAAATAGTCAAAGGAAAAGAGAAATAGAGGAAAAAAAATTTAAATGACGAAGAAAAAAAAAACAGAGTACATTCTTGTACAACATAATAACATTTCCAATCAAATCTTGTTTTCTTTTATGTACTTTCATCAGATAGTATAACTGTATAGGTCTTAATGACCAATTTGAATGCAAGTGTTATATATTTTTGTCGGTTTTGTATTAATCTAAATCTTTTCCAATCGCATATAAATAATGTTTATCTCTCTTTGAATATAATACTACTTTTATATGCTCATTTTTTTCTGTTTAGTTGTAAATTTTCTTCTTAATTTATTCCCCTAAAATAAATTTCTGTCTCCTACATGCATTAGATTCTCTAATTTACCATGCATTTTAGTGTAGAGTACTTTAACCATTCGTTAGCAGTAGTCCCTGACTTTAAATCAAGATCAAGAAGTATATATCTCATAGAAATATCAGGTTATAATTAAAAATCAATTATAATAAAATAAAATAACTCATAATTCGTTGCTTCTACTAAAGATAAAGATAATTTCTTTATGTAATTTTTTTTAATTGGTGTACAGTACACAACTCTACAAAAGAGATAAAGTGGAGATCCACAAGAAATTATACATACATATAGATATATATATATATATATTTCGTCTCTTATAAATGTTCTCTGCTTCTGCTACAAGTTTATCTATGTCGATGTGTCAGGATAAAAACTTAAAGATCTTGTTCTCAAGAGCTACATATCTAATAGAACATATTTTATTACACAAAAACGAAAAACCAGCTCGAGATCTGACAAACACATATTTTTCATTTACAATTCAAATACTAAAATTATAAAATTAATGGAAAAAAATGTCTTAAAGGAGTGGGAGATCTCATAGTTAAATAAATGTTTTTTTAACACTAGTGCGTTATTAATTTGTCTACTTTTGACAATTTGCCATCTAAACCTTTAATTTTGACAACATGAACTTTCCGATCTGTTGCAACATGCCCTTTTCTTTTAGCTTTGCATTAATTGAGGCTCGAATTTGAGAGAATCACTTTAGTGTTTGAATTGGATTTGCAAGTGTTGATAGGATATGGGATTTTCTATTATCAAATAAGGTTCATGTGGGCTTTCGGTCATCGATTTAAGTAAATTAAGACATATTACAACAATTTAAAAAATTCAGAATGTAAATTACAAAAATAAAAAAAATTTGAGGGGTAAGTTATTAATGATTTACAAATTTAGGTGACAATATAACCCTAACTTATTTTTTTTTTAAGTATAAAAATGGAGAGTCTGTGATAGGGACTCTTTTAAAGATACTACTAGTAGTTACCATTTTTCGACCATTCAAATTTAATTCAATAGTTAAGATATTGAAGGTACATCATGGATAAAATAGACACCGGTACATAGAATTACAAAAAAAAATTTGAAATTTGTAAGGAAAAAAAAAAAAAAAGGTAATCTCCACAAACACCAGCAAGCATGCCCAACCGGCCCACTAACCCACCTCAGCATGCCGGCCATAGCGCACCCACTCACGCCGTCACCGGCGATGAAAGAAGAGAGAGAGAGTGTTGGCAGTGAAGAAGAGAGAGAAAGAGATGAGAGACCCAACCCACCCCAGCACGTCGGCCATCGTGCTGTCACTGGCCAGCATGCCTAACCGCCCCACCCCCCCCCCCCCACCCCAGCACGCCGGCCACCACGCGCCCACTCGTGCCGTCACCGGCGGTGAAGAAGAGAGAGAAAAAGAGGAGAAAGAGTGTGTGGTGGTGAAGAAGAGAGAGTAAAGAGTTTTTCTTCTTCTTCTTCTTCTTATTTTTTTAAGGAAAAAAGAGAGGAGATTTGATAAAACCAATCTCAAACTTACACAAAATTACAGCCGTACATTATAAAATATCTCAATAATAACCCTTGAATAGATAACTACTGGTAGTGTCTTTAAAAGAGACTCTACTCTACACAGTTTCTCCCATAAAAACAACTCTATATTTTTAAGTTTACAAGTTCAACCTTAAAATTCTTTTTAAATAAAGATTGGTGAACATGGTTGGCTTAATTGTTCACACTATTTTTTTTTTTTTAAAAACTAGAATCAAACATTTGTGGACAAGTTCTTTAAAGAAGTGTACAAAAATCTTACCCAATTCAACACAAAAATTAAAGAAAATTGTCCAGATGACCGACTGCAATATATATCGGAATACAACATCTTTTTTTTTTTTTTTTTTGGCTAATAAAGCAACCTTATTTTGCTTTATATATGTCCATCATTTTAACACGTGTCGATTGTGAAATTAAGGAACCAACTATTACTAGTTTATCCGTCTTTTGTTTTGTTTTTGCTTTTGTTTTTGTTTTTGTTTTTGAGAAATATAGTTTATCTGTCTCTTTTGTCAAAGGAAAAAATATAATAAAATAATTTTGAAGAAACAATTGAATTCCTGTATCTCTAATGATAATCATCATATAATAGCGCCTGCTAAATAAACTACATTTTTAGTACTAATTTTTTTAGGGAATATGCAGTACTAATTAAGTACCTGATAAATTTAAATTTTGAATTTATTAATCACATAAATTTTAGAAATGGATCAATAATCGTGCAGTGGTCCCGACGAATCTCTGGAAGAGGATAAAAAATTGTAGTGATATTGCTTACATATGGACGCCTCAATATACATAAATATTAAAGGTCATTGTCATATTGATAAATATGAATTATTTATTAATAAGGTAGAGATATATTCCATTTGATGACGATCGAAATATTGCTGAACTCGTTGTTAAACCTAATTAGAAGTTCACTTTGTATTTTCTTGTAGGTAGAGATCTTGGTATTTTCTTGTAGGTAGAGATCTTGAGAAGAGATTTTTTTTTTTTTTTTTTTTTTAAATCTTGGTGGCTGAATATTGAATTTTTTTTTTTAGATACTTTTAATATATTTGAATGGCGGATTTAAAAAAATTCGTATATGTGTGTTTTTGAAGCTTTCAACATTATATTTTAATTCTTTAAAAAAATATATTATATTTTAATAATATATTCTTGTCGATTTATCATTACTTTTTTTTTTATCTAATTCCCCGTAATTATCTTTTCTATATATGATATCACTGTCATATTCATATGTGTATAGTATTCTACAGTCTACACCAAACGTCAGTTGTGGGATGCATATTTCCTACATATATATATATATATATATATATATATTATACAAGACCAAGATCAAGGCCTTTGACACTCTCATCCAAAAGGAAAAAAGCTATGAATTAATCCCTTCTCACAAACCAAAAGCCAAGAACCGATTCGACCAAATATACAGATCCATTTTCTTCCTTTGTTTTTTATTTAATTAATTTTATTAATTTTGATCACGAAAACACAGGTTAAAAATAAGAGCTCGAATTACTCGTTGATGGACATTTTTATCCGAACTATATGACCTTTCGATGGCGCTAAATGTATTGCCCATTCGCATACGGTAAAGTGTCAAATTATGCCTGAAGTCCTATATTTTGATGCAGTAAATTATACAAATAACACTCGAATCAATACTTGTGGTTTCGTAGTTTTAGCAACTTTTGGAAACTCTATAAATTATATAGTTCAGCGATTGCAGAAATAAACTAACGATAATTTTACATATACTTTTATCAGAAAGCGTAGAATTTAAATCTCCAATCTCATGCTAGAGGGCAAAAAAAAAAAAAAAAAGAAATAATATGGTCCACTAGGCCAAAGGGCACGTTGGAATTAATTAGGGCTGCATTTAAATTGACTTCATGGTTTTGGGAGTTGTGGCGCCATATTACACGGATCGGGAAAACATGCATGTGATGGCTCTATGGTTTTGGTCATTTGGAAAATAAATTGAGATCACGAAGTTATTACTTTTTTAGTGTGTGGATTGTGTGGCAAAGATATTATGTCTTGTCTATTTATTAAAGTCGTGTTACCCGTTAAACATTTTAAAGAAATAAATTATGTATGTCACGCATGTTTTGGAGAAAAATAATAATGAAGTTTTAAAACTATATAGTTAAATTTGAACAACCAGAAGGTTGTAGTTCTCTTCTATAAAGGGGGACTCAAATCTTAGTTAAAACAGATTTAAATTCTATTTAGTCCTTTAACTTTTAAAGCGTATTAGTACAAGTCTCCAATTTATAAAGTTTTTCTATATCTTAACGGAAAAAAAGACACGAGTTCTTTTTTTCTATGACAAACATGTCTTGTTCTATTGAGATTTTAACTTTACATACATAGACGGATGAACTAACTTGAAATGATTTGTCAGATTAAAAAAATTCGTATTGTGAAGTTCGAATAAAAGTCATGGACATTACGTGGGTGTTGGGTTCATCCACTCAACTTAACTCAACTCCAATTTTTTTTTTTTTTTTTTTAAACAATCAACTCAGTTTCACTATTTACAGCTTCAACTGTAACTTAAAAACTCAAATTTTAAAAATCTATAACTTTGCTATTTCAAGTTCAAATGAGTTGATTTTTGTTTTTAATTTTGCTTAAAATTTTAAGACGAACGAAATAAAATCTATATTTATTTTTTACTCCAAAAAACATTTAAGTTTTTACACTTTTTAATTCCAATTAGCCAAATGCATAATTCTAAAAATCAACTCAATTCCAATTAAAATAATTACAATTCTCAAACTCAAGCGGACCAATAAAACGTAAGCTAAAATAAAATTTGGCCTATATAACTCAAACAGTAAAACTGATATTATGTAGACTGTGGAAGCCATGAGGGAAGTTTCTATTCCTTGAAAATGCAGTTATTGGTGGACTTTGTGAGAGACATTAAAAAGAAGCAAGAAAAACAATTTTTATACAGATTTAATATTTTGAGGTATAGAGCTAAAGGCTAATATGGTAGATAGTTGGGGCATGAATGAAGCCGCGGGTGAGGGTAGATTGGTACAAAGGAATTTTGGAAAATTATTTGTTCAGAAAGACTTGGAATATAAAATTAATTTTTTTAATTATTTGTACAAGAATATCAAAATTTCTTTGCTTCACGGCATCCATAAGCTCTAGAAGACTACTATATGAAAATAATTATTTATTTTTATTTTTTTAATGTTAGAAAATAGAATTTGAAACTGGCCAATGGGCTTTTGCGTCCCTTTCCCATTGGTGAGGACAGAAACACAACGACTGACCTAGTCAAGTTCCAGAGTCGGTCAAAAAAAAAAAAAAAAAAGTTTTGGAACCTTGACAGTTGGCAAAAGTGTATAGATCTGAATATTTGCTGTAAATCAGTGAAAAATAAAAAATAAAAATGGACCACTATTACACATTTATAGACATAGAACAATGTGTATGCTATTGATGGCTAAATGATAAAAAATGTTCTCTCTTTTTTTTTTCAAAGAGATTTAAAATGATTCTTTTTCCCACCTTTTAGTGATTGTGTTGGATGGTTCTGGGAAAGAACACAAAAAGGAAAGCATTTTTTATTGCTTCCCTGTTCATGACACGTTTTGAGAATCATAAAGGGCTTGTTTGTTTTCAAGTCCTGTTTAAATTAAATTATACTTTTTCATCGTGATTTTTGTCTTTTTCTGAAAATTTTTTTTGTCTTTTCTGAAAAATTACTATTGAAACTTAAAAATCTTAAACTAAACTCATTCATCAAACACCCTAAGAATCGTTCTAACTTCATTTGTAACTAACGATCAATGGGTATATAGATTTAGGTTTATTATACCTTTCTCTTATAAAGGAATTAAAAACTCTCGAACCAACTTTGATCCTAATTTTTATGAATATTGATTATATATAACATGTGAGTTGTCATTTTATATTGATAAGTATTTAAAAAAAATTACCATATCAATTGTAGTACATATTTATAAAAAAATAATAATATATATATATACACTAGCTCTCTTGTCTGGCACCCTAATTTTGTCGGACAAGATCGGCAATCCTTTTGGGACCATTGAATGTGAAAATAACGGTGCTAATAAAAAAGAAAGTATAATATGATACAACTCTTATGTTGTATCCGGCACTGCCGGATAATATAACTTTTGAATTAGTATTCAATATGTTCTTGTATTATTATGAATAAAAATGGAAAAGGAGGGCAAACTTAAAATTACCTTGTCATCCGCACACAGAATTGTGATCAATAAAAAAATGGGGGGAGGAGTTGGAGTCGTTGTAGAGAGTAAATTAATGGCAAGATGTATTGATCTACTCAAAGATTCATATATATCCATTTAAGAAAAAGAAAAAAGAATCATAATATTAAAGAGTTCTTCTTATAATGAGATAACATTAATTGAAGGTGGGATTAATAGGATCATTTGACTTTTTCTAACGGTTAAGACTTAAGACAAAAATGTAGATAAAAGGGTACTAGCAGGGCCCTAAAAACGAAGGGAATAAAAAAAGGACTAATGTTGATTAGATCATCGCTATTTTAATAATCTATTAAGAAACGAATAGGTAGATTAAACTATATTATCATGAATTCTGTCTCTTTCGTTGAGTGAAAAGTCCATATGAACTAAATCAAACTGTTTTGTTTTGAACATATGTGTGTGTGTGTGTGTATATATATATATTAAATATATGTATATCGAGATAAAGATCTTGATGAATGAAACGATGACTGTAATATTTTTCATATATCAATTCGATCATTTTCAAGTGATGAAGGCAGCCGTAGACCCACTTGAAAACTAATGTCAGTTCCTTCCATTTTTTGTTTCCCCTTCATATACTCGCTTGTTTGTGTTTGTGCGCGCGAGCGTTTTTTTATTTTATTTTTATTTTTATTTTATTTTTTGAGGGTGTGTTCATTTTCTCAGTGATACTCAAAAACTTCAAAAAGGTCCTTTAAAAAAAATTAAAAAAAAGGTAAAAAGGTTTAGTTTCTTTAAAAGGATCATGAATGGAACAAGCTTCATCATGAACTCGTAATATATATATATATATATATATAGCAATAAGCAGCACATATGCACTCTTTTTTTTTTTTT